>PQFF01000320.1:137258-167868 GCA_003547095.1 Diversispora epigaea | reverse complement strand
ATAATCATCTGGAACTTGATATTGAACACAATTTTTGGAATTTTTTTGTGTTAATTTAACTGATGTAGGATAGAATCCTAGAGATATTACTTTATACCGATAATAAAGAATTCTATTTCCTATTATATATCATGGCCTTATACAATACCATTTACAAAATCGATGTATTTATTTTCTTTGTTTAAATCTATTCTTTCATTTTCTTGATTTAAAATCTCTTTTTCACTCTCAAAATTATTTTCACTATTTTCATTCTTTTCATATAAATCTATATTCCTACACTCTTTATTTAAATCCATATTTTCGCTTTCTAGACTTAAACTACCCTTGATCTAATCTTGACATTCTATTGATATTATTAATCTATAATTAGTACAAAAATAGTTTAGCAATTTGAACTACAATTGATTGTATTTCGCGATTTCAATAGTTTTTAAGAGACAAGATTGGCCGATCAGAAATTATCACATATTTTTATTATGATGAAATCACATGATACCTGATTCTGTCACATAAATTTATTATATGATCGGAACTAAATCAGCCCATATGAAAAGCACAAAATCAACCTTTNAATTCAAATTTGATGCACAAATTCGAAGAGTTACAAAAAAATTTTTATAAATACTCGTAATTTGCTCATCACCAATCTTTCTCACGATCCAATGATTAGAATGAAATAATTAATAGTCATAAGGTTAACTAATTAAGGAATAAATAATTTTAATTTAAAAATAAATTATAAATTTGATCGCGTGAAAAAATAAAATCTCACGATTATACTAATAAACACAAAATGTACAAACTAAATAGTCACAAGGACAATACTTATTATACGGTCACGATGACATCGGTTCGTAAATCATAAAAGATTTACACTCATCATCATTACGATTGTTAACAAAAATTCAAAAACCATAACACCTTCCCAAATTAGACAAACGAAAATCATAATTAATACTAAAAAAAGAAATCACCAAAATCTGCATAAGCGACATCAAAAAAGTTGGAGACATCCATCCCTCTACATTTCATGTTACACATTCAATGTGATCGTACTGGTATAATAGATATAATGTTATAATAATAAAAACTATGTAAATAATAAAGAATTAATAAAAATACTAATTAATAATAAGATAATAAATAATAATATGTAATAAGAAAATATAATGAAATAATAAAGATAATTAAAAAAATAAAAATAAAAATAAAATTAAACAGTCTAACAGTGCCAAAGCTTTCCGTACATCATTTCGGAAAGGTGGCATTGCCATGATCTGTCCTAAAGTAATGTTAGCTCTCGTGTTCAGTAGGTCAGAGACAATGGAATATGGTGGGGCAGCTTGCGTCATGTATGGTTGTTGTGGAGAAGGTGCTTTCCTTTTCTTCTTTTGTCGTGATCCTTCGGATACTTCTTTACCCTTTCCTGAGCGTAACCTTTTAGCAATAGGCTGGGCTGTTTGTTTGTTTGCGGATCTTTCCGCTACATTCGCATTATTTGTGCTGGTCTTTAATAAGGGATTTGTTTCACTCGCACTCTCACCCTCCGGAGGTGCGCTTAATAGTTTAAATGCCGTGCTGTTTCCTATGTAGTAGCAGCGGGTTGCTTGACTTCTTCTTGTTGGGTCACGAATGTGTTGCCATTTGCGCCATTTAACGGTATTTGGTTTACGGATTGATTCGTCGCGATATTGGCTTGGGGCTGAACCGCTCTAGCTGGTTCTCGAGGTGGCAGTGTAGCGGGATTTCCCAAGTTTCCTTGCTTTGTAGGGCACATTCTTGCTATATGTCCCGCTTGTCCGCAGAAAAAGCAGCGAAACGGGTCATTGGCATTATTGTTACGGTTCCATGTGTTCTGACCTCTAATATCGTTGTTGTAGTTCGGCCTTCTGTAGGATGTGTGTGTAGGTCTTTCGTCCCTATCCGTAATTCTCTGTAACTTTTCGACGATCGGCGCAAGTGCCTTTTGTACAATGCGCTCTATTACGTCTTCTCTATTTCGGTCCTGGTCGCGACTTGGCGTAAATCCCTGGGGGTTTACGTAGGTAGTAGCGCCATACCCGACCGTGGCTTCAGGGTATGTCTGCGCATTCTCTTCGAACTGTTTCGCAATTCTGATTGCTGCTTCTAAAGAAGGATTTTCTTGGGACAGGATAAGGGGTCGCGCTTGGTAGGCAATATCCTTTCGTAATCCTTTTAGGAACTGCCAGACCTTTTCGTCCTCGCTCCATCTGTTCTCGCCGTCAATGCGTCTGATCAGTTTCTTGACGTCGTTAGCGTACTGCTCCACTGTTTCGTTCACTTTCGGTATTTTCATTGATAGTTCGAACCTCCATTGATTTATCAACGCAGTGGTCTTGAAAGTGGCTAAAAATGAGGCTTCGAACGATACTCGGTTTCTGTCGCTCCAATGCGTAATGGGGTTTTGTCCCTCTTGTACTTCGCTGAACCATAGTCCCGCTGCACCTTGTAAGTATCCGGCGATGACTTGAAGTTTATATTCGCTAGTATACTGGTTTATCCTAGCAGATCTGTTGAATTCCTCCAACCATTCCATAGGGTCTCGATTTCCTCCTCCAAACGTCAGCATCTTCGCATCATTTCTGATACGAAAGGCGTCTTGTAATCTCTTTATTAAAGCGTTGGTTCCGCTTTCTTCGGTGCTGCGACTCATTCCTCTAGTTATTCTTTTATTCGTCACGGTGGCTATTGTTTCGTAGGGATACGGATTCTTGTTGTCTTGTTACACAAATTTCAAGACGTTTGTCTTCGTCGTTGATCGTTTGATTTGTAAGAACTTTATTATGTTAACGACTGCTTTGTACTCAAAAATCTTGTTGGGAACAGAAATTTCTGTCGTTTTTAGGACTATTTCGTATTGTTACGCTTTCTTTTGGCGGAANGGCATCTTCGCATCATTTCTGATACGAAAGGCGTCTTGTAATCTCTTTATTAAAGCGTTGGTTCCGCTTTCTTCGGTGCTGCGACTCATTCCTCTAGTTATTCTTTTATTCGTCACGGTGGCTATTGTTTCGTAGGGATACGGATTCTTGTTGTCTTGTTACACAAATTTCAAGACGTTTGTCTTCGTCGTTGATCGTTTGATTTGTAAGAACTTTATTATGTTAACGACTGCTTTGTACTCAAAAATCTTGTTGGGAACAGAAATTTCTGTCGTTTTTAGGACTATTTCGTATTGTTACGCTTTCTTTTGGCGGAAATAATCTTTTGGATTTTTAAAGGGGATATCTCAAACAATATAAACTCTAACTATATTTATCAAAATTCTCGTAAATCTGTGAAACACTACTTTTCTTAAGAATACTTTATGCCAAACCTCACAGGAGGCACCAAAATCTGTGGCGGTCTGCCCAGAACAAAGAGTAAAGTTACGTCAATCAGTCCTACTAAATCGAACTCTCGTCACACCCCTTTTCGTACTAACTCAACGTACTCTTGTACGCAATATTTCGTAACGCCCACTATCCGCCAGTAGGATCAAGCAGTCACTTGCCTACTCGTAACGAATAGATATGTAAAATAAACTCTTAACACAGTACACACAGGTGCGATCTGAAGGTACGTGAGTAAGTGGAGTAAAAGTATCTTTTTACAGCTCACTACGCAAACTTCCGAATCTTAGCTTCAGACTTTATTCAGTAACTTTATTCAAGAAATTACAAAATTAGTAATAGAGGTATTACGGGCTGTTAACCGTTTCTCACCAATATTACCGTTATCACGAAATAAAATATTAAAAACGTATCAAATTATTACAGTGTATATTGAAACTTTTAAACTTATTGCAAAGATGTAACAACAAAAATATATCACTGCTTTGGCGTGTCTTATCTCTGCTGCTAAATCAAAACAATATGTTTCTATCTTTATTATTTATTTTTATTATAAAATTGCATACCAAAGATTATTATTTTATTATTACAAATTAAGTAAAAGATTTTCGTAATTATTTGGAATATGCCAAAAGAAATTAAAATCATAAAAATTGTAAAAATGGGCCGATCCTTTTCACATCCTAAATTACCAGTCTATTTTATACACTTTCGAACTTATTTTCCTTCATCCTGTGTTGTCGCGTCTAAACACGTTCTTTTCTATTTTTAAGGATGACACACAAGGATGAAATACTTCGTACAAAGATGAATAATCTGTCATCTAGATGGTAACACACTCATCCGGTTACACTGTCATCTTAATGTCATCTCCCGTGACCTTCGCAACATTTCGAAATCCCGTGCACATCTCATGTGGAATTCGTGCACCCTCACTAGGATCTAGGGTTTTTGATTATTAACGAAAAAAATACAACTTACATATATTAAAAAAAACTGTCTTGATTGCATGAATTAATATTTGAGATATTATTTTATTTATTTATTTTTATTATTCTTATTATTATAATATAAATAAAAAGTTATATAAAGATGTGACTAATTATTTATTAACTGGAAGCTGATTAGAAAATTTAAATATTATTCAATTCCTCTATTCTTTTAAAATTATAACAATTTTTATATAAAATATCTAAAATGAACAACTTTGACACTCTACTTAGGAGGTATTAAACTTTTTTAAGCCTATGTTGATGCCATGCCTATAAAATATATATATTCCGTTGTAATGGAATTGGAGAATTTAATGCTATCCTTATATAGACCGAGTCACTTTTCACTTATGGAAAATTTCTACTAGAAAAGTTAGAATACGTTAATCTAGTACAGAGAGTAAAATTTCATTATTGAAATACTTTCTTATTCAAATTTATTATCTAAATATACAATATGAAAGTACGTGGTAAATTTAAATATATATCTTTTATTTGATTTTTTTTAACGACTAACGGAGTAGTCTCCTCTTTATTCAGAAATGATAAAAATTACATAATAAAATCTACCCCACTCGCCATCACCTGAAAGATTCCTAAATTTAAAAATAATTGATACCTAAATTATTATTTAATTTTTTTTCATCATAGTCTGGACCCGGATCTATTAACCTTTACACAAAATATATTAAATGTCTTAACCAATATCATCACGAGATCTGATCTACCTTATTAATATTAATATTATTTGATTCGAACATTCTAGAGATAACTCTGAGAAAAAAAAATGACAAAAAAATTTGGAAAAATCTTTTCAAAAGATTCTGCCGAAAAACGAGAAACAATTACCAATGCAACTTCTACCACCACCAATGCATCTGTTTCCTCTCTTTCCTCCACGTTATTGAGAGATTTTGATAGACTGAAACTCAGTGAAGAGCCTTTAGATCCCTATAACGATGAGATATTATCCTCTTTAACATCTAATAGATCTAAAACTACCTTCAGATCCACTACCTCTTCCAATGAAACTACTAGAGTCAACAAAAGGGAAGTAATTACAAATAAACGAGAAGAAGCCATATCTAAAACACTTGCAAATATTGAACGCAAAATGAAAGTTGATATTTGTTACGTTTTAGACTGCACTGGTCAGTATATTCTGAATTATTTGAGAACTTTTGCCTTTGAGGTTCCTTACTTACCTTCCGATTTTATTAAGATTCTATGTCGGGTCACATCGCTGCTGCCAAAGATTGTATTTTGCAGGTGACGGAATATATTAAAAATACAAACCCATGTATTAGAGTTCAGGTCGGTTTTTGTGGCTACCGCGATTACTGCGACATTTACAATAAGAAAGCCCCCCGCCTACAAATTTTTGATTTTACAAACTCGTATCAGAAATTCAGAAAAAATTTAGCTTCTGTCCCAGCCAGTGGTGGTGATGATTCACCAGAAGATGTTCTTGGAGGTCTTCATGCTGCTATAACCAAAATGACCTGGCACGATGGTACTCGAGTTATTCTCCACATTGGTGATTATCCACCACATGGTCGCCGTTTTTATAATGGCGCTGATAATTATCCAGATGGCGACCCAAATGGATTAACAGCAGAGAGCGTATTAAAAAAAATGCAATCAAAAGAAATTTTTTATTTTTTTGGAAAAATTACGCAAGAAACTGATACGATGATTCAAGTATTTCGTAGTATCATTGGCGAATTTCCAGTATTTGATCTTTTAGGAGGAGATCCAATTGATTTAATCAATAAATTTGTTGAGGCAACCATTTCATCTATTATGACTTCTGTTACACTAGCCAGTTCCATTGGGAGTACAAATTCTTCCAAACAAAGAAAAGACCTAAATCCAGAGGTTCCCAATTGGGACTGTCTTCCACAACGAAAAGGGGTCATTTTAGGTTATAATATGCCTGAAACTCTATATAAACTTAAAGATCAAAGATACTTTAACAAAGAGAATCTCTTTTCTAGGGAATTTTACTTCAAGATTGCACCACATCCATTTTCTGCCGGTGTTGAAAAATATGCTTATTTTGCCATTGATACCACGAGCGATCCATCCCAAAAAATTGTGATGAAAGAATATTCTCACGATAAATCGGAAAATTCTTTTGATAAGTATCTTGAGGCTGTAGAAATCTCTACTGTAACGGGTTATCTTTCTAAAAAATTTAATTCAATTGCAAGAAAAAAAAATATCCCCCTTGTGGATTTCCTTGAAGCAAAAGTTGTGCGTGCTTTCATTGACAACAGAACTCGTTATTATGTTATAGAGCCGGAACTTAATGCAAAGTTTAAGCGGTTTAATGCAAATAGTGGGGTAATTATAGAATTTCACCCTACCCTCGAGGCATTTGCACATTTTACATATGTGCACACTGAAGGATATTTAATGATTTGTGATCTTCAAGGAATTGAACTTACTAATAGGTTCTTATTAACTGACCCGGCGATCCATTGTATCGATCCCATGAGATTCGGAAGGACAAATCTTGGCAAAAAAGGAATTGAAAAAAGATTCCTAGCAAATCACGAGTGTAACAAAGTTTGCAGGGAATTAGGAATAGCAAAAGTGAAAAGTGCAAAATTCTTTTGTTGTAACTGATAACTGATAGAATTGTTAATTTATCTGGTAGAAAAATTTGGAATTTATTATTAGAATTTATATGTCCCTCATCATATATATATATATATATGTATCTTTTTTTTTACCATTTTCAAAATTTGATCAAAATTTGAATTTGGATTATTTTTTTCAAATATAAGAAAGTTAAAAAATATATTATGTAAAAAACAAAAAAAAAAATATGACAAATGTGTGGGTGTGTGTGTATGTGTGCATGCTTCTTAAAAAATAAAAAATGTTTTATGTTATGAATGATGAATGATATAAAAATAAATAGTAAAACAATTTTTNCGGAAGGACAAATCTTGGCAAAAAAGGAATTGAAAAAAGATTCCTAGCAAATCACGAGTGTAACAAAGTTTGCAGGGAATTAGGAATAGCAAAAGTGAAAAGTGCAAAATTCTTTTGTTGTAACTGATAACTGATAGAATTGTTAATTTATCTGGTAGAAAAATTTGGAATTTATTATTAGAATTTATATGTCCCTCATCATATATATATATATATGTATCTTTTTTTTTTACCATTTTCAAAATTTGATCAAAATTTGAATTTGGATTATTTTTTTCAAATATAAGAAAGTTAAAAAATATATTATGTAAAAAACAAAAAAAAAAATATGACAAATGTGTGGGTGTGTGTGTATGTGTGCATGCTTCTTAAAAAATAAAAAATGTTTTATGTTATGAATGATGAATGATATAAAAATAAATAGTAAAACAATTTTTTATTAGAAAAATACGACGATTTAAATCTATCTCATAAAACGATTGTGAGAAATGATCATAAAATACATAATTAAATAATACATATAATAATATATATATTTATCATAGCCATATTTGTGTGCATGTAAATTTTATAATAATATAATTAGTAGTTTCGAGATTGAATATATAAAATTCACGATGAATTGGATGAATTGATAAATTATTGATGTTTCCTTTCTATAATAAGAATCACAAATAATTTCGAAAATATAGGTGTGAGTAAAGAATCACAAATAATTTCGAAAATATAGATGTGTTTAGTAGCAGGTATAAGTAACGTCCAAAATAGTTGATAAAATAGACTCTTAAAAATTAATACCATCAAATATAAAGAAAGAATATTCTCGTTAAAGTTACAAAAAGAAATGATTTACAATAGCCATTTATGCCCATTTTGTCTTTGTTGCACAAATTAAAAAAACAATTAAATACAGTAAATAAAAAAATTAATTGTATGTACGAATTCAATTTTCAACGTTTATAATTTTTACTTTACGAAAATGACTACGAAATTTTTCGACCGTCTATCAAATGACCTTACTCAACTTCTTGAAGACCCTATTGATTATAATGTATCAATTGAAGTCGGTGAAGCACCTAATAATCAAATTTTTAAAATTCATTCATATATTTTACAATCCCGTAGTCCTTGCTTTAAAAAGAAATTCAATGAAACTTCTTTTAATGATGACCATGTTAAAGCATTAACTATGTCCAATATTTCCGTCAAAGTATTTAACGTCATTGTCAAGCAAGTNAATAGACTCTTAAAAATTAATACCATCAAATATAAAGAAAGAATATTCTCGTTAAAGTTACAAAAAGAAATGATTTACAATAGCCATTTATGCCCATTTTGTCTTTGTTGCACAAATTAAAAAAACAATTAAATACAGTAAATAAAAAAATTAATTGTATGTACGAATTCAATTTTCAACGTTTATAATTTTTACTTTACGAAAATGACTACGAAATTTTTCGACCGTCTATCAAATGACCTTACTCAACTTCTTGAAGACCCTATTGATTATAATGTATCAATTGAAGTCGGTGAAGCACCTAATAATCAAATTTTTAAAATTCATTCATATATTTTACAATCCCGTAGTCCTTGCTTTAAAAAGAAATTCAATGAAACTTCTTTTAATGATGACCATGTTAAAGCATTAACTATGTCCAATATTTCCGTCAAAGTATTTAACGTCATTGTCAAGCAAGTATAATTTAATATAATATTTTTTTTTTATAAAAATATTTAATTTTTAATAGAAATAATAAATATTTTTTTATATAATTTAGATACATTTATGGCGGAACAATTTCGTTGGAAAATTTAGAAAATTCTATTATCTTTGACCTTTTAATTGCGTCTAATGAACTTGAACTAGATGAATTATTTGAACATCTCCAAAATCATCTCGTTAACAATAATGCTTCATGGTTAAGGTTAAATTTTGCTCACGTTTACCAGACAAGTCATCAAGTGAAAAACCTTGAAATTATTCAAGACTTTTGTAATGATATTATCGCCAAACACCCTAACACCATTTTCGAATCCGAAAATTTTCTTACCCTTCCTGAAGATGCATTAATTTCTATACTTGAGCGAGACGACTTGCAATTAGAGGAAAGTAAAATTTGGGAATACATAATTCAATGGGGTAAAGCTAAAAATCCAACTTTACCAACTAATCTCGCTGAATGGACTAGTGATAATTTCTCAACCTTAAAAGAAACTTTGAATCAATGTCTCCCCCTCATTAGATATTTTCATATTTCTAGTAAAGATGTACTCAAAAAACTTTTTCCATATCAACAACTTCTTGAACCTTCACTATGGTTTGATATTAATAGTAAAATAATGGCGCCTGATGAAGCCATCTCCTCAATAATCTTACCACCTCGAAAAATATCAGGAATAATACTTCCAACTAGAACTACTCCATTCCCTTCTGAAGTTATTACTGGTGAACATATCTTAGAAATTTCATCGTGGATTGATAAAAAAGAAATCCCATATACCGAAAGCAATCCATATGAATTTGAATTGCTTGTTAGGGGAAGTAGGGATGGATTTGATGTTAAACCCATTTATGAAATTTGTGATAAAGTTTCAAACACAGTTATTGTTTTAAAAGTGGAAGGAACAGGAGAAATTCTTGGTGGATATAATCCCCTTAAGTGGGATAAAAATACTGATCAATATCAAACTACACGCGATAGTTTTTCATTTTCGTTGAAAACTGAAAATCTGAAAAGTTCCATTTTAAGCAGGGTAAAGGAATTTAACAACGGAATTGGTTATTATTGGAGTGAATCATGGTTTTCATTCGGTCGTTCATTAATTTTAAGGAATAATTTGAAAATTAGTAAAAATTGCTATTGCCACTTAAATGATAAATTCTATGAAAAACGAATTCGTTCCAATGAGTTTTTGAGTCCAATACATTATCCACCTTCTTCACTCAAAAGTACATTTAATGCTGAAGAATTTGAAATTTTTAAAGTTACAAAAAAGAAATAATTTACAATAGAAGTTTTAGCTTATTTAAAATAAAATAAAAAAGTCAATTGCGGTCTACCCCATTTATGCCTATTTTGTCTTTGTTGCACAAATAAAAAAACAATTAAATATAAAAAAAAATTAATTGTATGTGCTTATTTTACGAATAATTTTCAACGTTTATAATTTTTACTTTACGAAAAATGACTACGAAATTTTTCGACCGTCTATCAAATGACCTTACTCAACTTCTTGAGGACTCTACTGACTATAATGTCACAATCGAAGTTGGTGAAGCACCCAATAATAAAAATTTTAAAATTCATTCATATATTTTACAATCCCGTAGTTCTTACTTTAAAAAGAAGTTCAATGAAACTCCTTTTAATGATGACCATGTTAAAGCATTAACTATATCCAATATTTCCATCAAAGTATTTAACGTCATTGTTAAGTAAGTATAATTTAATATAATATTTTTTTTTTATAAAAATATTTAATTTTTAATAGAAATAATAAATATTTTTTTATATAATTTAGATACATTTATGGCGGAACAATTTCGTTGGAAAATTTAGAAAATTCTATTATCTTTGACCTTTTAATTGCGTCTAATGAACTTGAACTAGATGAATTATTTGAACATCTCCAAAATCATCTCGTTAACAATGGTGCTTCATGGTTAAGGTTGAATTTTGCTCACGTTTACCAGACAAGTCATCAAGTGAAAAACCTTGAAATTATTCAAGACTTTTGTAATGATATTATTGCCAAACATCCTAACACCATTTTCGAATCCGAAAATTTTCTTACCCTTCCTGAAGATGCATTAATTTCTATACTTGAGCGAGACGACTTGCAATTAGAGGAAAGTAAAATTTGGGAATACATAATTCAATGGGGTAAAGCTAAAAATCCAACTTTGCCAACTAATCTCGCTGAATGGACAAGTGATAATTTCTCAACCTTAAAAGAAACTTTGAACAAATGTCTCCCACTCATTAGATATTTTCATATTTCTAGTAAAGATGTACTCAAAAAACTTTTTCCATATCAACAACTTCTTGAACCTTCACTATGGTTTGATATTAATAGTAAAATAATGGCGCCTGATGAAGCCATCTCCTCAACAATCTTACCACCTCGAAAAATATCTGGCATAACACTTCCAACTAGAACTACTCCATTCCCTTCTGAAGTTATTACTGATGAGCATGCATTAGAAATTTCATCATGGATTGATAAAAAAGAAATCCCATATAAGGAAAACAATCCATATGAATTTGAATTGCTTGTTCGTGGAAGTAGGGATGGCTTTGATGTTAAGACCATTTATGAAATTTGTTATAAAATTTCAAAAACAATTATTGTTTTGAAAGTGGAAGGAACAGGAGAAATTCTTGGAGGGTATAATCCCCTTGAGTGGGTTAAAAATATTAGTCGACATGAAAACGCTCAAAATAGTTTTTCATTTTCGTTGAAAACCGAAAATCTGAAAAGCTCCATTTTAAGTAGGGTGAAGAGCTCCGGAAATAGTGCAATTGGTTATTATTTGGGTGAATCATGGTTTTCATTTGGTTATTCATTAATTTTAAGGAATAATTTGAAAACTAGTAAAAATTGCTATTGCTTTTTAAATGATACATTTTATGAAAAACGAATTCGTTCCGATGAGTTTTTGAGTTTAAACCAATATCCACAATCTTCTGACAAAAGTACATTTAATGTTGAAGAATATGAAATTTTTAAAGTTTCGAAAAAATGATTTAAAATGAAAATTAGTTTATAGTTTTAAAATATTTATAAATTAAAAATTTAAAATTCAAAGTTAAATAAAAACAATAAAGATAGCGATTCTTTTGAATATATTAACCGACTTGATATAGAAGATATCTTATTGTTAATATCTTTAATACTAAACAATCTATATTTAACAGTTATCTATTTAAATTTTCAAACTGTAATAATATCTTCAGTATGTCGTCAAACTCTATATATCTAATTGTCACAATCACAGAATATTTATGTTGATGTGATAAATTATTTTTTTGTCAATCTGATCCGATTGTGGTCCTAATTAAGAAACGAAAAAAAAAAAAGCTTTACCCCACAATTTCTCTAAATAGCTAGATGAACGATGATCGATAAATATTGCCTGCTAATTTTTTTTATAAAAAAATATTAAAAAAAATTATTATTAAAAAATTATTTTAAATTATTTTAGTAATCGGAATGTCTAGATTTGAAGGTAGAAAATGTAAAAAATGTTTTTTTATTTGAAGAAAAATAAACAATTTAATGCCGTAATGTATAATAATAAATAATAATAATAATAATAATAATAATAATATAATAATAATAATAATAATGGAATATAATGAATAATTTTTTTTTCTATTTTTACTCCGTTCATTTTGTAGAATCAACGGTATTAAATCGTTTACGAATTGCATTATCAAATCTTGAAAAAATTCCTGCCCACAAATTACCTTCTCCACCACATCAAAAACGTAGAGCAAGTGTAGCAATAATAATTAGGATTAGACCTTTATCTAAAAGTCATTATCATTATAATGAAGAAACAAATATTGATAATAGTGATGAAGAATTATCTTCTTCTGAAAATGATATTATAAGTATAGATGATTTTTGGACATTACCCTGGGTAAATGATGGAATACCGGAAATTCTATATATTCGACGTGCATTAAGAGAAGGAGATCGTTGGAGTGGTCAAATGGCGTTCCCAGGTGGAAAGCAAGATCCAGAAGATGTGGATGATTTAGATACAGCTGAAAGAGAAACTTTTGAAGAAGGTGTGTAAATTTTTAATTTTTTTTTTAATTTTTTTTTATTTTATAATTTCGAAAATATTTTTATTTAATATTTATATTAACAACCTTTGATCGTTATAGTTGGATTTGATCTTGGTAATAATAAATTGTTTATGAATGTTGGGGCATTGGATGATCTTGAAGTCACTACAACATTTGGAAAAACTTTATTGATGGTACTATGCCCTTTTGGTAATCTAATTTCTTTTTTTCAAATTTTTATCAAATTTTAGTAAATAATAATTTTCTTTAATTTGTAAATTTTAAGTTTTTTCGATTTAATCAATTTATTTATGATTTTAATCATTTTAATCATTTTTAATAATTTTATTAATATTTAGTTTTTATACAATTAACCCGAGAATCGCCGAAAATAGAAATATCAGGATCGGAAGTTGCATCGACGCATTGGATTCCAATATCAGTTTTTTTTGATCCCAAACTTTCTCAAAAATTTAATCCCATTTCAATTGATTTATCACCTCGTCTGGCGCCACAATCTTGGATACTTCAAAATGTTTTAAAAACCTTGATAGGTCGAATGCATTTTCATTGTATCGATTTACCTCAATCGAATTTAACAACAACCGGATCTTTAGAAACATCATCTTCTGATGGTTTGTTAATAATAGAATCAACAACAACAGTAGAATTGGATCCAAAAAAAAAGATTTCATCATCATCATCACCACCACCACCACCACCACCACCGGAATTTCATAATACAACATTAAGACTTTGGGGTTTAACATTACAAATGACAAGTGATTTAATGGATATGATGTATAGACCTGATGAAGAACCTCCTAGAAGACTAGATGCTTCTCGACCAAAATTTGATTATTGGGATGTAAATTTTTTTATTTGGTTATTTTTAAAAAATAATCGTGTTTTTTATAGAAGATATCTAACTGATTTCGTTAATAGAAGGTTGGTTTTACATTCATTAATTTATTCATTATTGTAATATTTTCGTTGTGTTGTTATTGTTATATTTAAAATAACATTTTAAAATCTACTTTCTTCCAAATTTTACAAAATTTAAAAGGACAAAATGGGCGAGTGGCTGGAATGATTTTCATAAAGCTGTACAAAAATCTATAATAATTGCAATCATCACCAGAACTTCAATCGCGATACTTGTTTTATACCGATCACCTAAAATTATAAAATATTTAATATATTTGATGAAGGTTAAATTATTATCAAAAGAAAGAAACAAATGGTAAACTTACAAACATTATATTTTAAATGTTATTATAATAATAGAAAAAAAAAGTAATGATAATATTATTGTATTTTCATTTCCTTCTTGGAATTTGTATTTCTTATATGAACATTTCTTTATATTTCTTTTTTATAAAATATAATTTATAATAAAGATATATAATAATATATAGTAATATATAATAATTTTATTATGTTGATTTTTATTTTATTTTGATATCGGGGGGATAATTACTTCTCAGATTTTACTTTCCTCTAATTACAAATCATCTCTTTTAAGAATAGAACCTAATACATCGCAGGTAGGGCAAGAAATTTTACAGATTCAAAAATATCATTACAAGAATTTTGAGAATCAAAGTTGTTTACAAGATTAGTTTTGATATGTTTCGTTAGATGTAAATAAGAGTCAAAAATAATAGATTTTTCCAATTTTTTTAATAAAATTCTCCTACCGTAGATGTGTCTAAATAATGTATGAAATTTATTATTATTAAGAATTAATATTTTTAAATTTTTTTTAATAATACTTTGACGTCGTCGTCATCAAAGGAGTTTCGTTGAATTTCTTTTTAAAGTAAAGAGTATGGGATTGTAAGGTATGTGAATGAACTTTAAAATTTCGATTATTAGTTGCTTCACCAACTTTAAAATATTTATTTGAAAAAATATTAGAAAATTTGCTATTTTTATTTTAAATAATCTAAAGTTATTAAACAGAAAAAATTTCATATTCAACATTAAATTGTACTTTTGTTAGAAGGTGAATGAATTAAACCCGAAAACTCATTAGAACGAAACGGTTTTTGATTCAGATCGATAACAACCAATCGCAACTTAAAATAAAATTTTTAGATTCGCAGTTTCAATGAAAACATTAAACCATCTTGTGTCGTCGTTTTCTAATGACCAAGTAGAATATTAATACTTTTTCCCAAAGAAAAAATAATATCCTCCATGAATTTCTCTATTTCCTTCAACTTTTAAAACAATAACAGTGTTAGATGTCTTATCACAAATATTCTAAATATCAATAAGTAATTCAAATTCATATGGGTTATTTTTTATATAGGTCTTTTTATCAATTCATAGTGAGCTCGTCAGTAATAATTGAGACGATAAACGAATGGATTATTTGCGGTTTAGTTAAGATTTTCAAGATGGCAATATTATTAAAGAGATTGATCTGTTATTATTATGAACAATAACCATGTTAACAATATAAGTTTGTAGACCCGTGTTTTGCGTTTTATCATGTGACCTTTTCAACACGTTTTTTTGATCTTTTATTTTATAGTTAATCTTTAATAAGTGGTTTGGAAAGTATAACATTCAAGATCCTTTGAGCTTTCAAATTTTGCGAAACATATGAAAATAAATTGGTATTAAAAGGGAATTATTTTTTATGAATTAATTTTATTATTAAACTTTCATTTATTTTAAAGCTTTAAACTTTTCTTGATATTTCTATAAAAATTTTTAACTTTGTAAATAATAATATTTGGAAAGAATAAAATCCTATTTAAACGGAAAACCTATGGTTATACAAATTGATAATATTTTTGTCAAAAAAAAACAATCTACACTTGTTTCATTAAATTTCTTTTTAAAATATATGAATTTTAAATCGATTACGATTAATAATTCTTCAAGAAGGTCGAGTGCGTAACTAAATTGAAACAAAAAATTCAGATTAAATTTATAAAATCAAAGAAAAATATTCATGTCTCGTTCTTTTTTGTTTGTATAACAAAACTTAGAATAGCGTCAGATGAAAACCGTATTGCAATAAAATATATAAACATGTCATGTTAATAAATGTAAACCGCGAGTAAACGATTTTTATAATTAATAATAATTAAGTAAAACACGAATTAAGATAGAAAGAGATCCTAGAGGACTGCACCCTATTGAGCAAGTTGATTTTGAAACATTAAAAGGTAATAATAATAAGAATAATATTATTTTTAATAAAATTAAATATAACATAATGTGATAAAATAATATGACAATATAGTATAAATATATGTCAAATCCTGGAAGGATCAATGGAATCAAGAGAATACGTTAATTTTTTTGAAAAATAAAAATTGGAAGCAAATTATAGAATTAAGACATGATAAATTAGAAGCATTGGGAGTTAGTAATAGTAATTCACGAAAAAGAAATATTATGGAAATTTTGGAGAATTAAAAATGTTTTATTTGAGTATTTATATAATTTTATATAATTTATATTACTTGTATTATTTATATTGTATTATTTATAAATATTATATTAAATATATTATATATTATTTATTATTTATATATTATTAGGTAGATAAGAAAGGATGCGAATTACTACTTCCGAAATTTCTATCAAATTCAACTAAAAGATTTAAAGTTCAATTTTACCTTTTTGCCCAGTGCAAAATTTCCTAATTTCAATCCTTCTCACCATTTAGGAAGGCTCTATAAGCAAACTTTACAGCAAATAAATATAATTCAAAATAATATAAACAATGTGAGAGGTCGAATTCATTTATTAGCTTTATTAATACATTTTTAATTTATCCACAAAAGTAAACCTTTGGAGTGACTTACAGATAATAATTCGTTAATTAATCATGTCTCAAGCGAAAAAGAATGTCTTTTTGAAAATATTGTTGCAATGAATAATACCGGCTATTGTTATGACAATTATATAGGTGTGGGTAAAGACAAAAAGGAAGCATTCATATGTTTTTGAAGGCTGCTGAAAAGATAACAAGGCACAACATAATTTAGGACGATTTTATGCGATCAAGAGAAAGCATTGAATTGTTTAAAAAAGTTGTGGAAAATGAAGCCAATTATTGGAAAATACTATGATCAGGGACGTGGAACTTATGAAAATATTGTAAAAGCCTATGTACTGGTTTAATAAAATAAAGGAGAAAGTGTATACATATGCAGAACAATCATTAGAAAAATAATTGATCGAATAATCTTTTTTTTAGGTTATTATGATATTATAACGTTGTCTCCATGATAATAAAATGTATCAAATGTTTTGTGAGAGAGAGAGAATAAAAATTGTAAAAATTAAATTGCTTGAAAATTCCTATAAAAATTGATATGTATTTAAAATATAAATTATAGAAGTTTTAGTACTTTGTCAATTGGGAATTCAAATTTTCGTGTTTTGGAATGAAATCTAAATACAAAATGCTTTGTTAAAATTTAAGATTGTTTCAATATAGGAATATCTATAGAACTTTAGTAATAATTCTTTTATTTCTTTTGTGACAAAAGCGTACTAAGGATTTTTAGATAATTATTCACCTCGTTGAAAATTAAATATTCAATAGAATCAATAATAATTTGGTGATTTAGTTAATTAATCGAGTTGATAAAATGACAAGAAAATAATTCACCTGTTTATTTTTTTATTGAAGAAATAAATTTTTAATTAGTGGCATTTGAATTTAACATAAAATCTAATTTATTATGAATTTTGGCAACCTAAAAGGCCTATAACTTAATAGTTAATTATTTTATTATTAATTTCTGTTGATTATGAAAATGCTGATTTATTGGATAGTTTATCAGGCTTCATATCTTGAGATTGTATGATAGGCTTTTAACGAAAATTACTTACGAAATATCAGAATGACACAATGAAGTTATATTATAATTAAATTGGCAAATTTAATTTTACCATTCTACGAAGAAATTCTCAAAAGAAAATTAATCATTCGAAGAAGAATTTATTAATAAATGGAGTTTCTAAATTGGAATTAAATTAACCCGATCTTCATTGTATTATAACTCAGAATTTACCATTGCATATTCTAAAATTGGATTGGTAGTACTAAATCGTAATGAAATTCTGGAATGCAAATTGTTGGGAAAATTTAATATTTATAAATCTGCGAATTAATTTCAGAATTGAATATTATTATTCAAAATTTCATTTTCTTGTGCATAATATTGCAAATAATAAAAGTTTGTTTATTAACCTTTTTCATTTACACTTATAATCTTTTTTATATAATTAATTCATCCCATTTAAAAATATATTCTATTTCAAACTTTTAATAAAAAAAAAATCGAAATTTTAATTTCAATAAATTTTATCATAACTTTAATCTACGGAACAAATTTCACGTAAATGGAAAACATTTATTCCAATGAGAATAAACCTATAAATATTGAAGAGGAAGAATTCCATCAGTACTTGAAATTAGCTGAAGAAGGAGATCCCACAGGACAATACAATCTTGGAGTATGTTATGCTAATGGTATTGGAACTACAAAAGATGAAGAGAAAGCCTTTCAGTGGTACCTGAAATCAGCTGAAGGGGGAAGTCATTTAGGACAATACAATCTTGCCCTATGTTATGATAATGGGATCGGAACTACAAAAGATGAAGAGAAAGCATTTCAGTGTTACCTGAAATCAGCTGAGGGGGGATATCATTCAGGACAATATAATCTTGCCTTATGTTATGCTGACGGGATTGGAACCATAAAAGATCAAGAGAAAGCATTTCAATGGTTCCTAAAATCAGCAGAAGGAGGACACCATAAAGGGCAATACAATCTTGGAGTATATTATGAACATGGGATTGGAACCAGAAAAGATGAAGAAAAAGCATTTCAGTGGTACCTAAAATCAGCAGAAGAGGGAAATCATTCAGGACAATACAATCTTGGGGTATGTTACTCAAATGGGATCGGAACCATAAAAGATGAAGAAAAAGCATTTCAGTGGTACCTGAAATCAGCGGAAGGAGGAAATCATTCAGGACAATACAATCTTGGAGTATGTTACTCATGTGGGATCGGAACCACAAAAGATGAAGAGAAAGCATTTCAGTGGTACCTGAAATCAGCTGGAGGGGGAAATAATCTAGGACAATACAATCTTGCCTTATGTTACAATGATGGGATTGGAACCATAAAAGATGAAGAAAAAGCATTTCAGTGGTTCCTGAAATCAGCGGAAGGAGGACATCATAACGGACAATGCATTCTTGGAGTATATTATGAAAATGGGATTGGGACCATAAAAGACGAAGAAAAAGCATTTCAGTGGTACCTGAAATCAGCGGAAGGAGGAAATAATTCAGGACAATACAATCTTGGAGTATGTTATTCAAATGGGATTGGAACTATAAAAGATGAAGAAAAAGCATTTCAGTGGTACCTGAAATCAGCGGAAGAGGGAAATCATTCAGGACAATACAATCTTGCCCTATGTTTTACTAATGGAATTGGAACTATAAAAGATGAAGAAAAAGCATTTCAGTGGTACCTGAAATCAGCTGAAGGAGGAGTTCTTTCAGGACAGATTAATCTTGGATTTTGTTATTCAAATGGGATTGGAACTATAAAAAATGAAGAAAAAGCATTTCAATGGTACCTGAAATCAGCTGAAGGCGGAGATCATTCAGGACAACACAATCTTGCACAATTTTATTTAAATGGAATTGGAACTATAAAAGATGAAGAAAAAGCATTTCAGTGGTACCTGAAATCAGCTGAAGGGGGAAATCATTCAGGACAGTATGGTCTTGGATTATGTTATAATAATGGGATTGGAACTATAAAAGATGAAGAGAAAGCCTTTCAGTGGTTCCTAAAATCAGCTGAAGGAGGAGTAAAATCTGGGCAAATCATAATTGAATCTTTCTATCGAAATGAAGTCGGAATCGCGAATTTTAAAAAAAATCAAAATAAATTAAAGTATATATACCCAAAATGGACTAGTGGTAACAATGAAGTTGACAAGATTATTAAATTGACTCAATTAGATGAAAATGCAAAAGAATGGGAAATTTGGAGCTGGGTAGATTATAGTAAATTGAAAAATATAGAATATTTAGCTGAAGGAGGGTTTGGCAGTGTTTGGAAAGCAGAATGGATAGATATGCCTGAAGAGTTATTTGAATTTTATAAATCAAATCAAGTTGCCTTGAAGAAACTTAAAAATTCACAAGAGATTAGTTCGGAATTTTTAAAAGAGGTAAATATATATCAATATGCCAATTTGTTTTTGTCATAATTTATAATACATATTTTTTTAACTTTAATTTTTGTAAATATAGTTAAATGCAAATTTCCAATGTCGTAATAAATATGTTTTACCAATTTTTGGTATAACCCAAGATTCAATGACAAAAGAATTTGCAATAGTTTTACGATATATGAAAAATGGAAATTTGAGAGATTTTCTTAACCAAAATAAATATTTGCCTTGGATTGAAAGATTATGGTTATTGAATTCATTTATTCAAGGATTAGATTTCATTCATAGTAAAGGATTCGTCCATCGTGACCTTCATCCTGGAAACCTTATGATAACTGAAATATATAATAATTCAAAATATAAATTTATTAGATTAGGAGATTTGGGATTATGCAAATTAGCAAATGAAACCTTACCATCTGGAGCATATGGTGTATTGCCATATATTGCGCCTGAAGTGATAAATAAATATCAATATACACAAGCTTCAGATATTTATAGTGTTGGGATTATTATGTGGGTAATTTCGACAGGAAAAAAACCATTTGCTAACAGAGCATATGATTCAGAATTAGCTGTAGATATTTTCAATGGACTTCGACCAAAAACTAATAAAGGTACGCCTCAATGTTATGTAGAATTAATGGAAAAATGTTGGCACAAAAATCCGGCTGAACGTCCCAATACTGAGATGATTAATAATATATCATTTAAATGGATTGAAGAGTTGATGTTTGATGAAAAAACAGAAAATTCACATATGTTTTTAAATGCAGATCAAAAAATGCATGTTGAATGTGAAGATATAGATTTATTTTCTGCTGAGGCTACTCATTCTAAAGCATACCTTACAAGTAAACCTATACCTTCTTCTGTTAATAATTTTAATATAAATAATCTCAATTTCGATGGTCGTTAAATTAAATTTGTTTGGATCAGGATCATCAGCGGCAATTATGCAATTGAAGTTTAACTGGAATTTCCTATTTTCCAAGTTATAAATTAAGTTAATCAATTTATCACATTTTGACTATTTTTTAGAATCTTAATTATTATCTTTTCTATATATGAATTATTATTGTATTTTTTTATGAAACTAAATAAATAAATAAATATATTGTATTCTTATAAACCCTTCTAATCTTTAATATTATGATGTTGATGTTTTGACTACCTTGCTGTCAACTTAAACAAAAATTTTATTGTTCATTTTTTTGCAAAAAAATATCTCAAATATTTATAAAATAAATTTCGAAAAATTATTTGTTAAATATATATAGGATTTTAACTTTGAACAATTATCAAGTAACAAAGATAAGAATTACATATTTGTTATAAATAAAACGGGATACTACCAGATAAACTTTATAATTATAAATAAATTATTGAACTCAATTTAAATTTATCTGGTTAATCAGATCAGATAATTATATATTGAGATTGTATGATAGGCTTTTTAACGTACACAATATCTAATATAATAAAAAAATGTATGTGTAACATGTCACGTTTAATTTACTCTTTATAAATTATTTACAATTGTGTAATGTTTAGGCGATCATGTGATATTGTAGAATATTTATTTTTTCAAAATTTTACAATATTTCCTGTTGTTTACACAACGGGTTCTCAACTAGTAAAGTATAAAAATATAATATAAATATGAAAATTGCTTATCATTGAAGTTATAATAAAAAACATTCATTCATAATCAAATTTGGCAAAGTATCTTCATCTTCAACATTAGAAAACTCAGCCGAACAAATCGGTTTTTCATAATTTGCAACATTTTGCAATAGCTATTTTTACTAGTTTTGAAAACCGCGTTTCGTCACCCAAAAAAATAACAAATTACCTTAACAAAGTCATTTACATAAAATGGAATTTTTCAGATTTGTAATCTTCAATGAAAATGTAAAATATCTTGTGTATTTTTATCCACTCATGGATTATACCCTCAAAGAATTTCTCCTGTTCCTTTCACTTTTAAGATAATAACTAACTATGTTTGAAACTTTATCACAAATTTCACAAAAGGTTAGATGATTTTGATGTTAAGACAGTAATTCGAATTTATATGGATTGTTTTCAGTATATGGTATCTCTTTTTATCAATCCATGATAAAATATTTAAAGAATACTCATCAATAATAATTTGAAAAGATAAAAATGAAATTGTATATTTCTAGCCGGAAGTTGTTAGTTGAGATTTTTCGAGATGGCGACACAAATGAAGAGATTGGCCATAATTTTAATAATCTTAAAGTTTCTGGCTTGATAACTTGACCCGAGCAAAATTTAACCTTAACAGAGCATTATTATTAATGAGATGAGTTTGGAGATATTCAACTAATTCATCTAATTCGAGTTCATTATATTCAATTAAAAGGTCAAAAATAATAGAATTTTCTAATTTTTCTAATGAACATAAATGTATCTGAATAATGTATAGAATCTATATATAAAGAATTAATATCTTTATAAAAAATTAAAACGAAATAATCTTACTTAATAATGATATCATATGTTTAACTGAAATATCATGCAACTTTTGTACTTTGGCATGGTCGTTGTTAAAAGGAGTTTCGTTGAACTTCTTTTTAAAGTAAAGACTACGGGATTGTAAAATATATTTTTAAAAATTTGATTATTAGGCGCTTTACCAACTTTAATTGATAGATTGTTTGAGTCGAGAAATTCAGTCGTCATTGTAAATTGTTAGAAAATTAATAATTTAATTGTTTTATTTGTGTTCACTGACAAAATAAGGGATAAACCACAGCATGTTCTCTATCGTTAAGAAAATATAAAAATTCATTAGAAAAAATATAATTCAGAAATTTTCTAATTTTATTTTAAATAATTTCAAGCTATAACTTCAAATCATTTTCTTTTGGAAACTTTAAAAATTTCATATTCTTCAACATTAAATGTACTTTTGTTAGAAGAAGGCGGTTTATGCATTGAACTCAAAAACTCAGCTGAACGAATTGGTTTTTCATAACTTTTATCCTTTCTACAATAGCAATTTTTACTGGTTTTCAGATTATTCAATAAAACTAATGTATAACCAAATGAAAACCATGATTCAATCAAATAATAACCAATTTCTTTAATACGTTCAAAAAAATCGACATTGGTTCTAGTCCTACTTAAAATGGAATTTTTCAGATTTTCAGTTTTCAATGAAAATGTAAAACTATCTTGAGCACTCATCCAACCAATTTTACTTTTATCCCACTCAGTGGGATTATATCCTCCAAGAATTTCTCCTGTTCCTTCCACTTTTAAAATAATAACTGTGTTTGAAACTTTATCACAAATTTCATAAATGGTCTTAATATCAAAACCATCTCTAGATCCTCTAACCAGTAATTCGAATTCATATGGATTGCTTTCAATATAAGGTGATCCTTTTTTATCAATCCATGATGAAATTTCTAATGCATGCTCATCAGTAATGATCTGGGAAGGAAATGTCGTATTTCTGGGTGGAAGTACTTTAGTTAAGATTTTTCGAGGTGGCAAAATAATTGAAGAAATTGATCTATTTGGTGTCATGAATTTAGTAATAATTTCAAACCATTGCTTGGGTTCAAGAATTTGCTGATAGGGAAAAAGCTTATCCAACACATCTTCATGAGAAAAACTGAAATATCTAACGTGTGGGAGGCATTGCTTCAAAGTTTGCTTCAAGGTTATGAAATTATCACTCGTCCATTCTTCAATATTAGTAGGCAGAGTTGTATTTTTAGCTTTACCCCATTGAATTACGTATTCCCAAACTTTACCTTCGTCTAATTGCAAATCATCTTGTTTGATAATAGAAATTAATGCATCTTCAGGAAGGGTAAGAAAATTTTCAGATTCAAAAATAGTGTTAGGGTGTTTGGCGATAATATCATTACAAAAATTTTGAATAATCTTGAAGTTTTTGACTTGGTAACTTTTCTGGTAAATTCGAGAAAAATTTAATCTTAACCATGAAGCATTATTGTTGACGAGATGAGTTTGGAGATATTCAACTAATTCATCTAGTTCAAGTTCATTAGATGCGATTAAGAGGTCAAAAATAATAAAATTTTCTAATTTTTCTAATGAAATAATCCCACCATAGACGTATCTAAATAATGTATAGAATTGATTATTATCATTATTTATGTTATGTTTAGAGTTAATATTTAAAATAATATTTAATTACGCTTACTTGACAATGACATTGAATAATTTAACAGAAATATCAGATATCTTTAATACTTTAACATGGTCGTCGTTAAAAGGAATTTCGTTGAATTTCTTTTTAAAATAAGGACAACGGGATTGTAAAATATAGGAATGAACTTTAAAAATTTGACTGTTAGGAGCTTCTCCAATTTCAATTGTGACATCGAAATTAACACCATTTTCAAGAAGTTGAGTAAGGTCATTTGATAAACGGTCAAAAAATTTTGCAGTCATTTTCGATTATTAATAATTATTATGATAAACGTAAAATCAGAAATTCGTACATTCTAATTCGATATTAATATCTATATATGGAATCAATCATTTTCCTTGTTCTACATGCATTTCATATTACGTTACGCAGATATACACATATATAGTAAAAGTTACATCAATCAGTCTTACTAAATTTAGGTGCTTACACGATAATTCAAAAATATTACTAACACACTTTTCCTAGTGCGCAATATCACGATCAGGCTATCAGTCGATCAAAGCCTGCTTTCTAACAATCACTAATAATGCAATTACGTGTAATATCTGAAGGTACGATGAGTAAGTGGAGTAAAAGTATCTTTTATTAACTACTTCGTACACTTCCAAAATTTAATAGACTTTTGAAGCAACTTACAAAGAAATAAAAGTAGTATATTAAAGGATTTATTACAAAAGTATAACAATAGAGATATATTACTGCTTTGGCGTATCTTATCCCTATTGTTCTACAAGACTATTTTTTTAAATTTATTACAGAATTATTTGTATATATATAGAAAAGTATTTTTGAATTATTAGATTATTGCAAAATTATTTATTGTTTATTAATTATTTACAAAATTATTGATTATTAAAATTGTTTCGAAACTATTTATTATTATTAAGATTATTGAGAGGAATTATTAAATTTTTAAAAATGAATAAAGAAAATGTTTTCGCGAGGAGGGAATCTCTTGTTCTCCTTCTCAACCGCAACTACTTTTATAATTCTTTTATTGTTTACCTTCACCTTCTGTCATCCATAAACACGTTCTTTGTACCAGGATGAATAAATAGTCATCTTGGATGAAGGATGACACACAAAGGATGATTTACCCCCGTGACTTTTGTCCTCTTCGTGCCACTTACTATTTAATTTACATATTTGAATTATTATTATAAATATTGTTATAAATTAACATATATAAAATAAATAAAATAAGCAAATAAAATAAATAAAGATACTATCATATAAACTGACTAATCAGATATGTATCATACATTAAAATTATTAAATAATCATGAAAATCACAATATTTAATTCGTAATTTTTATTGTATATTTTTATAATTCTTGTAATTCTTGTTGGAGTTAAATGTAAAGATAAAATTATTATCACTATTATCGCTAATATTGCCATTATCAAGAAATTAATTTATTTTCCAAATAATTATTTGTTAGATATATGATTTTAATTTTACACAATTATCAAGTAACAAAGATAAGTATTACACATTTTTGTTATAAATAAAATAAAACGGCAATAGAATAAGAATACTACCGAATAAGTTTTATAATTACAAATAAATTACCGAACTCGATTTACAACATTAAATACTTATAAAAATATTTCTTTTATATGATAAAAACAAAAATCTTGTTTGTTTGATATTATCGGTTTATCTTAGGATAAATTAATAATGTAATTACTTATTCTTCAATACAAAATACACAATGTATGTAATGAGTAATTCGGACTAATATGTTTTTTTTTTACGTCGAGGAATTCTAGATTTTCTCGCGTTTATTATATATTAGAGTCTTGCAAATAAACCAAAATATCGTATGAATTATAAATAGTATAAATTATATAAAATCTGTAAACTTTATTTATTGAATTCATTATTTTTAATCTGATCACAATTAACAACAACATTAGTAGGTATTATAATAAAAATTTTTCTATTCATATACGGCAGAAACTAAAAAATCAATTCAAATAAATTGACTTTGTGACGACGATCATGATGCCAAGTTAAAGATCAATGAATTCGCTATTCGTGAAAATAAATTATTACTAATACTTTACTTAAAATTAAAATTTAAAATGTAAGTAAAAAAATGCTCACACTCGATTTAAAAAATACTAGAGCAAACCATTTCATCCAAACTTTTAATCAATTGAATTACTCAAACTTTTGCTACAACATAACCAAAACTTATTACCCATATATATATCTTTTAATTGTTCTTAAAACCTTTTCACTTTGAGCATTAAAGTTAAAACAACAATATTTAATTAACTTCAGTATTTGGTTGAGTTCCTACTAATGAATATTGGTATTACGTTAGGTTCAAATTCTTTATTTTTGATTGATTTAATTATTTAGACTGGAAAATATTAAGATAAACAACATCACTACCTAAATATTTTAAATTATTTTGCTACCAAGATTTAAATTATATAATTTCGAGAGTTAATGCTTGATTTTGATAAAAGAATTCTTCGAAACTAACAGCTAATGCATAAATTAAAGGTAAAAAACATCTAAATGAGCATTAGTAATATTTTGTTAATAATAATAATTTTACGAAAAAATTAGACAAAAGAAGAAAACAAAAAATAAAAATAACAAATTATAATCGATTATTTGATTAGAACTTTTTCATCATCCATCTTTCTCATGATCTAATTATAAGAATGTAGAAAATTTTATTGCATTAGTATTGTGAAATAATTAACATTTTAAAGATTAATTAATCAAGAATTACCTTACGATTCTTACGATTTGATATTAAATTCCATAAAACTACTCTAATGATTTTTTTTTTGTTTTTTTTTTTGACAGAGAAAAGTGGACATAATTTAAGTATTTTTCGCAAATAATTTTTCAATCTTTTTTTATGTTTAAGATTATAATAAATTTAACAATTTATTTGTTTAATTATTTATGTTGTATATAATTTAAGTAATAACTATACAAGAAGAGTTGCTAAATCATTATTATTATAATCTTCCACAATAATATAAAATAAATAGGATTGACGATAATATTACAAGTATAAAAAGTTTTAACGTAGGAGTAGATAATAAAAAGAAATATTTATTTAAAATATACCATTTTATAATTTTCCTTCCTATATTTCTCTCTTTTTTCTGCCGATTTCAACTTTTTACATAATTCTAATCAATCTTCACTAATTTCTGTCAAAGAACTATAGAATCATCACTATTTCTATTTCTGCAATAGAAATTTTTTATTAAGTTTTAAAATCATTCCTTAAAATTAAAATATCAGATCGATAACAACTAATTACAAAATTAAACTATTTAAGATAGAATTTTTCAGATTTGCAATTTCAATGAAAATGCCAAATTATTTTGTGTCGTTTTCTGATGATTAAGTAGAATATTAATACTTTTCCACCCAAAGGAATTATATTCTCTGTGAATTTTTCTATTTCCTTCCACTTTTAAATTAAAACAATATTTTATCACAAACATTATAAATAGTACTTATCAAACCCATCTCTACTTTCTTTATAATTGACATGGGTTATTTTTAATATATAGGTTTCTTTTTTATTTATACAGGAAATCTCTAAAGCGTGTTCGTCAGTAATAATTAAGACAATAAGCGAAATGGATTATTTTAGTAATTATCGAAGAGATTGTTAAGATCTTTTTTGAATTCGAGCTTTCAAATTTTGCAAAATATATAAAAATAATTTGGAATTAAAAAGGGAATTATTTTTTACGAATTTATTTTATTATTAAACTTTTCTTGATATATAATATTGGGAAGCTTAAAATCCCATTTAAACGGAAAAAATTAAAATAGCCGACGGGATTTAATTTTACATGATCGTCATAAAATTTCTTTTTACTGGCCAAGGCTTGTAAAATATGCAATTGATTTACACACGAGGTGAAACAAAAAGTCGGAAATATAATTCAAAATAAATATTATGGTCGAATTCATTTATTAACCTTTGATGCGACTTAAATATGGTAATTCATTATAATTTATCATGTAGGACATGCGACAAAAATGCTCTTGTTGGAATGTTGGTGCAGTGAATAATACCGTATCGGAGTATTGTTATGACAATGGGTAAGACAAAAAGGATGCATTTATAAGTTTTTTGAAGGTTGCTGAAAAGATCCCAAGGCGCAACATAATTAGGACGTTTTTCTGCGATCACGAGAAAGCATTTGAATTGTTTAAAAAAGTTGCAGAAAATGAAGCAAATTCGTGATTGGAGAATACTGATTAAGATGATGTAAAAGCTTATATACTGACTTAATAAAACTAAGGAAAAAAGGTATATTAGGAGAAATAATTCATCGTATAATTTTTTTTAGTTCATATTGATAAGCTATTGATTAATTTTTTATTTACTAAATATTTATCAAATATTTTTCGTGATGAAAAAATTTCTAAAAATTGATGTGTATAAGAGTTTTAGTACTTCTCCAATTGGAATTTCAAATTTTCGTCAAGAATTTGTTTTGAAATAAAATCTTAATTTCAGATTAGTTCAATGTAGGAACATCTATAGAACTTTAGTATAATTATATTATTTCCTTTGTGAAAATTTCAATAGAATTACTGCGTGGTGATTTTCACAATAGCAATTTGGTGATTTAATCGATTCGATAAAATGACAAGAAAATAAATTTTGATCAATGAGATTCGAATTTAACGTAAATCTAATTTGGCCATCAAGGCCGTTTATGATTCATAATTAAATTTGACAAATAACGTTTAATGTAAACATTCTACGAGGAAGAAATTAATCATTCAAAGAAGAAATTCATTAGTATTAATTAGGGTCATAGGTGATAAATAAATGGATAATATTAGTGCTACCAATCCAATTTTAGAATACAATGAAGATCAGGTAAACTATACCGAAATTCAAAAGAAGGAAATGTCATGCCATTGTCAATATATATTCCCTTTTTGAATTTCGGCACAACTCTAGGTAAACCTAATCAATTTATATGGAATATTCTAAGATGAAACTTATTTGGAAATCAAATCATTCGTAAAATTCTAGAATGCAAATTGTTGAATCAAAATTTAATATTTATTTATAAATCTATGAATTGCTTCAGTATTATTATTCATAATTTCATATTCTTATATGCAATGCATTATATTACAAATTATAAAACATAAAATTAATATTTTTTAGCCTTTTTAATTTCTCTTAACACCCTTTTATATAATTAATTCATTACATTTTATATAATTATTCATTACATTATAAAATATATGTCACATTTCAAACTTTTAATAAATAAAAATAGAACTTATAATTTCAATAAATTTTATTATAACTTTGATCAAATCATCACGTAAATGGAAAATATATGCACCAATGAAAATGAAACTATAAATACTGAAGCGGAAGATTTCCGTCAGTACTTAATATTAACTGAAGGAGGAAACTTCTCGGGAGAGAATAATCTAGTATATTTTTGTGAAAAAGGGATTGGAACCATAAAATATGAAGAAAAAGTATTTCAGTGGTATCTGAAATTAGCTAAAGAGGGAAATCATTCAGGACAATACAATCTTGGAGTTTGTTACTCAAATGGGATTGGAACCGTGAAAGATGAAGAAAAAGCATTTCAGTGGTACCTGAAATCAGTAGAAGGGAGATATCAAGAAGGACAACAAGCTCTTGGATATTGTTATGAAAACGGGATTGGAACAATAAAAGATGAAGAGAAAGCATTCCAATGGTACTTGAAATCGGCTGAAGGGGGAGATCTCGATTGGATTGGAACCATAAAAGAGGAAGAAAAAGCATTTCAGTGCTACCTGAAATCAGCTGAAGAGGGAAATCATTCAGGACAATACATTCTTGGAGTATTTTACTCAAATGGGATTGGAACCATAAAAGATGAAGAGAAAGCGTTTCAGTGGTACTTAAAATCAGCTGAAGGGGAAAATCATTCAGCGCAATACAATCTTGGAGTATGTTACTCAAATGGGATCGGAACCATAAAAGATGAAGAAAAAGCATTTCAGTGGTACCTGAAATCAGCTGAAGGAGGAATTCATTCAGG
>PQFF01000320.1:67197-136927 GCA_003547095.1 Diversispora epigaea | reverse complement strand
ATTGGAACCATAAAAGATGAAGAAAAAGCATTTCAGTGGTACCTGAAATCAGCTGAAGGAGGAATTCATTCAGGACAATACAATCTTGCCCTATGCTATTCAAATGGGATTGGGACCATAAAAGATGAAGAAAAAGCATTTCAATGGTACCTGAAATCAGCTGAAGGGGAAAATCATTCAGGACAATACAATCTTGGAGTATATTACTCAAATGGTATTGGAACCATAAAAGATGAAAAAAAAGCATTTCTGTGGTATCTAAAATCAGCTGAAGGAGGAAATCATTCAGGACAATACAATCTTGGAGTTTGTTATTCATACGGAATTGGAACTGTAAAAGATGAAGAGAAAGCATTTCAGTGGTACCTGAAATCAGCTGAAGAGGGAAATCATTCAGGACAATACAATCTTGGAGTTTGTTATTCATACGGAATTGGAACTGTAAAAGATGAAGAGAAAGCATTTCAGTGGTATCTGAAATCGGGTAAAGGGGGAAATCATTCAGGACAATACAATCTTGGAGTATGTTATTCAAATGGGATTGGAACTATAAAAGATGACGAGAAAGCATTTCTGTGGTACCTGAAATCAGCTGAAGGAGGAATTCATTCAGGTCAATACAATCTTGCCCTATGTTATTCAAATGGGATTGGAACCATAAAAGATGAAGAAAAAGCATTTCAGTGGTACCTGAAATCAGCTATAGGAGGAAATCATTCAGGACAATACAATCTTGCCTTATGTTATTCAAATGGGATTGGAACTATAAAAGATGAAGAAAAAGCATTTCAATGGCTCCTGAAATCAGCTGAAGGGGGAGATCATTCAGAGCAATACAATCTTGGAGTATGTTATACAAATGGAATTGGAACCATAAAAGATGAAGAAAAAGCATTTCAGTGGTATCTGAAATCGGCTAAAGGGGGAAATCATTCGGGACAATATAATCTTGGAGTATGTTATTCAAATGGGATTGGAACCATAAAAGATGAAGAAAAAGCATTTCAGTGGTACCTGAAATCAGCTGAAGGAGGAATTCATTCAGGTCAATACAATCTTGCCCTATGTTATTCAAATGGGATCGGAACTATAAAAGATGAAGAAAAAGCATTTCAGTTGTTCCTGAAATCAGCTGAAGGGGGAAATCATTCAGGACAATACAATCTTGGAGTATGTTATTCAAATGGGGTTGGAACTATAAAAGATGACGAGAAAGCATTTCAGTGGTACCTGAAATCAGCTGAAGGAGGAATTCATTCAGGTCAATACAATCTTGCCCTATGTTATTCAAATGGGATCGGAACTATAAAAGATGAAGAAAAAGCATTTCAGTTGTTCCTGAAATCAGCTGAAGGGGGAAATCATTCAGGACAATACAATCTTGGAGTATGTTATTCAAATGGGGTTGGAACTATAAAAGATGACGAGAAAGCATTTCAGTGGTACCTGAAATCAGCTGAAGGAGGAATTCATTCAGGTCAATACAATCTTGCCCTATGTTATTCAAATGGGATCGGAACTATAAAAGATGAAGAAAAAGCATTTCAGTTGTTCCTGAAATCAGCTGAAGGGGGAAATCATTCAGGACAATACAATCTTGGAGTATGTTATTCAAATGGGGTTGGAACTATAAAAGATGACGAGAAAGCATTTCAGTGGTACCTGAAATCAGCTGAAGGAGGAATTCATTCAGGTCAATACAATCTTGCCCTATGTTATTCAAATGGGATCGGAACTATAAAAGATGAAGAAAAAGCATTTCAGTTGTTCCTGAAATCAGCTGAAGGGGGAAATCATTCAGGACAATACAATCTTGGAGTATGTTATTCAAATGGGGTTGGAACTATAAAAGATGACGAGAAAGCATTTCAGTGGTACCTGAAATCAGCTGAAGGAGGAATTCATTCAGGTCAATACAATCTTGCCCTATGTTATTCAAATGGGATCGGAACTATAAAAGATGAAGAAAAAGCATTTCAGTTGTTCCTGAAATCAGCTGAAGGGGGAAATCATTCAGGACAATACAATCTTGGAGTATGTTATTCAAATGGGGTTGGAACTATAAAAGATGACGAGAAAGCATTTCAGTGGTACCTGAAATCAGCTGAAGGAGGAATTCATTCAGGTCAATACAATCTTGCCCTATGTTATTCAAATGGGATCGGAACTATAAAAGATGAAGAAAAAGCATTTCAGTTGTTCCTGAAATCAGCTGAAGGGGGAAATCATTCAGGACAATACAATCTTGGAGTATGTTATTCAAATGGGGTTGGAACTATAAAAGATGACGAGAAAGCATTTCAGTGGTACCTGAAATCAGCTGAAGGAGGAATTCATTCAGGTCAATACAATCTTGCCCTATGTTATTCAAATGGGATCGGAACTATAAAAGATGAAGAAAAAGCATTTCAGTTGTTCCTGAAATCAGCTGAAGGGGGAAATCATTCAGGACAATACAATCTTGGAGTATATTACTCAAATGGTATTGGAACCATAAAAGATGAAAAAAAAGCATTTCTGCGGTATCTAAAATCAGCTGAAGGAGGAAATCATTCAGGACAATACAATCTTGGAGTTTGTTATTCATACGGAATTGGAACTGTAAAAGATGAAGAGAAAGCATTTCAGTGGTATCTGAAATCGGCTAAAGGGGGAAATCATTCAGGACAATACAATCTTGGAGTATGTTATTCAAATGGGGTTGGAACTATAAAAGATGACGAGAAAGCATTTCAATGGTACCTGAAATCAGCTGAAGGAGGGATCCATTCAGGACAATACAATCTTGCTCTAAGTTATTCAAATGGGATTGGAACTGTGAAAGATGAAGAAAAAGCATTTCGGTGGTACCTGAAATCGGCTGAAGGGGAAAATCACTCAGGACAATACAATCTTGGAGTATATTACTCAAATGGGATTGGAACCATAAAAGATGACGAAAAAGCATTTCTGTGGTATCTAAAATCAGCCGAAGGAGGAAATCATTCAGGACAATACAATCTTGGAGTTTGTTATTCATACGGAATTGGAACTGTAAAAGATGAAGAGAAAGCATTTCAGTGGTATCTGAAATCGGGTAAAGGGGGAAATCATTCAGGACAATACAATCTTGGAGTATGTTATTCAAATGGGATTGGAACTATAAAAGATGACGAGAAAGCATTTCTGTGGTACCTGAAATCAGCTGAAGGAGGAATTCATTCAGGTCAATACAATCTTGCCCTATGTTATTCAAATGGGATTGGAACCATAAAAGATGAAGAAAAAGCATTTCAGTGGTACCTGAAATCAGCTATAGGAGGAAATCATTCAGGACAATACAATCTTGCCTTATGTTATTCAAATGGGATTGGAACTATAAAAGATGAAGAAAAAGCATTTCAATGGCTCCTGAAATCAGCTGAAGGGGGAGATCATTCAGAGCAATACAATCTTGGAGTATGTTATACAAATGGAATTGGAACCATAAAAGATGAAGAAAAAGCATTTCAGTGGTATCTGAAATCGGCTAAAGGGGGAAATCATTCGGGACAATATAATCTTGGAGTATGTTATTCAAATGGGATTGGAACCATAAAAGATGAAGAAAAAGCATTTCAGTGGTACCTGAAATCAGCTGAAGGAGGAATTCATTCTGGACAATACAATCTTGGAGTATGTTATTCAAATGGAATTGGAACTACAAACGATGAAAAAAAAGCATTTCAGTGGTACCTGAAATCGGCTAAAGGGGGAAATCATTCAGGACAATATAATCTTGGAGTGTGTTATTCATACGGAATTGGAACCATAAAAGATGAAGAAAAAGCATTTCAGTGGTACCTGAAATCAGCTGAAGGAGGAACTCATTCAGCACAATACAATCTTGGAGTATGCTATTCAAATGGAATTGGAACCCCAAAGGATGAAGAAAAAGCATTCCAGTGGTATCTGATATCGGCTGAAGGAGGAAATCATTCAGGACAATACAATCTTGCCCTATGTTATTCAAATGGGATCGGAACTATAAAAGATGAAGAAAAAGCATTTCAGTTGTTCCTGAAATCAGCTGAAGGGGGAAATCATTCAGGACAATACAATCTTGGAGTATATTTCTCAAATGGAATTGGAACCATAAAAGATGAAGAAAAAGCATTTCTGTGGTATCTAAAATCAGCCGAAGGAGGGAATCATTCAGGACAGTATAATCTTGGATTTTGTTATTCATATGGGATTGGAACTGTAAAAGATGAAGAGAAAGCATTTCAGTGGTATCTGAAATCAGCTGAAGGAGGACACCATAAAGGACAAATCTCTATCGAATATTTCTATCGAAATGAATTTAGAATTTCAAATGTCAAAAAAAATCAAAATAAATTAAAGAATAGATGCCATAATTGTGAATATTTAATTAAACAAAATAATACATGCTCAGATTGTAAACTTATAGAAATGCCAAAATGGACTAGTGGTAACTATGAAGTTGACAAGATTATTCAAATGACTCAATTAGATGAAAATGCAAATGAATGGGAAATTTGGAGATGGATAGATTATAGTAAATTGAAAAATATAGAATATTTAGCTGAAGGAGGGTTTGGCAGTGTTTGGAAAGCAAAATGGATAGATATGCCTGAAGGGTTATTTGAATTTTATAAATCAAATCAAGTTGCTTTGAAGAAACTTAAAAATTCACAAGAGATTAGTTCGGAATTTTTAAAAGAGGTAAATATATAATTTATTTTTATTTAATTATAATATATTTATTTTAATTTTAATTTCAATTTTTGCAAATATAGTTAAATGCTAATTTCCAATGTCGTGATAAATATGTTTTACCAATTTTTGGTATAACCCGAGATCCAATAACAAAAGAATTTGCAATAGTTTTACGATATATGAAAAATGGAAATTTGAGAGATTTTCTTAACCAAAATAAATCTTTACCTTGGATTGAAAGATTATGGTTATTGAATTCATTTATAAGGGGATTAGATGTTATTCATAGTAAAGGGTTTGTCCATCGTGACCTTCATCCTGGAAACCTTATGATGACTGAAATCTATAATAATTCAAAATATAAATTTATTAGATTAGGAGATTTAGGATTGTGCCGATTAGCAAATGAAACCTTATCATCTGGAGCATATGGTGTATTGCCATATATTGCACCTGAGGTATTGAATAAGTATCAATATACACAAGCTTCAGATATTTATAGTGTGGGAATTATTATGTGGTTTATTTCAACAGGAAAAAAACCATTTGCTAATAGAGCATATGATAAAGAATTAGCTGCAGATATTTTCAATGGACTTCGACCAAAAATAAACAAAGGTACACCTCAATGTTATGTAGAATTAATGGAACTGTGTTGGCACAAAAATCCAGCTAAACGTCCAAGTGCTGAAATAATTTCTATAATATCAGAATATTGGGTTGATAGTTTGTTGCATAATAAAAAAACGGAACATTCACTTATGTTTTTAAATGCAGATCAAAAAATGCAAGATGAAGATGAAAATAAGGATTTATCTTCTCCTGAAACTACTCATTCTGAAGCATATCTAACAAGTAAACCAATACCTTCCTCTGTTAAGAATTTTAATATAAATAATCTCAATTTTGAGGGTCATTAAATTAAATTTGTTTGGATCAATCCTCTTTTTATTATCATCTGTTTAGGCAATGTAATTATTCTATACAGGTTTACAATTAACTGAAATTTCTTAATTTATTGGCTACATCCAAGTCCTAAATTACACATAATCATAATAATTGAGTCAACTAGATTTTTTTTTCTATTTAATAATTTTAAAACTAATAAATTATGTACAATATGTATTATGTAATATATATATGCTTTACTAAGTTTCAACCACCTAAAATCGGTTTTCAAATATTAAAAATTAAAATGCAATTTTTTAAAATTTCATTTAAAAAAATATTTGAATTTAAATTTTGTAATATCTTATAATTATTATTGTAAATATTTTTTCATAATATTAAATTACAGGTTTGTTTTCTGGCTTATACTTTTATTAATTCAATTTTGTGACTCAGTAAATCATATTTTTTATATAATTAAAGTTCAATAATTTTTTATATTTAATAAATATTAAATAAATTCAATAAAAAATAGTTTATATCTCAGAATTTTCATAAAAATTTATATATTTTTTGAGTCAGAGCATTGATCTGAGGTACAAAATTTTTATGATTCACTGAACAATTATCTTATACTATTAAAGATGAAGAGAAAGCATTTCAGTGGTATATAAAATCAGCACATAAAGCGCATATATGAATTTAAAATGTTAAAAAAGTTCAAATAAATTAAAGTATAGATTCCATAATTGTAAAGATTTAAATATACAAAATAATACATGTTCAGATTGTGAACTTAAAAAAATGCCAAATGAACTAGTGGTAACTATGAAAATGCAAATTAATGGGAAATTTGGAGTTGGATAGATTGAAAAATATAGAATATTTGCTGAAGGAGGGTTCGACCGTGTTTGGAAATCAGAATGGATAGATATGCCTGAAGGGTTATTTGAATTTTATAAATCGAATCAAGTTACCTTGAAGAAGCTTATAAATTCACAAGAGATTAGTTCGGAATTTTTAAGAGGTAAATATATCAATATGTCAACATGTTATTATTATAATATATTTTACTTTGTAAATATAGTTAAATAAATATGTTTTACCAATACCAATTTTGGGTATAACCCAAGATTCGATGACAAAAGAATTTGCAATAGTTTTACGATATATGAAAAATGGAAATTTGAGAGATTTTCTTAACCAAAATAAATCTTTACCATGGATTGAAAGATTATGGTTATTGAATTCATTTATAAGGGGATTAGATGTCATTCATAGTAAAGGATTCGTCCATCGTGACCTTCATCCTGAAAACCTTATGATAACTGAAATATATAATAATTCAAAATATAAATTTATTAGATTAGGGGATTTAGGATTATGCAGATTAGCAAATGAAACCTTATCATCTGGAGCATATGGTGTATTGCCATATATTGCACCTGAGGTATTGAATAAATATCAATATACACAAGCTTCAGATAATTATAGTGTGGGAATTATTATGTGGGTAATTTCAACAGGAAAAAAACCATTTGTCAATAGAGCATATGATTCAGAATTAGCTTTAGATATTTTCAATGGACTTCGACCAAAAATTAATAAAGGCACACCTCAATGTTATGTAGAGTTAATGGAAAAATGTTGGCACAAAGATCCAGCTGAACGTCCAAATGCTGAAATGATTTATAATATATCATTAAAATGGATCAATGAGTTGACATATGATAAAAAAACAGAACATTCACTTATGTTTTTAAATGCAGAACAAAAAATGAATGTGGAAAATGAAGATAAAGATTTACCTTCTGTTGAAACTATTCATCCTGAAGCATACCTTACAAGTAAACTTTTACCTTCTTCTTTTAAGAATTTTAATATAGATAATCTCAATTTCAATGGTCGTTAAATTAAATTTGTTTGGATCAATCCATTTATTATGAATTTATCAACTAAATTGCATATAATCTATTTAACTTAAATTTCTTAACTCATTGTTATTTCAAGTTATAAATTACATGTAATTATTTAACTAGTTTATATTATTTTTAAGAATCGTAATTATTATTATTTCTATATATGAATTATATAACTGTATTTTTATGAAAATAAATAAATTTATTGTATTATAATTTATGTAACTGTGTTTTTATGAAAATAAATAAATATATTGTATTTTTCTAATTTATGATATTATGAACTTTACTGTCAACTTAAAATTTATTTTTACAATTATTGTCACAAATATTTATAAAATAAATTTTCAAAATTATTCGTTAGATATGATTTTAAATTTTGCAATACATTGAACAATTATCTTACGCTATAAAAGGAAAAGAGAAAGCATCCCAGTGATGCCTGAAATCAGCCGACTATACAATCTTGGATACTGTTCGTAAACGGGACTACAGAAGATGAAAGGAAAGCATTTCAGTGGTATCTAAAATCAGTTGAAGGAACTTGTAGATAATTCACTATCTCAGCAATAGCAATTTTTACTAGTTTTCAAATTGTTCCATAAAATTAATATGTGACTGAATGAAAACCATGATAAAAGTTCTTTACGCTGCTTAAAATGGAACTCTTCAAATTTACTAAAATATAAAACTATTTCGTTTCATTTTCCATTATTATAACTTTTCTGGAATTATTCCCTCCAATAATTTCTCCTGTTTCATCTACTTTTAAAACAATAATTGTTTTTGAAACTTTATCACAAATTGCATAAATATTGAAACCATCTCTATTTCCTTTAATAAGTAATCCAAATTCATATAAAATATTTTCAATATATGGGGTTTCTTTTTTATCAATCCATGATAAAATCTCCAAAGCGTGCTCATCTGTAATAATTTGAGTAGATAAATGAAATGTTATATTTCTAGTTGGAAATGTTTTAGTTAAGCTTTTTTGTGGTGGTGGCAATATTTTGAAGCGATTGGTCCAGGTGTTATAAATTTAGTATTGATATCAAACCATAGCCTGGATCCAAGAATTTACTGATATAGAAAAGGCTTATCCAACACACCCTCATGAGAAAAACAGAAATATTTAATGTGTACAAGACATTGTCTTCAATTGTCACTTAAAATCCATCAATATTAGTGACAAAGTTATATTTTTAGCTATCCCTTGTTGAATTATATACCATCTTCTTCTAATTACAAAGTCATCTTATTTAATAATGTATTTTCAAGAAGGCAAGAAATTTTCAGATTTATAAATAATATACAAAAGTCTTAAATAATTTCAAGTTTTTTGACTTTATTTGTCATGTAAACCTGAGCAAATTTTAGTTTTAGCCATAAGGCTTTATTGTTGACGAGATAAGTTTGGAGATACATATCCAACTAATTCAACTAGTTCAAGTTCATTATAAGAGATCAAAAATAATAGAAATTTGCAATTTTCCAAAGGAATTGTTCCGCTATAAATATATCTATAACATACAAAAAGCGATCATTGCTTTGACCAAGTTCCCGTGTTATTTTGTTATAATATTTTATTATGTAATAAAAACTTTAAATATTTGACTATACCCTCAGATATGATTATTTTTTGGAGGTCTTTACATGTCGTCATTCGAAGAAATTTTGTTGATTGAATGAGCCTTATAAATATTGGAAAAGGAACTTCTTCACCAACTTTAATCGAGAAATCATAATTAACACCACATTAAAGAAGTAGAGTGAGGTTGTTTGATAGAAACTCATTACTTTGCTGTCAACTTAAAACCTTTGACTGCACTGTGCGCAATATATTTTAAGATAAATCATGTATTTAGATTATTTTACAATTATTAACACAAATATTTAAAAAACCTTGCCTTATATTCCTTCTTAACAATTCCACGATAGGTATAAGTCATTCATTATATAGTTTTACAAGTTTTGTATTGAGTTATTAATTTGTACAAATTACAATGTACGCGGTGTGCAACTACATTGAATGAAAAGTCGGATTAAAATTTATAAGAAATCTATGTCAGATTATAGCATACACGTCTCGTTCTTTGTCGTATGTGCTGTGCATGTGCACAACTTTATTTCCTAAATGTAAAAACTCTGAATAATTTCCGATGGAAAGTATTGTTCAAAATTCTTTAAGAGTATATATGTACCACGTGAAAATTAAAATTTATTGAATCAAGGTAATAATAAATTAAAAAAAAAAAACTTTATAAAAAAACAAACATGATATTCAAAGAAACTTTATTTTTCATTAAACCCAAAACTAAAAAAATAAATTAACATCAACATTTTTTTATAAAAAATAACAATAACTACATTTGTAGTAATTATAATAATTACCATCGATATATTAAACAATATTCAATCTTTTAATAAATTCAATAATAATTTTGATAACAAATGTCATCATCATCATTGCCTTCGTCGTCATAATTTCAATTTATTGGACATTATTCAACAGAGACGACCATTACTAAAGTTCTGGTGGTAAAACGTGAACAAACTTCAAATTATGCAGTGTCCCAAGAAGTATTATAATGTGTAGGTCTTTGGACAAACCCAAATTGAGTTTCATAAGCTTTAAAACAATTTTATTTCAATTTTTAGTTTATTAATTGATGAATTTGAAAAATGTTAAAATACATGATAGAAAAAATAACATCCGTAATCATATTAGATCGGAGGTTTTCGAAATTTCTTCGGTATGATAACGTTCGAAACCACCGATTTAATATGATTATTTATGAATCATTTCTTTTATATATTTTATTTATAGATCTACAATGAAAGTATTTTTAATTCGGAATAAAAATATCAAATTCCCTCAAATGATCTTCAATAGTCATTAGGGGGGAATTTTTTCGTAAATGACAAATGACTCGGTGAATAACCAATAAAAAAAAAAACCAGACCAGATTAGAAATTACTTGATGCATGTGATATTTTTCAAAATCATTATTGATGAATTATGATTGGTTGATTAAATGACCATTTGAAATTCGACAAATGTCATGCGTGGTAATATTTAAACAAACGTTTGCCCCGCTTCTACTCTACTTGTGATTATTAGATTGACATCATAACAATTTAGATTATGTGCACTAAAGAGAATTTTACTAAAAATTGGTCTAGCGGGAATGCTGATATTGATAAAATTATCCAAGAATCTCAGATAAATAATCTTACATCTGGTCTACAATGGATACCTTATGAAAATTTTTATGATATTGAACACATAGCTGATTGTGAATATTACACTTTACATTTGGCTTTATTAAGAAATAAAATTGACAAGCGGGTATCTAATTTTGTTGAATTGAAGGAATTAAAAGATTATAAATATGATATTTCGGAATTTATTAAAGCGGTATGTTCCTTTGTAATTAGATTACTTAAATTATAAAACATTATAAACTTTTATTGCTGAAAAATATATTATGTACGCATTTTTTTATTATTATATTTCAGATTAAGAAAATCGTAATTCGTGATTCTAAACGTGTAACACGATTTTTTGGAGTTTCTAAAAATCCTTCCACGAAAAACTACATTATTGTTATGGAATCGATTGATGATACCATCCATAGCTGTTTATCTCGTTTCTTTCTAAGAATTGAGTGGGGTCCAAAAATAGACATGTTACATCATATAATAGAAGGTCTTGATGCTTTACATGAAAATAACTTAGTTCATTGTGATTTACATAGTAGAACTACTTTGTTGGAAATGTGGGATCTTAGTACACTCTATGTAAAAATAGACCCTGGTTTATGTAAATTAGCTAATGATTTAATTTTAAACTCTGACAACAAAAGCAATAATGTTTATGGTTCAATTCCATATATTCCACCGGAAGTATTAAGAGGAAATGAATTTACAAAGGAGGGTGATATTTATAGCTTGGGCGGAATCATGTATGAAATAGTTACTGGAAGCCAACCATTTGCTGACCAAGCACATGATACCTATTTGATGATTGATATATGTAATGGTGTAAGACCAAAGGTCCCTGATATGACACTAAATTGGATTCCAAAATGTTATCTAGACATGATGTATCAATGCTGGGATGATGATCCTTTTAAACGACCAACTACTCATAAATTAACCCATTACTTATATTACACTCAAGGATTTTCAGATTTTGGTTGTAATATGGATATAATGGAAAGGCCTCATGAAAAAATTTTTCTTCGATCTTTAAATAATTTTCATCCTCAATCCTGTTATATCAGTAGAAACGTTTATACCCTTTACGGATTGAAAGATTCATTAGAAGATATAAAGTCCGGAAAATGTGCAGGTATTATTTTTAGTATCATTTAAATAATATTATTTTAATAAATAATTAATTACAAATTTTTATGTTTATAGATCCTAATTTATATACTTATATGAATTCTGAGGAATCGTCAAAATGTATTGATTAGTAACTTTAGATTATGAATTTTGATAAAGAATCAACAAAAGCTAAATGATGAAAATGCATTTAAAGAAAAAAATTTTTCGTTTTTCATTCAAATATATTTTAAAGAATCAATTATTATTTATTATTTATTTTTTTTTATATATAAGAAATTCAAAAAAAAATCAACTATCAGGGACTAAGTTTGTTAAAGATTTAATATAATAACTAGCCACTATTCTTTTTTTCCAATGACCACTGTCACAGGATTCTATTGGGTGATACATAACATTATGTTATGCATAAGGAAAGAAAATTGTTATGGTTTATTGGATTTATTAAGTAAATAAATAAATAAAAATAAATTGAATGATCAAAATTTATAAGAAAAAGTAATTGTACATTATTTTTTAAAAATAACAATAACTACTATTATAGTTACTACAATAATCATCGTAATATTCTTCCTATCCAATAATAATTTGATAATAAATTATTATCATCATTCGTTATAAATCCAACACAAATATTACAAATAATATAAATAATATAAGTAATACAAATAGTAATAATAATAAATATTATTAACATCATCATTATCACCATCATTATTCAACAGAAACAACCACAACTAAGTTCCCGCGGTAAAACATGAAAATGTTAATAAATTGGTGGAACTTGATAAAAATATTTTTTATCTATTAAAAAATATTTTGGATTAGTCTTGTTAATGAATTAATAATGATCAATTAATGATTAATCATTGATTAATGACGAGACATTACAGCAAGTTGATTTTGTAATAATAGTAATAATCAAATAATAATAAAATATAACGATATAATAATAAATGTAATGATATAAAATATGACAATAGATGTCAAATCTTGGATGGGAATCAGGAGAATACTTTAATTGTTTCGGGAATAAAAATTGGAATCAAATTTTAGAATTAGATCATGATGAATTAGAAGCATTAGTACTTACAGATAGTAATTCATTATAACTAATCATGTCTCAAGAAAGGTATGCGAAAAAGAACGCTCTTGTTGGAAATATTGATGCAATGAATGATACCAGCTATTGTTATAACAGTGATAGTATAGGTGCGAGTAAAGACAAAAAGGAATCTTTTATATGGTTTTTGAAAGATCCCACGCCACGGCATATCATAATCTAGGACGTTATTACGCGATCAAGAGGAAGCATTTGAAAATGAAGCCAATACATAATCGGAAAATAATGATCGGGGATAGGACGTGAAACTGATGAAGATACTACGAAGGCTACATACTGATTTAATAAAGCAAAGAAAAAAGGGTATACATATGCAAGACAATTATTAGAAGGAATAATTGATCGAATAATCTTTTTTTTTAGGTTATTATCATATTATTACATTATTGTTAGCTATTGATTCATTTTTATTAATAAAATATTTATCAAGTATTTTTCGTGAATATAATCAAATCGCTTGAAATTCCTATGTGTATAAAATATGGGAAGTTTGCATCTAGAATTTGCGTTTTAGTTTCATATATATAATAAAATTTAATTTTCTGCTTAAAAAAAGTTTTTATTTATTTTTTTAAAAAAAGAATAATATACTCTTATTTTTCTAAGTAACTTGTTGCAACCAATCTTATTAGTATGTAAATTCAGCTATCTTGCAAATATTTTGGAAAATAGACGTTTTTTCAATATAAATTTATAAATTTTTTATGTACTTCTAGAACTTTGAGATGCAATTTTAGTGTTTTGGTTAAAGTAAACTACTTTACACTACGCAATTAAAATAAATTGTTCAACAAGTATGAAATTGCTCAGATATTAATTTTCCTTACAAATACAAATATATTTCTCATGAGTATATATTCACGAATTTTTTTATATTTTTAGTATTTTCATCATCAAAATTTAAGTGACTAAGTTAAGTTGCTCAGCAAATATGAAATTACCTAAATCACTATACTAGCTTAATAATATTTATGAGTTTTTTTTAAACCTTTTGACGCAACTAATCTTTATCAGTCAAGGTAATTTTTCGTAGTAAAATTTTATTTAAATTATGTAAAGATAAAAACGATACTTCTGCATCAAAAAAATAACCATAACTTTGCCATATGCATAGCCATAGAATTTTTCACCTCATAAAAATGAATTTCCATAATAACAATAAAGGTATCAATAGAAAACATCCATTCGACGAGAAGTAATTCATTGTCAGGATTATACGATCTTGGATACTGCTCGTAAACGGGGTTAGAACTACAAAAGGTTAAAGGAAAGCATTTCAATGATATCTAAATTCAGTTGTAGGAACTCGTAGATGATTCACTATCTCAGCAATAGCAATTTTTACTAGTTTTCAAATTGTTCCATAAAATTAATATGTGACTGAATGGAAACCATGATAAAAGTTCTTTACGCTGCTTAAAATGGAATTCTTCGGATTTACGAAAATATAAAACTATCTCGTGTCATTTACATTATTATAATTTTTATGGGATCATTCCCTCCAAGAATTTCACTCATTCCATCCACTTTTAAAAACAATAATTGTATTTGAAACTTTATCACAAATTTCATAAATAGTTTCAACATTGAAACCATCTCTATTTCCTTTAATAAGTAATCCAAATTCATATGAAATATTTTCAATATATGGGGTTTCTTTTTTATCAATCCATGATAAAATCTCTAAAGCATGCTCATCAGTAATAATTTGAGTATGTTTTAGTTAAGATTTTTTGTGGTGCAATATTTTTGATGAGATTGGTCCTGTCATGATATCAAACCATAGCTTGGGTTCAAGAATTTGCTGATAAAGAAAAGGCTTATCCAACACACCTTCATGAGGAAAACTGAAATATCCAATGTGCAGAAGACATTGTTTCAGAGTTTCTTCAAGATTAAGAAATTGTCCATCAATATTAGTGGCAAAGTTATATTCCCCGTTGAATTACATATTACCTTCTTCTAATTGCAAAGTCGTCACATTTAATAATTTATTTTCGAGAAAGCAAGAAAATTTACAGATTTATAAATAGTATTAGGATGTTTGGCAATAATATCATTACAAAAGTCTTGAATAATTTCAAGCTTTTTGACTTGACTTGTCATATAAACCTGAGCAAATTTTAGTCTTAGCCATAAAGCTTTATTGTTGGCGAGATGATTTTAGAGATATTCACAAATTAATCTAGGTCTAGTTCATTGTAAGAGATCAAAAACAATAGAACTTTGCAATTTTCCAAAGGAATTGTTACACTATAGATATATCTAAATTAATGTTTTGAAGTTTATAACATACGTGTTATTTTTAATATAATATTTTATTATGTAATAAAACTTTAAATATTCGACTTTATACCTTAAGATATGATTGTTTTTTGGGGGTCTTTACATATCGTCATTTGAAGAAATTTCGTTGATTGAATGAGCTTTATAAAATTGGAAAAAGAACTTCTTCATCAACTTCAATCGAGTCATCATTATTAATACCACTTTAAAGAAGTTGAGTAAGGTTGTTTGATAGAAGCTCATAAACTTGAGTTTTTCATTTTTTTTATAATTAAGAGTAAAATACGTAAATGCGGCAATTTAATTACCATATTTCCAATGAGGTATTTTTTCATAGTTAAACTATACGTTCTGGTGTAACTCATGCGCACATTTTATTATTGTCTAGTCCTATTACTATGCTATGTAAAAATCAGGATATTTAAGTTTTAATTTAATATTTAAAAAATATAAAAATAAATCGATTCCAAAAATTAAAAATGATATTTTCAATAAAGCATCTCTCCATTTTATAATTATTAAGAAAAATGTTATATTTATTTCTTAACAAAATATTTCGCTTTCTCATTCTAAAAAAAAAAAAATTCTTAAAAAATTTAACACGAAATATTAATTTGGTAATGTTCAAAAAAATTATTAATAACATGTTATAAATAGTAATTATTCTTGTTTTTAAACTATTTTAGAAATTATTATTTATTATCATTGTTATTTATTATTTATTTATGACCCATTTTAAAGTCTTGAAATTTTCTTTAGCCAGTTTCATTGGAAATATATGACATAACATATTAATTTTATAACGTGATAAATCTTTCATAATATATTTTTTAGTAAATGTTTCAGATAAAAATAATAAAAAATACTTTATTTAAAAATTTTAAATATAAAAAATATACTCAAAAATAACTTAATGTTTATTACATAAAAAAAAAGAGTACATGCTACTTAAATAATATTTCGAATACCTCATATTCTTCAACTGAAAAAAAACATTTTTCATAAGTCTTGAACGCAAAACATACGTAAGGAAGTATAAATTCACCAGAACGAATTGGTATAGGATATGAAGTATTATCTCTGCAAAAACATTTTTTCTCGGTATTCAAATTACTCACTAAATGTAAAGCATCTCCAAAAGATAAACAAGAATCTTTAGGGTAATTATTAATGGCATAACCAAATTTCTTTATTACCCTACTTAAAATGGATTTTTCCAAATTTTCAGTTTTCAATGAAAATACAAAACTATCTTGTGTATATTTATATTGATCACTATTATCATCCCATTCAAGGGGATTATACCCTCCAAGAATTTCTCCAGTACCTTCCACTTTTAAAATAATAACTGTATTTGATATTTTGTCACAAATATTATAAATAGTACTAACATCAAACCCATCACGAGATCCTCTAGCTAATAATTTAAATTCATATGGATTATCTTCAATATAATTGGTTTCTAGTTTATTAATCCATGATGAAATTTCCAAGGCATGTTCGTCAGTAATAATATCGGAAAATAAAGGAATTGGAGTAGTTCTAGTTGGAACTGCTATATTTAACAATTTTCGAGGTGGTAACACAATTGAAACGATTGACCTGTTAGGAGCTATAAGTCTTGTATTAATATCTAACCAAAGTTGATGTTCGAGAAGTTGTAGGTATGAATAAAGTTTGTCTAATACATCTTCCCCAGAAATGTAAAAATATCTAATATGTGGGAGACATTTTTTCAAAGTTTCTTTCAAGGTTAAGAAATTATCATTTGTCCATTCATCAAGATTAGTTGGTAAAGTTGAATTTTTAGCTTTACCCCATTGAATTACGTATTCCCAGATTTTACTTTCTTCTAATTGCAAGTCATCTCTTTTAAGGATAGAGATTAATGCATCTTCAGGAAGAGTATGAAAATTGTCAGAACCAAAAATAGTGTTGGGATGTTTGGCAATAATATCATTACAAAATTTTTGAATAATTCCAAGGTTTTTGACTTCATAACTTGTCAGGTGTACTTTGGCAAAATTTGACTTTAACCATGAAGCATTATTATTAACAAGATGAGTTTGAAGATATTTAACTAATTCATCCAGTTCAAATTCATTAGATGTGATTAAAAGGTCAAAAACAATAGAAGTTTCTAATTTTTCTAATGAAATTATTCCACCATAGATATATCTAAATAATATGTATGAAGTTTATTACGATTATTTATGTTAAGTAATATTTAAAATAATATTTAATAACGCTTACTTGATAATGATATTGAATAATTTGACAGAAATATCAGACATCTTTAATGCTTTGACATGGTCGTCGTTGAAAGGCGTTTCACTGAATTTCTTTTTAAAGTAAGGACTACGAGATAGTAAAATATATGAATGAACTTTAAAAATTTGATTATTGGGTGCTTCATCAATTTCGATAGTGACATTATAATCAATAGGGTTTTCAAGAAGTTGAGTAAGGTCGATTGATAAACGGTCAAAAAATTCATTAATCATTTTTCGTAAATTAAAAAAAAAAAATCATTAAATTAGTATATTTATATTATGTTTTATTTGTACCACTAAGACAAAAAAAATGAGATAAGATCAATTGCACTCATGATCAATAATGCAACTCAAATAAAAAATAAAGATCTGGTGTGGTGAATCGATTATTTCTATAAAGGTTAAATTATAATTTATTTACTTTAAGTACTACGTGTTGCTGCGTAATTTATATGATATGTTCTGATATAATTTAATTTATTATTAATAATATTAAAATTATATAATCAATTATCAGCTAAAAATACTATACTATATTCAATTGTTGGCAATGACGTTATAAAACGTGCGCGCGTGTCAAACAGTCAACAGTTTTTGTGCAATAAAAGAGTAAATGTTCTAATGATTCTGTATACTGACTTTTTGGAGTACAATGCTGTCTTATTTATTATTTAATTCCATGTCATCTGGGAAAACCATAAAAAATGGTGGTTCACAATGATTGGGCGGTGATCTTCTCAGAAATCCTTTTCACACTTATTGTTATAGATTTGTATTAAATATCTAAAATTATTGAATATAATGAATAAAAAATATGATGCTCTATAAAATGCACTCCAGAATGGTTGTCTCGATAAAAATTCCAAAAATTCGAAATTTGCTATTTTTTCCATGAAAGTGCAAAACGTGAAATTTAATAATTTCACTGAAAATCAAAATAATTTTGATTACATTAATTCCACAATTGAAGATTAGAGAAGATTCAGTAAATAATAATAATCGAATTCCTAACCGCCAATTGCTAATTTATTGTATTACTATAATACCAATATAAAAGAAGATAAATAAAAAAGATTATGGGAGATTATTTTTTGATCAAAACATATTCTCAATAAAAAATTAATTAATGAAATATAACCGTGTTTATTATCATTGATTCTTTCTCTAAAAAAAAGAAAATTATGATATAAAATAATAAGTAACATAGATAGATGAGAAAAAGAGAATACATTAAAAGTAACCAAAACCACTATCATCACCTCTTGCAGTCTAAAATAAAATAATACTAATTATAATTAAAATGTTATACAAACATAAAAGTTACTATGTTTTTTGATTAATTTTTCCGAAATTTTGTAAACCTCGTATTCTTCAACTGAAAATGCAGATTCAACGGAACGAATTGGTTTTTCACAAAATGAATTGCTGCAATAACACCGTTTCTCAGTTTTTAAATTGCCATTTAAACGTAAAGAATCGCCAAAATGAAATCGCAAGGACCTGAATTAGCAATGGCATAACCAAAACGCTTTACCCTACTTAAAATGGAATTTTCCAGATTCGCAGTTTTCAGCGAAATATTAAACTATCTTTTGTCTCTTTCCAATGAATTTTATCTTTATCCAACTCGATTGGATTATACCCTCCAAGAATTTCTCCAGTACCTTTGACTTTTAAAATAATAACTGTATTTGATACTTTGTCACAAATATTATAAATAGTACTAACATCAAACCCATCACGAGATCCTCTAACTAATAATTTAAATTGATATGGATTATCTTCAATACATGTGGTTGCTATTTTACTAATCCATGATGAAATTTCTAATACATGATCATCAGTAATAATCTGAGAAGATAGTGAATTTCTAGTTGGAAATGTTTTAGTTAAGAATTTTCGAGGTGGCAATATTGTAGAAGAGATTGGTCCGTCAGGTGACATTAATTTAGTATTAATATCTAACCATAGTTTTGTTTCGAAAATTTGTAAATACGGAAAAGCTTATCTAACACATCTATATTAGAAATATTGAAATATCTAATGTGTGGGAGACATTGCTTCAAGGTAATGAAATCATCACTTTTCCATTCTTCAATATTAGTTGGCAGAATCGTATTTTTAGCTTTACCCCATCGAATTACGTATTCCCAGACTTTACTTTCCTCCAATTGCAAATCATCTCGTTTAATAATAGAAATTAATGCATCTTCAGGAAGGGTAAGAAAATTTTCAGATTCAAAAATAGTGTTAGGATGTTTGGTGATAATATCATTACAAAAATCTTGAATTTTATTGAAGTTTTTGACTTGATAACTTGTCTGGTAAAACTGAGCAAATTTTAGTCTTAGCCATGAGGCATTATTGTTGACGAGATGAGTTTGGAGATATTCAACTAATTCATCTAGTTCAAGTTCATTGCAATTAAGAGGTCAAAAATAATAGAACTTTCTAACTTTTCTAATGAAATTATTCCATCATAGATGTATCTAGATAATGTATGAAATTTATTATTTATATTAAGAATTAGGTAATATCTTTATAAAAAATCAAAACGAAATAATACTTGCTTGATAATGATGTCAAATACTTTGACAGAAATATCATGCGGCTTTAATACTTTAACATGGTCGTCGTTAAAAGGAGTTTCGTTGAATTTCTTTTTAAAGTAAGGACTACGAGATTGTAAAATATATGAATGAATTTTAAAAATTTGATTATTAGGTACATTATAATCAATTGGGTCTTCAAGAAGTTGAGTAAGGTCGTTTGATAAACGGTCAAGAAATTTAGTGGTCATTTTTCGTCGTCGAAATTAATTAAATTACATAATTATTAAATGTTCGAAAATTGATTTAATTATTTATTTGTTTGTTTGTGTCATAAATATTAAAAAAAAATATTATATTCAGAATAATCTAAAACTTCTACTGTAAATCGTTTCTTTTTGTAATTTTAAAAATTTCATATTCTTCAACACTAAATGTAACTTTGTCAGAAGGAGGTGGACAAATAGTTGGACTTAAAAACTCAGCCGAACGAATTGGTTTTTTATAATCTTCATCTATTTTGCAATAGCATTTTTTACTAATTTTCAAATTACCCCTTAAAACTAATGTATAACCAAATGAAAACCATGATTCACTCAAATGGTAACCAATTTCATTACTAACGTCACCGTCATTTACTCTACTTAAAATGGAATTTTCCAGATTTGCAGTTTTCAATGAAAATGTAAAACTATCTTGCGTCGATTTCCATTGATTGTTATTTTTATCCCACCCAAGGGGATTATACCCTCCAAGAATTTCTTCTGTTCCTTCTAATTTTAAAATAACAACTGTATTTGATATTTGATCACAAATATTATAAATAGTACTAACATCAAATCCATCTCTAGATCCTCTAACAAGTAATTCGAATTTATATGGATTATTTTCGGTATATGGGATTTCTTTCTTATCAATCCATGATGAAATCTCTAAAGCATGCTCATCAGTTATAATTTGAGAAGATAAACGAGCTGATGCATTTCTAGTTGGAAGTGTTTTGGTTAAGATTTTTCGAGGTGGCAAAATAATTGAAGATATTGGTTTGCTAGGGGCCATAATTTTAGAATTGATATCCAAAAAAAGTTGACGTTCAAGAAGTTGTTCATATGGAAAAATCTTTTCTACCACATCATCTCCAGAAATATTGAAATATCTAATGTGTGTGAAACAATTTTTCAAAGTTTCCTTCAAAGTTAAGAAATCGGAACTTGTCCATTCTGTGAGATTAGTAGGTAACGTTGAATTTTTTGCTTCACCCCATTGAATTACGTATTCCCAGATTTTACTTTCTTCCAATTGCAAATCATCTTGTTTAATAATAGAAATTAATGCATCTTCGGGAAGACTAAGAAAATTTTCAGATTCAAAAATAGTGTTAGGATGTTTGGTGATAATATCATAACAAAAGTCTTGAATAATCTTGAAGTTTTTGGCTCGATAACTTGTCAGGTAAATCTGAACAAAATTTAATCTTAACCATGAAGCATTGTTGTTAACGAGATGAGTTTGGAGATGTTCAACTAATTCATTTAGTTCAAGTTCATTAGATGCAATTAAGAGGTCAAAAATAATAGAATTTTCTAATTTTTCTAGTGAAATAATTCCACCATAGATGTATCTAAATAATGTATGAAATTTATAATTATTATTTTTATTAAGAATTAATATTTTTTATAAAAAATTAAAAAAAAACTAATTACGAAATAATACTTACTTGATAATGATGTCAAATGCTTTAACAGAAATATCATGCAGCTTTAGTACTTTGACATGATCGTCGTTAAAAGAAGTTTCGTTGAATTTATTTTTAAAGTAAGGACTACGGGATTGTAAAATATATGAATGAATTTTAAAAATTTGATTATTAGGTGCTTCACCGACTTCAATTGATACATTATAATCAATAGGGTCTTCAAGAAGTTGAGTAAGGTCATTTGATAAACGGTCAAGAAATTTAGTGGTCATTTTTTTCGTCGTAAATTAAAAATTATAAAAGTTTGAAAATTAATATTAAGTTGCATAGATTTAACCATTTATATTTAATTATAATTTTTTATTTGTGTTACAGACAAAATAAAAGATANGCAATTAAGAGGTCAAAAATAATAGAATTTTCTAATTTTTCTAGTGAAATAATTCCACCATAGATGTATCTAAATAATGTATGAAATTTATAATTATTATTTTTATTAAGAATTAATATTTTTTATAAAAAATTAAAAAAAAACTAATTACGAAATAATACTTACTTGATAATGATGTCAAATGCTTTAACAGAAATATCATGCAGCTTTAGTACTTTGACATGATCGTCGTTAAAAGAAGTTTCGTTGAATTTATTTTTAAAGTAAGGACTACGGGATTGTAAAATATATGAATGAATTTTAAAAATTTGATTATTAGGTGCTTCACCGACTTCAATTGATACATTATAATCAATAGGGTCTTCAAGAAGTTGAGTAAGGTCATTTGATAAACGGTCAAGAAATTTAGTGGTCATTTTTTTCGTCGTAAATTAAAAATTATAAAAGTTTGAAAATTAATATTAAGTTGCATAGATTTAACCATTTATATTTAATTATAATTTTTTATTTGTGTTACAGACAAAATAAAAGATAAGCCACAGAATACACAATATTAATATATAAAAATAAATATAAAACTAACTTCTCTTAATTTTTAAATATAAATACAAATATAATTAAAGAAATAAGAGTGCAAATTTTTACACACCTTCGTAAATTAAAAAATTTTCAGTTTCTGAATTGAGAACACAAAAATTCTATCAATATTTTGTTCCAAGCTATTTTTTAAGATTACAACAATAATTTACTTCGATGTTAACTTAGATTCTTTTAAATGAATAAAACTTTACATACTTTGTGCACGAATTATTTTTACAAAATAAATTTGTTGTAAAATTTTATTAAAAAAAATAATAAAATAAAGATCTTATTACGAAATCCCAAGTATTAAAAAAAATAATAATAAAATAATAATGTTTTCTTCGATATAAAAAAAATGGCAAATAAAATTTCCACAGAACATTTTAAACAATGTTTAATCATCTCAAGATTTATATTCAGTAAATCGAATCTGGTGTAAAGTTACTACACCTATACTTTGGAAATTACCTTTGGGTCAAAATGTTGTACAGTTAATAAGAAGAAGTTGAAAAAGAAAGCATTATGCATTTGCATTCGAACTTAAATATCATGTATGGATACTCAGCTCGAATTGGATTTGATTTATCATCACCTCAGGCCACTTTTGATTATCCATCATTCACTCATAAATTCAGAATTAATAATTTATTTTATATATTCACAATAAATTATTGGTCCTGATGGAGACAATAATGATGGTGATGATAGCGAAGTCGCCATCACAAAATCGAGAATATTTATTCATAAGATATGCAAGTTACTTATAAATCGTTGGATTCTTTTAAAATTGCAAGAGTTCCCATAAAACATTATCCACAATATAGTGCTTTAGTTATGTAGAACAATAATCCGAATATTCCAAATAAATTTCAAAATATTTTTCCTTTATTTTTTTATATCTTTGTTATAATTGTTTTCAATTAATAATATTTACCTATTTCTTGCTAAAGCTCACCAGTGGTGATTGGATTGTCACCATCACCATTAGGCAAAATTACTTAATTCAACCCCTAACCCTAACTTTGCCCATGTAAATTTAATTTTGCCCAGCCCAGTAATTTTCTTTCTTTTATACCATACCATTACATTAGAGTAGTTTCACACTGAATCATAAATTTATATAAATGTGATACAATTATTTTTTTAATTTCCTACAATTTCTATTTCTCAGACAAAAAAAAAATGGCAACTAAAATTCCTCTAGAAATTTTAATTAAAATTTTAAATAATCTTCAATTAATCGAATTTGGTGTAAAGTTACTTTGTGAATTACTTTTTGGTCCAGATGATAAAAAGTTGAGGAATTCAAACTTATATATCATGTATGAATACTTCAAGCTAGAACTTTACTTATTCAAAATGGATTTGATTTATCATAATCATCACTATCCTATCTCAAGCTACTTATCATTTACAATTGATATACAATAGTGATGTGATTATAAGCTATCACCAAATTGCGAATTAATTGTAGTTTACATGGGTATCGTAATTTTATGTAAATTTACGGTTTTTAAAATTTCCTGATGAATACATAATTCAATGGGGTAAAACTAAAAATACAACTCTGTCCACTAATATTGATGAATGGATAAATGAATCTTGAAACAAATTTTGAAGCAATGTCCCCCACACGTTAGATATTTCAGTTTTTTTCATGAAGTGTTGGATAAGCTTTTTCTCTACCAGTAAATTCTTACCCAAGCTATGATTTGATATTAATACCAAATTCATGACACCTAATAGATCAATAAAAATATCCGCCTTAAAGAATTTCCGAATGACTAGTAATTGAAAGATTTTCTATTTTTAATAAGTTTTTCTAATGATTTCATTTGAGAAACTGAATCCAAGTAAAAACATATTTAAAATATTATCACAAATTAATGTAATGATTCATATATTTCATCATAATCTTCTATTATAAAACAACTTATATACCAGATAACTCAAGAATAAAACTTAATTAAATCAACGTAGTGTAAATAAATTTTTATGGGAACTTCTGTTATTTAAAAGAATCCACAAATTTACGTAAAATCACGATACCCACATAAATTTACGGTTTTTTAAATTTCCTGATGTTCCCTTCGTCCAATTGCAAATCATCTTGTTTAATAATAGAAATTAATGCATCTTCGAGAAGTTTTCAGGTTCAAAAATAGTGTTAGGATATTTGGCAATAATATTATTACAACCTTAATCGTGAAGCATTGTTATTAACGAGATGAATTTGGAGATGTTCAACTAGTTCAAGTTCATTAGATGCAATTAAGAGGTCAAAAATAATAGATTTTTTAATTTTTCTAATGAAATATTTCACCATCATAGATGTATTTAAATAATGTATAAAATTTATTATTTTTATTTATATTAAAAGTAAATATTTTTATAAATAAAATAAAGGAAATAATTACTAAATAATATTTACTTGATAATGATATCATGCAGTTTTGACTGAAATATCATGAAGCTTTGATGTTCGTCATTAAAAGGAGTTTCGTTGAATTCCTTTTTAAAGTAAGGACAATGGGACGGGATTGTAAAATATATGAATGAATTTTAAAAATTTGATTATTAAATGCTTCATCGACTTCAATTGATACATTATAATCAATAGGATCTTCAAGAAGGTCATTTGATAATCGGTCAAGAAATTTAACATTTTTTCGTCATCGATTTAATTTTTTATCTGTCACAAAGACTAACTGTGATATTGTCAAAAATTTATTTAAAGAACATAATATTCAAAAATTTGCTATTTTTATTTTAATAAATATTTTTTTTGGAAACTTTAAAAATTTCATATTCTTCAACATTAAATGTACTTTTGTCAGAAGAAGGTGGTTTATGAATTGAACTCAAAAACTCAGCTGAACGAATCGGTTTTTCATACCATTTGCAACGGCAATAGCTATTTTTACTAGTTTTCAAATTATCCCTTAAAATTAATGCATGCCCAAATGAAGACCATGATTCATTCAAATAATAACCAATTGCGTACTTAAAGTTCTTTACCCTACTGAAAATGGAAATTTTCAGATTTGCAGTTTTCAATGAAAATGTAAAACTATCTTGTGTCTTTTTCCACTCATTATTATTTTTATCCCACTCAAGGGGATTATACCCTCCAAGAATTTCTCCTGTTCCTTCCACTTTTAAAATAATAAGTGTGTTTGAAACTTTATCACAAATTTCATAAATGGTCTTAACATCAAATCCATCTCTACTTCCTTTAACAATCAATTCAAATTCATATGGATTGCTATCTGTATATGGGATTTCCTTTTTATCAATCCAGGATGAAATTTCTAATGCATGCTCAACAGTAATAATTTGAGAAGATAAATGAAATGGGATATTTCTAGCCGGAAGTGTTTTAGTTGATATTTTTCGAGGTGGCGAAACAAATGAAGAGATTGGCTTGTTAGGGGCCATAATTTTAGAATTAATGTCTAAAAAAAGTTGATAATCAAGAAGTTGAGAATATGGAAAAATCTTTTCTACAACGTCTTCTCCTGAAACATCGAAATATCTAATGTGCATAAGGCATTTTTTCAAAGTCTCCTTCAAGGTTAAGAAATTGTCACTTGTCCATTCTGCGAGATTAGTTGGTAATGTTGAATTTTTTGCTTTACCCCATTGAATTACGTATTCCCAGATTTTAATTTCCTCCAATTGCAAATCATCTTGTTTAATAATAGAAATTAATACATCTTCGGGAAGACTAAGAAAATTTTCGGATTCAAAAATAGTGTTAGGATGTTTGGTGATAATATCATAACAAAAGTCTTGAATTTTATTGAAGTTTTTAACTTGATGACTTGTCAGGTAAACTCGAGTAAAATTTAACCTTAACCATGAAGCATTATTGTTAACGAGATGAGTTTGGAGATGTTCGAGTAATTCATCTAGTTCAAGTTCATTAGATGCAATTAAGAGGTCAAAAATAATAGAATTTTCTAATTTTTCTAATGAAATAATTCCACCATATATGTATCTAAATAATATGTATGAAGTTTATTATTATTATTTCTGTTAAGTAATATTTAAAATAATATTTAATAACGCTTACTTGATAATGATATTGAATAATTTGACAGAAATATCAGACATCTTTAATGCTTTAACATGGTTGTCGTTAAAAGGAATTTCGTTAAATTTCTTTTTAAAGTAAGGACAACGGGATTGTAAAATATATGAATGGACTTTAAAAATTTGATTATTAGGTGCTTTGCCAACTTCAATTGATACATTATAATCAATAGGGTCTTCAAGAAGTTGGGTAAGGTCATTTGATAAACGGTCAAAAAATTTAGTAGTCATTCTTCGTAAATTAAAAGTAAATTGCATATATTAAACATTTTTTTTGTGCCACAAAGACAAAACAAGTATGAATGGGACATGTCACAGCATGTTTGTAATCAGTAATAAAATATTAAAAAAAAATTTTTTTAAAAATATAATAAATATAAAAATATTCAAAAATTTTCTATTTTTATTTCTTAAAAATTTCATATTAATCGATATATAACAATTTTTACTAGTTTTCAAATTATTCCTTAAACCTAATTTATGCCCAAATGAAAACTACGAATCACTTAAATCATAACTAATTGCATAAGCTCTTCTATTTATCATACTTAAAATGGAATTTTTCGTTTTCAATGAAATGCATGCAAAACTATTTTGTTCATTCCCATTTATTATTTTTATTCCGCTCAAGGGGATTATACCCTCCAAGAATTTCTTTGGTTCCTTCTACTTTTAAAATAATAGATGTATTTGATATTTGATCACAATCCTCTAACAATATAGGGTGATCCTTTTTTACTATGCATGTTCATCAGTAATAATCTGAGTCGTGTTTCTGGATAGAAGTGTTTTAGTTAAGATTTTTTGAGGTGGTAAAATAATTGAAGAGATTGATCCATTAGGTGTCATGAATTTGGTATTAATATCAAACCATAGCTTGGGTTCAAGAATTTGCTGATAGGGGAAAAGCTTATCCAACACATATTCATGAGAAAAGCTAAATATTTAACGTGTGGGAGACATTGCTTCAAAATTTGCTTCAAGGTAACAAAATTATCACTCGTCCATTCTTCAATATTAGTGTGCAGAGTTGTATTTTTAGCTTTACCCCATCGAATTACGTATTCCCAGATTTTACTTTCCTCCAATTTCAAATCATCTTGTTTAATAATAGGAATTAATGTATCTTCAGGAAGGGTAAGAAATTTTTCAGATTCAAAAATAGTGTTAGGATGTTTGTCGATAATATTATTACAAAAGTCTTGATAATCTTGAAGTTTTTGACTTGATGACATTCCAGGTAAATTTAACCTTAACGATCAAGCATTGTTGTTACCAAAAAGGTTTGGAGTTCAACTAATTCATCTAGTTCAATGAATTAAAGGTCAAAAATAAATGAATTTTCTAATTTTTCTAATGAAACAATTCCACTATAGACGTATCTAAATAATGTATGAAATTTATTATTTATATTAAAAATTAATATTTTTTTATTAAAAAAAAACTTATTAAAACCAAATGAAAACCGTGATTCATAATTACCCATAAAATAACCAATTGATTTAACAAAGTCATTTACCCTACTTAAAATGGAATTTTTCAAATTTGCAGTTTTCAATGAAAATTATTTTTATTTTGATCATTATTTTTATCTCACTCAAGAGATAAACCAAATCGACAACATGAAACTCTCAAGTCAAACCGGTTCAGCCTCATCTATCCAGTTCGGTCCAGTTTGGCTTTGCTCAGACTTAACAATACTACTTCAATATAATCAATAAGGTCTTCAAGAAGTTGAGTAAGGTCGTTTGATACAAAAAAATTGAGTTTATTTAATTGTATTGTTTGTGATAAAGACAAAATAAGCACAAAATTTATTCAGAAATCCGATTAAATTATCATGTACGTAAATCGTTTTCTTTTAGAAACTTTAAAAATTTCATATTCTTCAAGAAGGTGATTGGTGAATTGTACTCATAAACTCAGCAGAACGAATCGGTTCTCATCTATTTGACAATAACGATTTTTACTAGTTTTCAAATTAATTACCCCTTAAAACTAATGAATAGCCAAATGAAAACCACTTAAAATGGAATTTTTCAGATTTGCAATTTTCAATGAAAATGCAAAACCATCTTGTGTCGTTTTCTATTCATTCTTATTTTTATCCCACTCAAGGGGATTATACCCTCCAAGAATTCCTTCCATTTTAAAACAATAACTGTATTTGAAACTATATCACAAATTCCATAAATCGTTTTAATGTCAAACCCATCGAATTCATATGGATGGTTTTAAAATATAGGGTGATCCATCCATGATGAAATCTCTAAAGCATTATAATTTGAGAAGATAAACGAATTGATGCATTTCTAGTTGGAAGTGTTTTGGTTAAGATTTTTCGAGGTGGCAACATAATTGAAGAGATTGGTCGATTAAGTGTCATGAATTTAGTAATAATATCAAACCTTAGCTAATTTGCTGGTAGGAAAAAAGCTTATCTAACACATCTTCATGAGAAAAGCTGAAATATCTAACGTTGCTTCAAGGTAATGAAATTATAACTTGCTTATTCTTCAATATTAGTGGGCAGAGTTGAATTTTTTACTTTATCCTATTGAATCATGTATTCCCAGACTTTACTTTCTTCCAATTGTAAATCATCTTGTTTAATAATAGAATTAATGCATCTTCGGGAAAGAAAATTTTTAGGATATTTGACGATAATATTGTCACAAAAGTCTTGAATAATCTTGAAATTTTTGACTCGACAACTTGTCAGACAGACCCGAGCAAAATTTAACCTTAACCGTGAAGCAAATTTTTTAATTTTTCTAACGCAATATTTCCACCATAGATGTATTGTATTTAAATAATGTATGAAATTTATTATTTTTATTTATATTAAGAGTAGATATTTTTATAAATAAAATAAAGGAAATAATTACTAAATAACACTTAATTGCTTTAACATGGTCGTCATTAAAAGGAGTTTCGTTGTATTTCTTTTTTAAAGTAAGGACTACGGGATTGTAAAATATATGCTAGAACTTTAAAAATTTGATTATTAGGTGCTTCACCAACTTCAATTGATACATTATAATCAATAGGGTCTTCAAGGTCATTTGATAAACGGTCAAGAAATTTAATAGTCATTTTTTCGTCGTCATAAATTAAAAATTTGAAAATTGAGTAACAATTAATTATTTAATTTTTTATCTGTTAACTGTGCTATTGTTAAAAATTCAAAAATTTGCTATTTTTATTTTAAATAATACGAAGCTTTTACCGTAAATCGTTTTTTTTAGAAACTTTAAAAATTTCACATTCTTCAACATTAAATGTACTTTTGTCAGAAGAGGGCGGTTTATGAATTGAACTCAATAACTCAGCTGAACGAATCGGTTCTCTGTAATCCTTATCTATTCGACAATAACAATTTTTACTAGTTTTCAAATTATTCATTAAAACTAATGTATAACTAAACGAAAACCATGATTCCCCCAAATGATAACCAATTTGACTACTTTCACTAACGCCGTCATTTACTCTACTTAAAATGGAATTTTTCAGATTTTCAGTTTTCAATGAAAATGCAAAACTATCCTGAGTCTTTTTCCACTTATTATTATTTTTATCCCACTCAAGGGGATTATACCCTCCAAGAATTTCTCCTGTTCCTTCCACTTTTAAAATAATAACTGTGTTTGAAACTTTATGACAAATTTCATAAATGGTCTTAATGTCAAAGCCATCTCTACTTCCTTTAACAAGCAATTCAAATTTATATGGATTGTTTTCTGTAAATGGGATTTCCTTTTTATCAATCCAGGATGAAATTTCTAATGCATGCTCATCAGTAATGATCTTGGAAGGAAATGCCGTATTTCTAGATGGAAGTGCTTTAGTTAAGATTTTTCGAGGTGGCAAAATAATTGAAGAAATTGATCTATTAGGTGTCATGAATTTGGTATTAATATCAAACCATAGCTTGGGTTCAAGAATTTGCTGATACGGGAAAAGCTTATCCAACACATCTTCATGAGAAAAACTGAAATATCTAACGTGTGGGAGACATTGCTTCAAAATTTGCTTCAAGGTAACAAAATTTTCACTCGTCCATTCTTCAATATTAGTGGGCAGTGTTGTATTTTTAGCTTTACCCCATTGAATTACGTATTCCCAGACTGTACCTTCGTCTAATTGCAAATCATCTTGTTTGATAATAGAAATTAATGCATCTTCAGGAAGGGTAAGAAAATTTTCAGATTCAAAAATAGTGTTAGGATGTTTGACGATAATATCATTACAAAAATTTTGAATAATCTTGAAGTTTTTGACTTGGTAGCTTGTTTGGTAAATTCGAGAAAAATTTAATCTTAACCATGAAGAATTATTATTGACGAGATGAGTTTGGAGATATTCAACTAATTCATCTAGTTCAAGTTCATTGGATGCAATTAAGAGGTCAAAAATAATAGAATTTTCTAATTTTTCTAATGAAATAATTCCACCATAGATGTATCTAAATAATATGTATGAAGTTTATTATTATTATTTATGTTAAGTAATATTTAAAATGATATTTAATAACGCTTACTTGATAATGATATTGAATAATTTGACAGAAATATCAGACATCTTTAATACTTTAACATGGTCGTCGTTAAAAGGAATTTCGTTAAATTTCTTTTTAAAGTAAGGACAACGGGATTGTAAAATATATGAATGAACTTTAAAAATTTGACTATTAGGTGCTTCTCCAATTTCAATCGTGACATCGAAATTAACTCCATTTTCAAGTAGTTGAGTAAGGTCATTTGATAAACGATCAAAAAATTTGGTGGTCATTTTTCGGTTATTAAAAATTAATAAAAAAAAATTATTAAAAATTAATAAAAAATTTGAAATTCGTACATTTATTTGTGTCTCACAAATAGGATATACAGCAGCATGCCCAATAATGCAACTACGTGTAACGGTTTCCGTTTATTTATTTAATTTAATATACCTTATCTTGCGGAATAATTTATATTCAGATTGTCAATATTTATATATGAAATCGAGCCTAATCAAATCATGGTTTTCGTTTTTCATGTTATGTATGGTTTACGTGCATGTCATGTTTTTACATGTTACGTTACGTGAATTGATCCAGAAGTCAACCAGATATACACATATCACATATATAGTAACAAACAGCTTATGAAATTAACTGTTTAATTTATATATATGCTATTGTCATATTTATTAAATATTAAGCATATATTTGATATATATTGTATTGTATATATTATAAATTATAAAATATTATTTTAAATTGTTATTGTAAATTAACAGTTAAAATATAATAATTATTATAAAAATAATTATTATAAATAATTAGCTAAAAATATTTATTTAAATGAATTATAATTAAAAATTATAAAAATAAATAATAATAAAGAATAAATTTAAATAAATTTTAATAATAAATAATGAATGTATAATTACTACAATCATAATATAAATTTGTTAATTGTGAAAATCACAATATTTTAACTCGGGAAATTCGGGAAATTCGGGAAATTCGGATTTTTGGATTATCATTTAAGCTTCATTTAACTAATTAAACTAATTTTTATAGTATATATAAGTGATCCTTTTTTAATTTAATTAATTTTTTGTAATTCCTGTAATCTTGTTTTGAAATTCTTGTTGGAGAGAATTGACTCTTAAATAATGTAAAGATAAAATTATTATAAAATACTATCACCATTATCGCTATTATCTCCATTATCGCCAGCCATAATCAATGTTATCGTTATTATCGAGAAGGTATTTTGTTTAACTACATAAAAATACTAAAAAGACATACATTATCATCAGCTGTTCAAAAAATTTCATTTATACTATTGGCGCAAAAAATTCCCACATACACAGCACAAACACAAAGAAAAACAAAAACGACAAATATTTATACACTAAATAACAAATAAACGACATAAACCAATTAAATCTCTTGATTCCTTTTGATCAAAAAAAATATAAAATATATCAAAAAAATTTACAAAAATGAGAAAGTCATCGAGTTTAACTTTTCTAAAACATAATATAATCAATTTCAATAATAATAATAATAATAGTAATAATAATAATAATAGCAATAATAATAATAAAAATAATAATAATAATAATAATAATAATAATAATAATAAAATTAATAATAATAATAAAATTAATAATAATAATAAAATTAATAATAATAATAATATAAAATCCATTAAAGAAGATAAAAATCTTTCTATAAAATTAGCGAATACAATCTCGAAGATTCCTTTCGTTCCTAAAAATTTGGGAACTATTAAAATGGGTAGTAATAATAATTGTAATAATGATAATATAAATAATATAAATAATATAGAAGAGACAACAACGAAAACATCATCGTCGTCGTCGTCGTCGTCGTCAGCAACATCATCGATATCCTTCAATTCATCTAAGGATAATAACAATAATAATAATAATAATAATAATAAATCGGTATATAATAATAATAATAATAATAATAATAATAATCATAATAATAATAATAATCATCATCATCATCATCATTATTATTCATCAGAAGAAGAAATAGATAAAATTTATACTAACATTAATCAACCCACTATACGAAATGATGCTGTTGAATTATTGTTAAATCAAGATGATATTGTGACCCCCGGTAAATATTATAAATATTAAATATTAATTATTAAATATTAAATATATATTATTATATAAATTATTATTATAATATAATAGATTTAATTCAATTTTATTTATTTATTTGTTTTAGATGTTTCAAAAGTGCTTATAATATATACAGGCGGAACTATAGGAATGAAAAATAACAATAAACATGGTTATTTACCAGTATGTATTATATAATAATATTATTATCTAATATTATTTATTATTTATTATTATTTAATATGATTTAATTTAATTGAATTATTTTTTAATAATTAATTAAATTTAAAATTTTAGGAACCAAATTATTTTACAGATACACTTGCATCTATGTCAAGATTTCATGATCAAAATTTTAATAAACATTTGCATCGATTATCTAAAGATCAATCAGATTTCATTGATGAGGATAATGATAATCAAGTACTTATGAATAAAGTTTCTGTTACTGGATCAACTGGACCTCGAAATATGTTTAGGCGTTGTTTAATAACTCCTCTTTCTTTACAAGGCAAGAGAATAAGGTATTGATTGATCGATTGGTTGGATACATCATTATTAATTTGATTGAATCTATTATATTAATCGATTGAATATTAATTGATTGATTATTAATTGATTGATTATTATTTAATTAATTTTTAGATATTCAGTTGTGGAATATGAACCTTTATTAGATTCATGTAACATCTCTAGTGAAGGTTAGTTATTACTAACTATTATAATTCATTATCATTATTATTTATCATCAAAATTATTATTTATCATCAGAATTATTATTATCGTTATTTATCGTTATCATTATTTACCCTTTCTCTATCTCTTTAGATTGGGTACGTATCGCCGTTGATATTGAACTAAATTATGAAGCATATGATGCATTTATAATTCTACATGGTATTGTTATCATTATCGTTATTATCATCATTATTATTATTATTATTATCCTCTTTCTTCTACTTTTGATCTCATTATTATTTTTATTATTCATTATATAGGAACGGATACAATGTCGTATACCGCTAGTGCTCTCAGCTTTTTATTAGAAAATTTAGGGTTGGTAAATTATTCTTAATTATTGATTTTCAAACTTTTTTTTTTTTATTTGTCAGGATCAATTATTTATTTTATTTTGTCATCTTATATCGTAAACTATATATATATTATATATACAGTAAAACTGTAATTCTAACTGGTTCACAGGTATTGTACAAAAAAATAATTTAAAATAAAATTATAATTGTTGTTTATTTTTTTAATTGTTTTAACCGTTTATCGATAATTAGGTTCCAATATCGGAAGTTCGAAATGATGCAGTAGAAAATTTATTAGGAGCACTCACTATCGCTGGACATTATGTCATACCTGAAGTTTGTTTATTTTTTAATAATAAATTATTTCGAGGTAATCGATCAGTTAAGATGAACGCTCTTGAATTTAATGCTTTTGATTCTCCGAATTTGGTTCCATTGGCAGTAGTTGGGATAAATATCAGTAATGTATCTCTACATTTTATATTTTCTTTATTAGTATTATTATTATTATTATTATTATTATTATTATTATTATTATTACTATTATTATTATTATTATTACTATTATTATTATTATTATTACTATTATTATTATTATTATTATTATTATTATTATTATTATTATTATTTATTATCATCATTAATATTATTATCAATTTATATAGATGTAAATTGGGCAGAAATAGTTCGACCTTCAGCACTAAAATTTAGAGCTCACAAAACTTTAAATAGAAATGTTAGTAGTTTAAGATTATTCCCTGGTATCACGGATTCTACCGTAAAGGCATTATTGGCTCCACCTATAGAAGGTGTTATACTAGAAACTTACGGAGCGGGTAATGCTCCTGATACTAGAGATGATCTTATGAGAGTATTGGCTGAAGCCTGTGGTCGAGGTGTTGTAATAGTAAATTGTTCTCAATGTAAGAGGGGTATGGTAACCGAACTTTATGCTACCGGAAAAGCTTTATCTAGAGTTGGGGCTGTTCCTGGAAATGATATGACTCCTGAGGTATATTCCATTTCGATATATTAATTTATTATATTATATTAATTTATGATATTATATTAATTATTGTTATATTAACTAGTGTTATATTAATTATTATATTAATTTTTTATTTATTTTATCAGTGCGCATTAGTAAAACTCTCTTATTTATTAAGTAAGAAAGATAATAATACACGCTATTCACCTAAAGTAGTAAGAGAATTAATGACAAAAAATCTTCGAGGTGAACTTACTGTTTTGGCTCCTAAACCTAGATACACATTTCATAATCGTACTCATAAAATAATTCAAAATATGATTGGTACGTTTATATTTATTTATTATAGTACTTTATATATTGATATTTTATTGATATAATTATTTATTCATTTTTATTTCTTATTTTTTATTTCTTATTTTTTATTTTTTAGAATTGGCAGTTGATGCTAAACGAGGGATAAGGGGATCAGGAGATGATTCAAATATAACCGCAGCGGATATAACAGCCGATTCCGCATTAATGATAAATATTCAAGAAAATATATTATTAGAAAAATCCATTTATCCAATTTTATTATGTTCAGCCGCTGGAACTGATGATTTGGAAGGAATGTTATTATTATTTGAATCTTATGAAGGTTTAATTTTGAATTGTGTTGATTATGATGGAAGAACTCCTTTGGTAAATAACAATAAATTATATTATTATAATAATTATATTCAATTATATTTAAATCAATTATCTTAATTATATTAATTATATTCAATTTTATTAATTTCTTAATTTAGCATATCGCATGTTCAGCAGGTCATCATAGAATTGTTAAATTCTTATTACAAAAAGGTGCCTCGGTTCATATGAGAGATATATTTGGTCATACTCCTTTATTTGAAGCCGCAAGAAATAAACATAAACATGTTATTAAATTATTACGTGAGACTGGTGCTCATTTTAACGATGCTGAAATTGATGATGTTATGTTTCAAGTTTTTTCGTAAGTATTATGATTATTATGATTATTATTATTCTCTTTTCTCTCTTTTCTTTATTTTTCTTTATTTTTCGTTTATTCTTTTATATATCTTTCTTTCTCACTTTTTAAACCTTTTTTTAAAAAAAAAGATCCGCTGCGAAAGGTGATGTAGAATTACTTCAACATTTTATAACCGCCGGTATGGATATAAATCGTACCGGTTTTGATCATCGTACCGCACTTCATCATGCTGTAGCGGAGGGTAGAGTGAATGTGGTAAAATATTTATTATCATTACCCGAAATTAATTTTGAAACTAAAGATCGTTGGAGTCGTAAACCTATTGATGATGCAGAAATGAATTTAGGTAGAATGTGGGGAAGGGATAATGATCGAGAAAAAGAATTAAGAGAAATTGTTGGATTGTTAAGGGAGAGAGAAGATCGTAATTTTATTAATAATTTTAATAGTAAAAATAACATTAATGATAATAATAATATTATTAATGGTAATGGTAATAATAATAATAATAGTAATGTTAATGGTAATGGTAATAGTAATAGTAATGGTAATATTAATGGTAGTAATGGTATTAATATTAATGGAAATTATAATATTGAAGAAAAAGTAAGCAAGAGAGATATATAAAATGATAGACATACGAGAGAATAGACAACTATATACATTTATATAAACACTTAATATTTGAAATATAAATATATAAATTTCAATGAGACTTTATTTTATTTTATTCAATGAAATTAACGAAACTGGAACCTTGTTTCAATGTATTATTTTATTGGTAATGGTTAAAAAATGATTTTCAACGTATTATATATGATACAAACAACAAATAAAATAAAATATCCTTTATTCATATAAGTATAATAAATATAATAATAATTTATGAATATTTTAAAACAGTAAAAACTAATCATTTCTTTTTGAAACTTTAAAAATTTCATATTCTTCAACATTAAATGTACTTTTGTTAGGTGACGGCTTAAAAGTTGAACTCAAAAGCTCAGCAGAACGGATTGGCGTTTCATAACTTGCAGGACTTGTCTTATCGCTGCAATAGCAATTTTTGCTAGTTTTCAAATTATTCCATAAGACTAATGAATTACCAAATGAAAACCACGATTCATATAAAGAATAACAAATTCCATAAGAAAAGTTCTTTACCCTGCTTAAAATGGAACATTTCTGATTTAAAGTTTTCAATGAAAATATAAAACTATCTTGTGTCACTTTCCAAACACTATGAACTTTATTCCACTCAAGGGGATTGTACCCTCCAAGAATTTCTCCTGTTCCTTCTACTTTTAAAATAATAACAGTGCTTGAAACTTTATCACAAATTTGATAAATGGTCTTAATATCAAAGCCATCTCTACTTCCTTTAACAAGCAATTCAAATTGATATGGATTGTTTTCTGTATATGGGATTTCTTTTTTATCAATCCAGGATGAAATTTCTAATGCATGCTCGTCAGTAATAATGTGAGAAGATAAAAGAAATAGTGTATTTCTAGTTGGAAGTGTTTTAATTAAGATTTTTCGAGGTGGCAATATTGTAGAAGAGATTGTTCTGTCAGGTGCCATTAATTTAGTATTAATATCTAAAAAAAGTTTAGGATCAAGAATATGCTGGTATGGAAAAATCTTATCCAACACATCTTCATGAGAAAAACTGAAATATCTAACGTGTGGAAGGCATTGCTTCAAAGTTTCCTTCAAGGTTATGAAATTATCACTTGTCCATTCTTCCGGATTAGTTGGTAAAGTTGGATTTTTAGATTTACCCCATTGAATTACGTATTCCCAGACTTTACTTTCTTCTAATTGCAAGTCATCTCGCTTAAGAATAGAAATTAATTTATCTTCAGAGAGTGATTGAAAATTTTCAGATTCGAAAATAGTGTTAGGGTGCTTGGCAATAATATCATTACAAAAGTCTTGAATAATCTTGAAGTTTTTGATTTGATAACTCGTCTGGTAAACCCGAGCAAAATTTAACCTTAACCATGGAGCATTGTTATTAACAAGAAAAGTCTGAAGATGTTCAACTAATTCATCTAGTTCAAGTTCATTAGATGTAATTAAAAGGTCAAAAATGAATGAATTTTCTAATTTTTCCAACGAAATTATTCCACCATAGATGTATCTAGATTACATAAATAATATCAATATTATATTCTATTAAGATTTAATACTTTTTTTATAAAAAATATAAAAAAAATAAATGCTAAATAATGCTTACTTGATAATAATGTTAAGTGCTTTGACAGAAATATCGGATATCGTTAATACTTTAACATGGTCGTCATTAAAAGGAGTTTCGTTGAATTTCTTTTTAAAGTAAGGACAACGGGATTGTAAAACGTAAGAATGAATTTTAAAAATTTGATTATTAGGTGCTTCACCGACTTCAATTGATACATTATAATCAATAGGGTCTTCAAGAAGTTGAGTAAGGTCGTTTGATAAACGGTCAAAAAATTTAGTAGTCATTCTTCGTAAAAAATCAAAATTGAAGCTTAGTACACAATTTATTGTTTTTATTTGTGCCACAAATACAAACCAGAATAATCAATTACATTATTAAAGTCCTTTACCCTACTTAGTTTTTGATGAAAATGCAAAAATATTTTGAGTATCCATAATCACTCTAAAAACGTTTTGCTGCTGATAATGTTTCAAGTTCATGGGATGGAATTTTTATAGGGCATACATTCAATTATTATTATTTTATCCCACCCTCTATTAGTTTCTTCAGCTCCTTTCACTTTTAAAATAATGACTGTTCACAAATATTATATGATTTTAATTATTGATTGTACTTGAAGTTACCTCTTATTATATCACTTTTTATATCCTTTTTTAAATATAAAAAAAAAGATCCACTGTGAAAGGTGATGTAGAATCACTTCACCACTATTTTATAACCGCGGAGGGTAGAGTGAATGTGGTAAAATATTAATTTTGAAACTAAAGATCGTTGGAGTCGTAAACCTATTGATGATTCAGAAATGAATTTAGGTAGAATGTGGGGAAGGGATAATGATCGAGAAAAAGAATTAAGAGAAATTGTTGAATTGTTAAGGGAGAGAGAGGATTGTAATTTTATTAATAATTTTAATAGTAAAAATAACATTAATGATAATAATAATATTAATAGTAATGATAATATTAATGGTAGTAATGGTAGTAATATTAATGGAAATTATAATATTGAAGAAAAGGTAAGCAAAAGAGATATATAAAATGATAGACATACGAGAGAATAGACAACTATATACATTTATATAAACTTAATATAAATATATAAATTTCAATGAGACTTTATTTTATTCAATGAAATTAACGAAACTGGAACCTTTTGTTCAATGTATTATTTTATTGATATGATAATGGTTAAAGAGATTTTGAATTACTTGGATAAATTAGCTGTACACGCAAATAAAAAATGATTTTTCAACATATTATATATGATACAAACGATCAATAAAATAAAATATCCTTTACTCATAAGTATAATAAATATATGAATATTTAAAAACAATAAAAACTAACATTTATTTTAAATTATTTTCTTTTGGAAACTTTAAAAATTTCATATTCTTCAACATTAAATGTACTTTTGTCAGAAGAAGGTGGATTATGAATTGAACTCAAAAATTCAGCAGAACGAATTGGTTTTTCATAACTTGAATTACTTAAATTGTCTCTGCAATAACATTCTTTACTAGTTTTCAAATTATCCCTTAAAATTAATGAATTACCAAATGAAAACCATGATGAATAACAAGGAAAATAACCAATTCCAAATTTAAAGTTCTTTACTCTGCTTAAAATGGAATATTTCTGATTTACAGTTTTCAATGAAAATATAAAACTATCTTGTGTCACTTTCCAAACACTATTAACTTTATTCCACTCAAGGGGATTATACCCTCCAAGAATTTCTCCTGTTCCTTCCACTTTTAAAATAATAACTGTGTTTGAAACTTTATGACAAATTTCATAAATGGTCTTAATGTCAAAGCCGTCTCTACTTCCTTTAACAATCAATTCAAATTTATATGGATTGCTATCTGTATATGGGATTTCTTTTTTATCAATCCAGGATGAAATTTCTAATGCATGCTCGTCAGTAACAATATGAGAAGATAAAAGAAATCGTGTATTTCTAGTTGGAAGTGTTTTGGTTAAGATTTTTCGAGGTGGCAATATTGTAGAAGAGATTGTTCTGTCAGGTGCCATTAATTTAGTATTAATATCTAAAAAAAGTTTAGGATCAAGAATATGCTGGTATGGAAAAATCTTATCCAACACATCTTCATGAGAAAAACTGAAATATCTAACGTGTGGAAGGCATTGCTTCAAAGTTTTCTTCAAGGTTATGAAATTATCACTTGTCCATTCTGTCAGATTAGTTGGTAAAGTTGGATTTTTAGATTTACCCCATTGAATTACGTATTCCCAGACTTTACTTTCGTCTAATTGCAAGTCATCTCGTGTTATAATAGAGATTAATGCATCCTCAGGAAGAGTATGAAACTTGTCAGATTCAAAAATAGTGTTAGGGTGCTTGGCAATAATATCATTACAAAAGTCTTGAATAATCTTGAAGTTTTTGATTTGATAACTCGTCTGGTAAACCCGAGCAAAATTTAACCTTAACCACGGAGCATTGTTATTAACAAGAAAAGTCTGAAGATGTTCAACTAATTCATCTAGTTCAAGTTCACTAGATGTAATTAAAAGGTCAAAAATGAATGAATTTTCTAATTTTTCCAACGAAATTATTCCACCATAGATGTATCTAGATTACATAAATAATATCAATATTATATTCTATTAAGATTTAATATTTTTTTTATAAAAAATATAAAAAAAATAAATGCTAAATAACGCTTACTTGATAATAATGTTAAGTGCTTTGACAGAAATATCGGACATCGTTAATACTTTAACATGGTCGTCATTAAAAGGAGTTTCGTTGAATTTCTTTTTAAAGTAAGGACAACGGGATTGTAAAACGTAAGAATGAATTTTAAAAATTTGATTATTAGGTGCTTCACCGACTTCAATTGATACATTATAATCAATAGGGTCTTCAAGAAGTTGAGTAAGGTCGTTTGATAAACGGTCAAAAAATTTAGTAGGCATTCTTCGTAAATTAAAAATTAAAAATCAAAATTGAAGCTTAGTACATATATTTAAACATTTATTGTTTCTATTTGTGCCACAAATACAAATGCAATTCAGTAAATCAACATGCATATTTCTACGTTAAATGTACTTCTAGATATAACTAAAAACTTTTTAGACCGAATTGGTTTTCATGAACTTCATCTATTCTGTAAAATCATTCCTTAAAATTCATGTACGAATGAAACCAGAATAATAAATTGCATTATTAAAGTCCTTTACCCTACTTAAAATACTTAAAATGGATTTTGTCAATTGTAGTTTTTGATGAAAATGCAAAGATTTTTGCTACTGATAATGTTTCAAGTTCATGGGATGGAATTTTTATAGGGCATACATTCAATTATTATTATTTTACCACACCTCGCATCAGCTCCTTTCACTTTTAAAATAATAACTGTTCACAAATATTATATGATTCTAATTATTTATTACCTCTTATTACCTCTTATTATATCACTTTTTATATTCTTTTTTAAATATTAAAAAAAAAAAGATCCATTTTATAACCGCCGCGCCAGTATAGATATAAATCGTACCATACTTCATCATGCTGTAGCGGAGGGTAGAGTGAATGTGGTAAAACATTTATTATCATTACCCGAAATTAGTTTTGAAACTAAAAATCGTTGGAGTCGTAAACCTATTGATGATGCAGAAATGAATTTAGGTAGCAATGATCGAGAAAAAGAATTAAGAGAAATTGTTGGATTGTTAAGGATCGTAATTTTATTAATAATTTTAATAGTAAAAATAACATTAATGGTAATAATAATATTATTGGTAATAGTAATAATAATATTAATGAAAATTATAATACTGAAGAAAAGTAAGCAAAAGAGAGATATAAAATGATAGAGACATAAGAGAGAAGTAGTGATAGAATTAGGGTTCCGTAAAGTCGGATTTTATCAATATTTGGATCCTAATTCTTAATCCAGATTCGGACCCGTCATATACGGATCCAACTTTTAAAATCCGAATCCATAAAAATATTCGAATCTATCAAAAAAATATTCGAATCCATTAAAAAATATTCGAATCCATTAATCTCACTTTTTCTCCTCACTCCTATAGAATCCTCGGATCCGTGATTCTTAAGATCCGATCCGTGGATTCGAATATTTTGCGGAATCCTAGATAGAATAGGCAACTATATACATTTATATAAACACTTTATATAAGGATTTATCTAATTGGAACAGCCTGTTCCAGGAACACCCTTGAAATGGCCCAATAGGACCGCAAGATACGAAAATCACATGACGAAAATTTTTTTTTAATTAGAGGGTGTTCCTGGCACAGGCTGTTCCATTTAGATTATTCCTTATATAAATTTTAATAAGACTCTATTTTAGTTTATTCTATTAATACAAGTATAATAAATATAATAATAATTTATGAAAATTCAAAACAATAAAAACTAGCATTTATTTTAAATTGTTTCAATCATTTCTTTCGGAAACTTTGGAAACTTTATAAATTTCATATTCTTCAACATTAAATGTACTTTTGTCGGGTGAATCATGCACTGAACCCAAAAACTCGGCAGAACGAAATAGTTTTTCATAACTTGCATCACTTGATATATCGATGCAATAGCAATTTTTACTAATTTTCAAATTATTCCATAAAATTAGTGAATCATCAAATGAAAACATGATTCACTTAAATTGCAACTTGAAATGGAATTTTTCAGATTTTCAGTTTTCAATGAAAATGTAAAGCACTCATCCAACCAATTTTACTTTTATCCCACTCAGTGGGATTATATCCTCCAAGAATTTCTCCTGTTCCTTCCACTTTTAAAATAATAACTGTGTTTGAAACTTTATCACAAATTTCATAAATGGTCTTAACATCTGCTTCCCCTAACAAGCAATTCAAATTTATATGGAATGTTTTCGATATACAAGGTTTCTTTTTTATCAATACAGGATGAAGTTTCTAATGCATGCTCGTCAGTAATTATCTGAGAAGATAAACTAAATAATGTATTTCGAGTTGGAAATGTTTTAGTTAAGATTTTTTGAGGTGGCAATATTGTAGAGGTGATTGGCCAGTCAGGTGCCATGAATTTAGTATTAATATCTAACGTTCAAAAATTTGTTGATACGGAAAAATCTTATCCAACACATCTATACTAGAAATGGTGAAATATCTAACATGTGGAAGACATTGCTTCATGGTTATGAAATTATAGTGTTAGGGTGCTTGGCAATAATATCATTACAAAAGTCTTGAATTATTTTAAGGTTTTTGATTTGATAACTTGTCTGACAAAGTTAAGTCTTAAACTAGATGAATTAGTTGAACATCTTCAAACTTTTCTTGTTAACAACAAATCTTCATGGTTAAGTTCATTAGATGCAATTAAAAGGTCAAAAATAAATGAATTTTCTAATTTATCCAACGAAATTATTCCACCGTAGATGTATCTAAATTATATTAAAAAATATCAATTTTATTTTATATTAAGATTTAATATTTTCAATAAATAAAAATAAAAAATATAAATACTCAATAACACTTTAATACTTTGACATGGTCGTCATTAAAAAGAGTTTCATTGAATTTCTTTTTAAAGTAAGGACAACAGGATTGTAAAATATATGAATGAATTTTAAAATTTGATTATTAAGTGTTCAAGAAGTTGAGTAAGGTCGTTAAACGGTCAAAAAATTTAGTAGTCATTTTTTCGAAATTAAAACATCCAAATTGAATTAGATTAGTACATAGATAGATATTTAAACATTTAATTGTTTTATTTGTGTCACAAAATGCACAGAATGTTCGCATTATTATTAAAATAAGAAAAAAAATTTTAAAATCAAAATTTATCATGCAAATATAATAATTTACATTTCTTTAAAATTTCATATTCTTCAACATTTGATGAACTCAAAAACTCATCAGAACTATTTCTAAAATAGCATTTTTTACTCGTTTTCAAAGTAAACCATGATTCATATTGACTATTTAATTTATATTCTATTACCGATGAACGTGCCTTGGAAATTTGATCATAGATTGATAAAATAGAAAACCCATATGTTGAAATAATCCTAATGGTAATTACTTGTTAGTGGAAGTAATGATAGATTTATATTAAATTAAATAATATTTATAATATTTTTGGTCAAATGTCTGTTATTTTAAAATTGGTAAGTACTGAATTATAAGTATGGTAACATCAGGAAATTTTATTAGGCGTAAATCTACGTAATATTTATGACGGGCTGTTTTTAGTTTAAACCGTTGCATCTCGGAATCTTAGTAGAAAACCCTATCCTACAAATCGCGATCGTAATCAAAATTGGTGTAAAAATTGCGGAAAATCTTCGCAGCAAAAATTTCCGTAATTTTTATGCCAAAAAAAATCCGTCTTTTTGATTACGATCGCGATTTGTAGGATAGGGAGCGGTTTTCTACTAGGGTATTCGAAAGCCCTTGCAAAATGATGTGTGTTTCATCCCTGTATTATCGATATCAACTAAAACGGCCCTGTAAAAATTATGTTTTTTTTTTTTTTTTTTTAAAACTAACGGAGCCTCACTCCAAGACGTTTATTAATTGAGGTAAAAATATATATATTTTTAGAACAAATAAATACATAGAAGAGCTTGCCAAAACTAAATTGAATTAATTTACCCTGTAAAAATTATGTATATTTTCCTAAGGTTGAATTACGTATTCCCAGACTTTACCTTCCTCTAATTGCATTAGAATAGAGATTAATGCACCCTCAAAGAGAGAAAAAAAATTGCAGATTCAAAAATAGTATTAGGATATTTGGTAATGATATCATTACAGAAGTTGAATAATCTTAAAGTTTTTGACTTAATAACCTGTCGGGTGAGCTTGGAGATGTTCAATTAATTATCTGGTTCAAATTTATTAGATACGATTAAAAGATCAAAGATGATTCCTATTAAGAATTAATATTTTCTAAAAAAAATATTATTAGATTACATAATGATNTTTTTTTTTTTTTTTTTTTTTAAAACTAACGGAGCCTCACTCCAAGACGTTTATTAATTGAGGTAAAAATATATATATTTTTAGAACAAATAAATACATAGAAGAGCTTGCCAAAACTAAATTGAATTAATTTACCCTGTAAAAATTATGTATATTTTCCTAAGGTTGAATTACGTATTCCCAGACTTTACCTTCCTCTAATTGCATTAGAATAGAGATTAATGCACCCTCAAAGAGAGAAAAAAAATTGCAGATTCAAAAATAGTATTAGGATATTTGGTAATGATATCATTACAGAAGTTGAATAATCTTAAAGTTTTTGACTTAATAACCTGTCGGGTGAGCTTGGAGATGTTCAATTAATTATCTGGTTCAAATTTATTAGATACGATTAAAAGATCAAAGATGATTCCTATTAAGAATTAATATTTTCTAAAAAAAATATTATTAGATTACATAATGATATGTTATACTTTGACGGAAATATCGGATATTAACATGGTCGTCATTAAAAGGAGTTTCGTTGAATTTCTTTTTACTACGGGATTGTAAAATGTAGGAACAATTTGATTATTAGGTGCTTAACTAATTTTAATTGATAAATTATAACCAATATGGCTGTGTAATGTCGTTTGATAGATGGTCAAAAAATTTAGTGATCATTTTCGTAAATGACTATTGAACTTTAAAATTAAGTAAATTAGTATATATATTTAAATATTTATTGTTTTATTTATGCCACAAAAAACATAAAATAGATAAATTTTATTTAATTAAATAAGAAAATCGATTTTAAATTAAAAATTTATTTAATGATATAATTTAAATACAAATTAAAATATAAATATTATAATATTGGGAAATTTGCTATTTATTTGGATTTCTTAGATCAGGAAGTTAATGGATTTGAAAATGTTTAATTTAAAGTTGAATCTGGTGTATCTTCAAGATTTTCGGAATTTGATTCACTTTGTTTCCTTTGTTTACGTTTTTTTTTAAGATCAATTTCTTTTAATTGGAATACTGGATCAGAATCATGTGATGGGGATGAAAATCTTGGTGATTCAACATCATCATTTACATTATATTTATCATCATCACGACTGTATTTACGTAATTTAAATCCAGAAAGATAATTTCTACTAATAGTTTGTTCCAAGGACCGAAATTTTTCATCAACTATTTCATTAATTTTCTCAATTTCTTTATCAGTAAACTCATTAAGTCCTCCTCCTCTTCCCCCATGAATCGTACCGCCACCACCACCAACACCAATATTACTTCTATTGTCAATATTTCCGAATGTTGGTGTTGTAGCACTTTTAGGATAAGTTGTTGACGATCTCGCAGTAGACAAATGATCAAGTTGTTGATTAGATGATGTTTGATCATCTTGACCTTCCAAATCGTAATCTTTGTTCTTACCATTATTCTTATCGCTATTATTATTGATATAATTAACATTATTATTATCATTATTCTCATCTTTATTACTATAAAAAGTACCACCTTTCTTATTTAAATCAGGTGAATTACGTAAAATATATCGTTGAATTAATCCCCAAGATTTGTATTTCCCTCGACCAAATAATATTATCCATAATGCTATGGCGTAGGTAAGATTTCCACCTGATGCAGCGATTATATCGTAAATTGTGTATTTTAGCTTTTCCACGTATTTTATAGACTGTAAATAGCAAGAAATTAATAATTAATTTATAATTTATAATTTAAATAATAATATAAATCATAATATAATAATTAAAGTAATATACCAAATAAGTATCAGGTGAATAAAGAAACCTTGCAGCAATAGAACCATTCGCAAAAATCATAGAATGATAATTTTGGGTATTAACAGTAAAATACAAATATTCCTTGTTATTTACATCAACTCTTTCTGTTAAAGTAAAAGTATAAGTATTTACTGAAGGGATTCCAGCATTAAATGGTTCTACCACATTAAGTGGTCTAATATCATCAAATATTCCAAATAATAATCCGTTATCAGCTGGTGATTGATTTCCTTCAACCAATGCAACTATAATAAGTTGATCTACAACTCCCGGTATGAATTTATAATCTTTATTAGAATTATTAAAATAAAAGCATGGCCAAGGATCTGTAGTTAAAGTCCAATCTCCCGAAGTTAATGAATCGGTGTTAGTTTCACTTATATATGATTCGGGAATTAGAGTAGCTTTATCGGTTGTTTCGGTTTCATTTCCAAAGGTTCTTCCCCGTCTAAGTGTTTCTATTGTAATACTAGAAAGATTTTGGGAACATACAAAACTGTTCCAAATAGGAATTCCGGTAGTAGTTAAATTACTCATGGACATTGAAACTAAAGGTTCGGATTTTATTACCTTAAATACTATTAATATTTTATTCACTGATAACCATAATATTATTACAATAAAAATTAAAACTGTTAAACTGCGTAAAATTAATTCTCGATGACTAATATTCTTTGATTTTATGATCATGATTTTATTAAATATATTAAATATTCTTTATCTTCACTTGTTATATACCACCACAAGAATGAATTAAAAAATTAATGGATTAAAGAGAAGTGATAATGGCGTTAACGACAACACGATGAATATAAATATATTTTCGAAGAACAATACATAGGAATAAAAAAGTCTTAAAATGAAATTTTCATATGAACGCTAAATTTGGAATCCGCAAGAAATTTCTTAGATATTGCTGTCAGATGATCAGTTATATTGTTATTGTTATGGCGCGATATGACACGACATTGTTTATCAATCAATATTTATTTTGTGTAGTTTTAATTAAACTAATTCATCATTATTTTCTGAAATAATATTTTAAACTAATAATAGCATTTCAAAATAGCAATTCTAATTAAAATAGATAGTCAAATTTACTTCATGACATGTTATATATCAGGTGCCTTCGTTATATTTTATCTTACATTTAATCACATCAGAATGTGTCTTATCAATGATATTAATTTCATTGTGTGTTGCTGAACAATTGAAATCTACATATGGTCGATTTTCCAAAAAAAATTTAATTAAGAAAAAAAAGGGTTTATAAAATTCAAAATAATCACATTGTCAATTAGCCAATCAATTTTTTACTTAATAAAATTATTCTCAAAATATTTATTAATATATTTATATAAAAACTATTTTAAAAAAAGTAGAACATTTGTTAAAGTTTTCAAAAATTAACATGTACAAATTATTTATTTTCAAATTATTCTGTAAAAATTTTTATATTTGATCACATGTGATTAGCAAATTAGCAATGAATATTCTTATTAAACATACGTATATTATTTTTATTGATAATCTAATAGTTGATTTTTATGATTTTCATGATTTTCTGCCGATTACGATACAGAAAACAATATTTTAAAGTTTCCTGTACTATAAATATTACTATTTAGATGGTGATTCTAAGAATTGTTGAAATAATATCAGATGTAGATGGATGTAAGTTATATGTAATCAAGATCATGAATCGAAAATTCCAAATTTGTAACCTATTATTACTATTGTTCTCAGCAGCCAAAAAAAATCCTGATATAAAGATAAGAACGATTTATCTGGTAAAATTCACATTTACATTCAGTGTAACCCTATTATCTGAGATTAAAGATTGGCTTAGACATTAATGCGATACATTTTTGGTGTTATGTATAAATGGAACGGGTTTTATCTTTTTTTAGAAAATAATGACAATTGTGGTAATGGAATTCGTACTGCAACTTTAATATTTTTGGAATTAAAGACTCGTGGACTTGAACCCGGAGTTTTTAACCGACAAAAATTTTGCACAAATTTCGGCCGCCCATTTTATTTGGAAATACAATTATTCCTTTGGAATATCAAGAAAGCAGTAGAAACAAATTTATTAAACAATAAAAACCACAACAAATTAATTATATTGGTGTAGCTGCACAACAAAAATTTTCTTTTATAGATCCTTCCTTTAAATAAAGACAAAATTAACTTTTATCCAAAAGAATTGCGTCTATTAATATGGGAATTAATGAATAAACATCAATTAACCAATTTTTTTCTTCAATTTCATTATGGACAACAGTTGTTCAAGATGAGAAGAAAAAATTTCTATTTTTAAAACAAATATGTTTGTAGGATTTTTATTCGTCCCGCTTAGATTTAGTAATTTTTATTATTGTAAAACAAATAATTCCACATCAACAAAGAAAATTTGAACAACTTTTTTTTGGTAAAAGGGGAAAATCAGAATGGAGAAGAATTTAAAAAGAATAAATATTTAGAAAAACGGCTAATTATTAATGACAGATCACTCTAAAAATTGTTTGTCTCAAATTTAACATGAAATTTTTATACATACAAATTATTATTATTTTATCCCACAGAAATATTATACCCTCCAAGAATTTCTTTCATTTTTAAAAAAAATAATAACTGTTCGAACATTTGTCACAAATATATGGTTTCAATGATTGTTAATTGGTATCAATAATTAGAGAATTTATTGGGACACTTACTATTGTTGGACTTATGTCATACATCTCTAGTATCGCATTACCCGCCCCATAAGTTTCTAATATAACTATAGGTGGGGCCAATAATGCTCTTACAGTAGAACCTGATATTTCTATTTAAAGTTTTGTGATCTCTAAATTTTAGTATTGAGGGTCGAACTATTTTTGCCCAATTCATACAGTGGCGATCAAAAGTAATGCATCACTTTTAACATAAATTATGACCCATATTTAAATAATTACATCATAAACTTATATTTATTATAAAGCTACAATCTGAGAGAGCTTAAGTAATGAATTTTACCTTGTGTTTAATAATATTATATTAGGAAAATTACTTAATTTGTAAAAAAGTGCATTTTCAACTTTTCATTCGCAATAATAAATAATAAAATAAATTTCAGAATCTGATTATATATATAAAAATTAGTATATGTTTAAAAAATCAAGTTGATTGCCTTTATTTGAAGATGCAAGAAATAAAAAGAAATAAATATAAACATGTTATTAAATTATTACGTGAGACTGGTGCTCATTTTAACGATGCTGAAATTGATTTTCATTATGATTATTATTATTCTCTTCTTTATTTTCTTTATTTATCGTTTATTCTTTCATAATTTTATCTCTTTTCCGCTCCCTCTTATTGCCTCTCATTATATCACTTTTTTAAAACTTTTTTTTAAATATTAAAAAAAAAAAGATTCGCTGCGAATGATGTAGAATTACTTCAACATTTTAACCGATGTGATCATCGTACCGCTGTAGCGGAGGGTAGTAAAATATTTATTATCATTACCCGAAATTAATTTTGAATCTAAGATCGTTGGAGGGTAAACGCAGAAATGAATTTAGGTAGAATGTGGGAAGGGATAATCGAGAAAAAGAAATTGTTGGATTGTTAAGAGAGAGAGATTTTAATTTTTAATTGTAATAATAATATTAATGATAATATTAATGGAAATTATAATGTTGGAGAAAAAGTAAGCAATAAGAGAAGATATATAAGAGAGACATATAAGAGAGAGGTAATGAAATATAAATATATAATTTCAATAATTTAACGAAACTGCAACCTTGTTTCAATGTATTATTTTATTAATGATGGTTAAAAAAATTTTGAATTAGCTGTACGTAAATAAAAAATGATTTTTATTTATCATACAAACAATACCCTTTATTCATATAAGTATAATAAATATAATAATTTATGAATATTTAAAACAATAACATTTATTTTAAATTATTTTCTTTTGGAAACTTTAAAAATTTCATATTCTTCAACATTAAATGTATTTTTGTCAGAAGAAGGTGGATTATAAGCTGAACTCGAAAACTCGGCAGAGCGAATTAGTTTTTCATAACTTGCATCACTTGAACTATCGCTGCAATAGCATTTTTTGCTAGTTTTCAAATTATCCCATAAGACTAATGAATGACCAAATGAAAACCATGATTCAAAAGAATACCAAATTCCAAATTTAAAGTTCTTTACTCTGCTTAAAATGGAATATTTCTGATTTACAGTTTTCAATGAAAATGTAAAACTATCTTGTGTCACTTTCCAACCATTATCTTTACTCCACTCAAAGGGATTGTACCCTCCAAGAATTTCTCCAGTTCCTTCCACTTTTAAAATAATAACTGTGTTTGAAATTTTATCACAAATTTCATAAATGGTCTTAACATCAAATCCATCTCTACTTCCTTTAACGAGCAATTCAAATTCATATGGATTGTTTTCTGTATATGCGATTTCTTTTTTATCAATCCAGGATGAAATTTCTAATGCATGCTCAACAGTAATAATCTGAGAAGATAAATGAAATAATGTATTCCTAGTTGGAAGTGTTTTAGTTAAGATTTTTCGAGGTGGCAATATTGTAGAAGAGATTGGTCTGTCAGGTGCCATTAATTTAGTATTAATATCTAACCATAGTTTAGGTTCAAAAATTTGTTGATAAGGAAAAAGCTTATCCAACACATCTATACTAGAAATATTGAAATATCTAACGTGAGGAAGACATTTCTTCAAAGTTTTCTTCAAGTTTATAAAATTATCATTTGTCCATTCTGCCAGATTAATTGGTAAAGTTGGATTTTTAGTTTTACCCCATTGAATTACGTATTCCCAGACTTTACTTTCTTCTAATTGCAAGTCATCTCGTATTAAAATAGAGATTAATGCATCCTCAGGAAAAGTATGAAAATTGTCGGATTCGAAAATGGTGTTAGGGTGCTTGGCAATAATATCATTACAAAAGTCTAGAATAATTTTAAGGTTTTTGGCTTGATAACATTTCTGATAAACCCGAGAAAAATTTAACCTTAACCATGAAGCATTATTGTTGACGAGATGAGTTTGGAGATGTTCAACCAATTCATCTAATTCAAGTTCATTAGATGTAATTAAAAGGTCAAAAATAAATGAATTTTCTAATTTTTCCAACGCAATTATTCCACCATAGATGTATCTAAATTACATAAAAATATCAATATTATTTTCTATTAAGATTTAATATTTTTTATAAAAAAAATAACACTTACTTGATAATAATGTTAAGTGCTTTGACAGAAATATCAGACATCATTAATACTTTGACATGGACGTCATTAAAAGGAATTTCGTTGAATTTCTTTTTAAAGTAAGGACTACGAGATTGTAAAATATAGGAATGAATTTTAAAAATTTGATTATCAGGTGCTTCGCCAGCTTCAATTGATGCATTATAATCAATAGGGTCTTCAAGAAGTTGAGTAAGGTCGTCTGATAAGCGGTCAAAAAATTTGGCAGTCATTTTTTCGTAAATTAAAAATTATCAAACGTTAAAATTGAAAGGTAAGAATTAGTACTGTACTTATATTTATATTTAAACATTTATTTGTGTCACAGAATGTTTCCTTTTGAAACTTTATTCATATTCTTCAACATTTGATAAACTCATTAGAACTATTTCTGCAATAGCATTCTTTTATTCGTTTTCAAGTTATCCTAAATGCAAACGATTCATATCGACTGTAACCAATTACAAACAAAATATTTTAACATACTTATAATTTAATACTTTCCACTTTTAAAATAACAGCCGTATTAAATAAACATTATAAATACAATTTAATTTAATATCGATCTGTCCTTACTTTCCCTAACAAGTAATTTAAACCATAAGGGTTATTTTAACATATGAGTTTTTCGAGGTGATAATAAATTGGTCTGTCAGGCGTCATGGATTTAGTATTACTTAATAACCTGTGCTTGGAGATGTTCAACTAATTAACTGGTTCAAATTTATTGGATACGATTAAAAAATCAAAGATGATTCCTATTAAGAATTATTATTTTATAAAAAAAATATTATTAGATTACATAATGATGTGATGTTATACTTTGACGGAAATATCGGATATTAACATGGTCGTCATTAAAAGGAGTTTCGTTGAATTTCTTTTTAAAGTAAGAAACAAATTTAAAAATTTGATTATTAGGTGCGTAACTAATTTTAATTGAATACATTATAATCAATATGGTTGTGTAAAGTCGTTTGATAAATGGTCAAAAATTTAGCAATCATTTTCGTAAATAACTTTTGAACTTTAAAATTGAAAAAAATTAGAGGTAGTATATATATTTAAATATTTATTGTTCCACAAAAACATAGATAAATTTTATTTAATTAAATAAGAATATCGATTTTAAATTAATAATTTAATATTGGGAAATTTGCTATTTTATTTGGATTTCTTAGATCAGGAAGTTAATGGATTTGAAAATGTTTAATTTAAAGTTAAATCTGGATTATCTTCAAGATTTTCGGAATTCGATTCACTTTGTTTCCCTTGTTTACGTTTTTTTTTAAGATCAATTTCTTTTAATTGGACTACTGGATAAGAATTATGTGATGGTGATGAAAATCTTCTTGATGATGGTTTTACTTCTTCATCATCATTTACATTATATTCATCATCATCATCACCATGACCACTTTTCTGTTTCAGTTTTCTAAGATCCGAATTGTATCTACGTAATCTAAATCCAGAAAGATAATGTCTACTAATGGTTTGTTCCAAGAACCAAAGTTTTTCATCAACTATTTTATTAATTTTCTTGGTAATTTCTTTATCAGTAAGCTCATTAAGTCCTCTTCCTCCTCCCCCATGAATCATACCGCTACCACCACCAACACCAATATTACTTCTATCGTCAATATTTCCGAATGTTGGTGTTGTAGCACTTTTAGGATAATCTGTTGGCGATCCCGTAGTAGAAAAATAAAATGGTGAAGTTGCAGAACTTCGTTCTGAATAATAATGTGGTTGTTGATTATACGGTGTTTGGTTATCTTGATTTTCCAAATCGTTATCTTTGTTTTTACCATTATTCTTATCGTTATTATTATTGGTATTATTATTATTATAATTCCTACCATTATAATCATTATTCTTGTCATTACTGTTATTCTTTTTATCCTTTTCATCACCACCAAAAGAAATTACATTTTTATTACTATAAAAAGGTATATTTACTAATCGATTAGAATCATCTTTCTTATTTACATCAGGTGAATTACGTAAAATATATCGTTGAACTAATCCCCAAGATTTGTATTTCCCTCGACCAAATAAGATTATCCATAATGCTATGGCGTAGGTAAGATTTCCACCTGATGCAGCGATTATATCGTAAATTGTGTATTCGAGCTTTTCCACGTATTTTATTGACTGTAAATAGCAAGAAATTAATAATTAATTTAAAATTTAAATAATAATGTAAATCATAATATAATAATTAAAGAGAATATACCAAATAAGTATCAGGTGAATAAAGAAACCTCGCAGCAATAGAAGGATTACCAAAAGCAGCTATAGGGTGATAATTTTGGGTATTAACAGTAAAATACAAATATTCCTTGTTATTTACATCAACTCTTTCTGTTAAAGAAAAAGTATAAGTATTTATTGAAGGGATTCCAGCATTAAATGGTTCTACCACATTAAGTGGTCTAATATCATCAAATACTCCAAATAATAATCCGGTATCTTGTTGTGTTTGATTTCCTTCAACCAATGCAACTATAATAAGTTGATCTACAACTCCCGGTATGAATTTATAATCTTTATTAGAATTATTAAAATAAAAGCATGGCCAAGTTCCTGTAGTTAAAGTCCAATCTCCCGAAGTTAATGATTTGGTGTCAGTTTTACTTATATATGATTCGGGAAGTAGAGTAGCTTTATCGGTTGTTTCGGTACCATTTCCAAAGGTTCTTCCCCGTCTAAGTGTTTCTATTGTAATACTAGAAAGATTTTGGGAACATACAAAACTGTTCCAAATAGGAATTCCGGTAGTAGATAAATTATTCATGGACATTGAAACTAAAGGTTCGGATTTTATTACCTTAAATACTATTAATATTTTATTCACTGATAACCATATTATTATTGCAATAAAAATTAAAATTGTTAAACTGCGTAAAATTAATTCGCGATGACTAATATTATTTGATTTTATGATCATGATTTTATTAAATATTAAATATATTAAATATTCTTTATCTTCACTTGTTATATATCACCACAAGAATGAATTAAAAAATTAATGGATTAAAGAGAAGCGATAATGGCGTTTACGATGCGATGACAACACGATGAATATAAATATATTTCGAAAAAAAATACAATGATATGATGCATAACTTAGGAATTTCCATGCATATGAAAAAAAAAACCGTACATACTATCCCTTAAAATGAAGTTTCATATGAACTCTAAATGGAAATCTGGAATGAACAAGAAATTTCATTATTTGCAGATCAGTTATATGCAGTTAAATTTATTCTTATATAATTACGGAACAGATTGCATGCATATAAGGGCTGGGAACTTAAACACGATGGATGGGATACGATTTAGAATCGTCAATCAATAAATATTTATTGTTCTATGCATTTTGTGTAGTTTGCTTCATTTTATATTATTTATATCATATCGCTATGATTTTATTATTTTATTTTATCTTATATTTTATCAATCCAATATATTGTATTGATATTAATTTTATTGTTAAATCTTAAAGAAATAAAGTATATTTTTCATTCTTACATTATTATTATTTTGATAAATGTGAGCGATAATATTTTTTTTTTTTTAACCAACGGAGCCTCACTCCAATACGTTCATTTATTGTAAAATTGTTACATGAGAAACAAATTAAAATAATTGAATACATATATAGAAGTTTTCTAGAGCTAAAAGTTTAATTTACGTCGTTGCCCCATAAACTGAGGAAATTATAATATTCTTTGAATAGATTTAAAATAAATTCTCAGTTTGCACGTCTAGCTTTATTGGATAAAAATAATAAAAATACTTTATTCAATAAAAATTTAGATATAAAATAAAATAAAACAACTTAATGCTTATTATTGCACAAAAAAGAATACAATATTTATTAATGAAACTTTGAAAACCTTATTTCTTCAAGCTTTGAAATTGCCAGAAATACTCTAGAATTTCATCTCGCAGTTTTAATGAAAATGTAAAACAATCTTGAGTACTCTTCCAACCATTTTTATTATTATTATTATTCTACTCGAGAGAATTAAATTCTTCAAGAATTTCTCAGATAACTTCCCACTTTTAAAACAATAACTGTATTTGAAACTTGATCACAAATTTTATTAATATCTAAACCAAGGTTTGGGTTCAAAAAGTTGCTGGTATGGATAAAGTTTTTCTAATACATCATCAGATGAGAGAAGACATTTTTTGAAAGTTTCCTTCGAAGTTTAATTATCACACGTGTTTGAAATTACTTTATTGCATGGGATCGCAAAATAATTGAATGAACTTTATTGATATTGGTAAAAGAAGCTTCCCCCACTATTTTCAAAATGTCGTTTATAAAATTGAGTTGCCATTTCATTTTACGAAAGAGAAAATGTATAAAAATTGTTAATCATTAAATTAAAATAATTATAACGTGCATGTAAAGTTCTCTGTGTTGTGTATAAAACAAAGATTCCTTGGTTTAGAAGTTGGTTACTTATTTGGGATGGTTTGTTAATCATCGTGGTCATATGTGGTTAGTATTTGTTGTGTTTTCGGATTTTGTGATATTAAAATATTCCGTAAGAAATTCAGTAACATTTGGGGTTGATGTGGTCCAAGCTTGCTTGTTCGGGGCGTTGTTTGTAACAGGGTTAGTACTGTCTTAGAGAGGATTAGTCTACGTGAATTATTTCCTTAATGCAGTTGCGAGGATTTTATTATATTCTAAACTAAAATAAGCGATTACCTAATCTTACTAACCGAAATTATGAAAGACGTAATTTTTGAACTTACACGCGCGATTTATATATTTTATTTTAATTATTTCAACAAATTGATCGTGTACATTTCCCATGAGAATTTTGTGACACCAGTATGCTTCGTACTCTAATGTTTTGACGCTTTTGTAATATGATATCTTCCGTTGAGTACGTTGAATTTTCTTCAAATGTAAATTTTCCTGTGAGATCAACAACATTTCCCTTAGAAACAAAATACCTACCAACGTAATGTCCTATAAAAAACTGGTCATCACCATTATTATGCAATACAAATATATCCGGCACACTCTGCATATACAATAATCACGCTCCCCTGCCCTTGATCGCCTGCATATTTTCCAGATTTTATATCTTCTAATAGTATAAATGTGTTACAAATATAACGTGAAAATTATGAAGTAATTTGTTCACGAGATTATTCATTATTTCCTACAGTGCGGAACCTCTATAACCGGTCAAAAATTTTGCTATTTTTAAATGTATGTTACACCTGCCAAAAGAAGTAAATAAAAATTTTAACCGTTAATTTCGATAAATCATATCAAAAGCTACAGAAATTATCGGTTTTGATCAAAAAATTTTAAGATTTGCCGGTGTTACATAGATTTGAAATTTACACGTTTTACTATAAAAAATAAAAATTGCAAATAATAAATTTTGTGTGACTTTCTAAAAATATTACCATTTTGTAGTGTTTATGTTGCCCAATCATTTTAGCTTAGAAATGCATGTATAGATTATTATAAAAATTTTGAGTTGCATTATGTCTTCGTGCAAAAAATTAGCTGCAAAAAAGAGAGCAAAAAATCAAATTCGCAATGTAAATACAGGTCAATTTATAGAGCAATATTCAACAAGTGATGATGAATATACATTATCAAGTGATGGTTATTCAACAGATAGTTCATATGAAAGTTATTATGCCCAAAGAATATTAAAACTTGGGGATATAGTTTTTAATTTAACAGAGATTGATGAAAAAAAGAAAGCACCATATGTTGGAAATTCTACTGCAACGTATTATCGAAAATATGGACCATCTGGTACATTTACAAAAGCAGCTAAAGGTTCATTATCAATTAACCAATATTTTACAGCAAATATTACCAATAATTCACAAGAAGTTTCAATTGATGAAATAGAAACTAATACAGAATCAACAAATGATATATTGCAAGTGGAAAATTCTGAAAGTTTGCAAGAAGGAATAATGGATATTGATACTGAAGATATTTTACAATTAGAAGATTCTGAAAGTTCACAAGAAGAAGAAACAGATATTAATGATAATGATATTGAAAATATTTTTTCACAAAAAATAAAAGATTTAGAATTAATTCTTCAAGATAAAAACAAGTTTACTGTATATGAATATTTAAAGTATCGTTCAATTTATGAATTTTTAATTAATTGGAAAAAAAAATATATGTCTCGTGATGATGCTGCATTTAATGCTGCACAAAAAGTTTTTGATAAAGGGGTATATTGCGCAAGAACAATCAAAAAATGGACTAAATACTGGCTTGAAAATAAAACAATACCAATATCAATACAAGGTTGCCATCAAAAAACAAAATCANCAAATCAAAAATTACATATATTTATCACACATGATGAATGTTTATTTTATGCAAATGATGATCGTCCGATAGTATGGGCACCAATTGGAGAACCTCCATTAAGAAAAAAAGGTCATGGCAAATCAATTATGGTTAGTGATTTTTTACTTGAAACAATTGGCAGATTAAAATTAACTCCTGAGCAATCCTTATTAAATCCAAATATACCAGTTGAAGCACGTAAATTTTTAAAACCTGGAAAAAATGAAGAAGGTTGGTGGACAGCAGAACATTTGATTGATCAAGTTATCAATTATGCAATTCCTATTTTTGAAACTATTTATCCAAATGCAATTGCTGTAATGGCATTTGATAATAGTACCAATCATGGTGCAATGCCAGAAGATGGTTTAAATGCTACAAAAATGAATGTTAATCCTGCAGGAAAACAGCCACGAATGCATTCAACATTTTTTGGAACAGACAATATATCACAATCAATGGTTTTTCCATCAGATCATCCACAATATCCAAATAAAGCTAAAGGTATGCAACAAATTCTAATAGAAAGAGGATTATGGAAAGAAGGATTAAAAGGTGAATGTAAATTATGTAAGGGAAAAGAAAAAAAAATAGATTCTCAAAGAATTGATTGTTGCATGCGTCGAATTTTATCATTACAACCAGATTTTATTTCTCAAAAATCTAGATTACAAATTGAAATAGAAAAAAGAGGTCATAAATGTATTTTTTATCCTAAATTCCACTGTGAACTGAATTTTATAGAAATGTATTGGGGTGCAGCAAAACATTACACTAGAGAACATTGTAATTATACTTGGGTAGGATTGCAAAGAATTGTTCCTGAGGCTTTGGATTCAGTTCCTTTAATTACAATTCGTCGTTTTGCACAAAAATCTTGGCGTTATATGGATATATATAGGAAGGGAATTACTGGTAAAATGGCAGAATTTGCAGCAAAAAAGTATAAATCTCATAGAAGAGTTCCTGATAACATTTACAATGAACTTGAATCAGTTATTATTAAATAAATAAATATTAGATCACTATTTCGATCATTTTGATTATTGCTAAATCTATTTTTTAATTGGTTTATATATAAAACACGTGATTTTTACTAACCAGGAAAATTGAGAATTTTTTTTTATTCCATAAATCGATTCTATTATATGAGAAGAGTCTAATTTTTCTTACCCCAGTTAAATCCAATCACTAGATCAAGTTTTATTTAAGATTTTATAGGTTCCTATTATAGAGGTTCCGCACTGTATTATAATCAACATCCATAAATGTTCCATAATCGTCATCATTTACATCATATCATATCATATCATATCATATCATATCATATCATAATATCAGGGACCTTACATAAAATAGGTATATCATAATTGTATTTTTCTGATAATGAATCCGAATAAGAAAAATCATTGTGCATTTGTCATGCTTACACACACACTTAAATCATAAAGGGAGTTATTAAAAAAAATCATTAGTATTGTATTGTTTCCAATTAGTCTTTTTTTTTGGATGGATTAAAAATAAGAAAATTCTTTAATTATCATTTTATAAATTTATTTATTATTAATTATTGTTAATTTTATGTGGATATGTTTATGGTGTATTGTTAATTTAGAAAAGATTTATTTTTGACAGTTAATTTTAATTTAGATAATGTTAGTTGCTGTTATAATTATTCCAATTATTATGAAAAACGTATAAGAATATCAACAACTAAATTTTCCATTGATAATTATGAATTTAAAGTTACTAGAAAATCTTAAACAACGAAAAAATTTTATTTTATTTTGTTATACTACATTTATATTTATTTTGTATCTATTTTGAATAAATGTAAACTTTGCATATCATTTGCAATTTATCAATTTAGTAAACATATTTCATTAATACAGCATTTTTTTAATTCTTAACGCAAAGGATTAATTCTTCGAGCGAGGAAATAAAGATATATTTGCTTCAAGAACTTTTTGGAATATTTGTAGTGAGCAAACCAATACAATTGTGGTTGCCAAAGTTAAAATAAGCCGATGAAACTATTGACGATTTAATTCCTATTGGTTGATTATAATGATGATACATGACATGTATGTTTTACCTCAATTATTTGTTAATATAATTATAATAATACCAACTTCCCGACTTGTACGTTTAAATGCAATTATTAATAATTGCTGTTTCAGATACGAATATATCGATTGTGATGATTTTTTACTTTAGGAACAAATTCTTCATAGCTTAGGCGACTGATAGGCGTTGACAGGATCTGAATTTTACATATCTGTTAAATCCAATAAATTTATTACCATTGAATTGAAAATTAAATTTGATAAGCAGCAGCTTACCGATTTCAAAATACCAATCATATCATATAAACATTGCAAATGGCGCTTAGCACATCCAAATCGTTCCTCAGGATTAGGTTTACATTCTCGTGCATTGACGTATCTCGGATAAATAACTACCGGAAGCACCTCAATGTACTGTACATTTAGAAGAAAATAAAAATAAATAATGTAAATTTTTTTTTTCAAGTTATTTTTATATTAAAAAAGCACGTGTATATCTGTGCAAAATGCGTAATAATAAAATGCAAAGAATGAATGCAACAAATTGTATGTAGAAATGAATTTGAAAAAATGTGGGGATAGAGAATAAGAATTGAGAGAAATTATTGAGAGAAAAATTAATAATAGTATTGGTATTCTTTTAATCATCAGAACATTCCGTATAATATATTCATTGCAATTTCCTAGAAATTTTTAAATCAGAAGTTGTGGCAATTTCAAGATCAATTTAAGAATAAAATTATAATGACAACCTTCTTGTTGATGGTTTTATTTCATCATAATCTGACTGATATTTATTTTCGTCTTCTAAATTATTTTTCAAATTATCATTTTTTATATTCTTTTCATCATCATTATCATCATCACAAAAACCACTTTCATGTTTCAGTTTTCTAAGATTCGAATTGTATCTACGTAATCTAAATCCAGAAAGATAATGTCTACTTATAGTTTGTTCTAAGGACCAAAGTTTTTCATCAACTATTTTATTAATTTTCATGGTAATTTTTTTGCCAATAAGCTCATTAAGTCCTCCTATGTCAATACCACCATCAATATTTTCAAATGTTACTGGTGTCGCACTTTTGCGATAAAATGTAGAAGTTGCAGAATACGGTTCTGAATAATGCGAATGTCGTTGTTTTCGTTGCCGTTGTTGTTGTTGAAGTTGATGAGATGGTGTAGGACGCAATGGAAATGCTGAAATCTCAATTTGACTTTCTAAATCCTCTTCATTCTTATTTTTATCATTATTCTTGTCATTATCATTATCTTTATTCTTATCACAATCATTCTTCTTGTCATTATCATTACCGTCAAGGGAAAGTTTTTCTTTACTATTATAATAAGGTAAGTCCAATAATCGATCGGTATCATCTTTCTTATGGACATCAGGTGAATTGCGAAAAATATATCGGTGAACTAATCCCCAAGATTTATATTTTCCTCGGCCAAATAACATAATCCATAATGCTATGGCGAAGGTAAGATTACCACCAGTTGCACTAATTAGATCATAAGCCGTGTATTGTGGTTTTTCAACGTATTTTACAGTCTATAAATAGCAAGAGACGAATAATTAACAACATAAATAATATAATAATTAATATAATAATTAATAACATAAATAATATAAAAAATAATATAATAATTAACAACATAAATAATATAAAAATTAATATAATAATTAACGATAATATACCAAATAAGTATCAGGTGAATAAAGAAACCTTGCAGCAATAGAACCATTCGCAAAAGTCGTAGAATGATGATTTTGTTTATTAACAGTAAAATACAAATTTTCCTTTTTATTTAAATCAACTCTTTCTGTTAAAGTAAATGTATAAGTGTTTATTGAAGGTATTCCAGCAGTAAATGGTTCTACCACATTAAGTGGTCTAATATCATCAAATACTCCAAATATTAAACCTGTATCAGATGGTGTTTGAATTCCGTTAACATGTGCAGTTATAATAAGTTGATCTACAACTCCTGGTATGAATTTATAATCTTTATTGGAATTATTAAAATAAAAACATGGCCAAGTTCCTGTAGTTAAAGTCCAATCTCCAGTAGTTAATGAATTAGTGTTAGTTGTATTTATACATGAATCGGGAAGTATAGTAGCTTTATCAGTTGTTGAAGTACCATTTCCTATATTTTTTCCCCGTTTAAGTGTTTCTACTGTAATTGCAGTAAGATTTTGGGAACATATAAAACTACTCCAAATAGGAAATCCAGTTGTAGTTAAATTATCGATGGATAATAAAATTAAAGGTTCGGCTTGTATTATTCCAAATACTACCAACATTTCATCCATCGATAACCATAATAATATTCCAATAAAAATTAAGATTGTCATCAAACGTAGTGAGCATTCTCGTCGATTTTTTATTCTAAATTTTTTATTTAGATGCATGATTATCGTTTTTGATATTCTTCATAAGAAAAAATACTTGAATTGGAGAATTAAAGAATCAAAGAGAAACGATGATGGCGAAATAATCATTTCAACTTATACTGATATCAATAATAGTAATACCACGTGTATAGTATTAAACTTTATTAATAAATATGGAAGGTTTTCTAATGTTAGGATAAAATTTTTTTACTGCTAATAAGTTGATTTAGTAAACCCTTACAAAATTTCTATTATTGGATACGAATTAGCTATCTTTGGAAAAGCGTAAATAATTGACAAGATTTTAAAGAGTATGGGTTCTTTTCCTGTACCCCGGAAGTATGGACTCCAAATTTTATTGGTCCATAATTTGGCAGGTAATCTCTAATAATAAAATAGTATCACTGATTAAATATCACTGATAAATAATTGTATCGTGGATAAAATTGTAATTTAATTATTTTATTATTGGTGATAAAAGTTATTTCTCATATACATGTGGGATTTTAACACCGACGTTAGGCGTGCCATACTGTCCTAATAAAGGCGTGACACGCGGTGATAAATAAACTACCCTAACCCTAATCCATGAATATTTTAATAATCAAAAGAATAAATTCAAAGTTTATCGTCACTTTAAAATTCATTGAAATTTCGGTTGAATGAAATACATAAATCAATTTGATTACCGAAAAAGGAATTGCATGAGTCTAAACCAGGGAACAATACAAGATTTCCCTATGTTAAATACAAATCCAATAAATTTATTGCCATTAAAAATAATTTGAAAATCCGCATCGATTATTATAATGCATGCGAACGTGTTTTTCACATCAAACACTTTAAAAAAATTTTTTGGTGATTATGACAATATTTATATATATATAAATATATAATAAAATTTTACAAAATGCAGATAGAGGAACGCAGCAAATTATATGCAGAAATTAATTTGACAGAAGAGAGATAGTAATAATAGTATCACATTCGTTGTAATTATCACTACTTTCCTTATGGTTGTGATTGCCTAACAACAGTTGATCAGAAATTGAAGTTGAGATTTCCGAGATTATTTTTAGGTTCAATTTGTTTTCTTTACGTCTACGTTTTCTTTAAGCCTACGTTTTCTTTAAGTCTACGTTTTCTTTCAAGCTTAACTGGTCTTAATTTGACCACTAGATAAGAATGAATTGATGACAAACTTCTTGGTAATAGTTTTATCTCATGATTATTCTTTTCGTCAAAATTATTCTCCAAATTATTATTTTTTACATTATCTGCTGCATTATATTCATAATCGTCCTCATAATAACTACCTTTATGTTAAGATCTGAATCGTACCTACGTAATCTAAATCCAGAAAGATAATATCTACTTGTAGTTTGTTCCAAGAACCAAAATTTTTCATCAACTACTTTATTAATTTTCTTGATAATTTCTTTATCAGTAAGCTCACTGGGTTCTTCTATGCCAATACTACCACCTTTTCCATAAAATGTTGGAGTTCCCGTAGTATTAAAATAAAATGTAGAAGCTGCAGAATTTGGTTCTGAATGATCTAAATGTTGTTGAGTTTTTGAGGTTGATGAGAAGGCAGATGCAATATAATTATTTTGTTTATTAACAATAAAAAACCATTCTTCCTTGTTATTTATATCAACTTTTCCGCTGTAAATGGTTCTACTATATTAAGTGGTCTAATATTATTAAATACTCCAAATACAAATATTAATTTCGTTGTGATTGATTTCCGTTAATATATGCAGTTATAATAAATTGATTTATCAGTTGTAGAGGTACCATTCCCTATATTTCTTCCCCGTTTAAGTGTTTCCAGTAAGATTTTTGGAATAAATACTATCAAAATTTCATTCATAAAACGTAAAATGAATTCTCGACGATTTTTATTCTTTCTTTACTTGATATCATGAGAAAAAATACTAGAGTTAGAGAATTAAACTAGTGAATCAAGGGATTAAAGGGAAGCGATGATGGTGAAATAATCGTGTCAACTTATACTGATATCAATAACAGTAATATTACGAAAATGTGGTGGAAGGTTTTCTAATGTTAGGATAAAAAATTTTTTATTGGCTAATAAGGAGTTAATTTTAGTAAACCCTCATAATTAAATTCAAAAATAAAGTTTTATGTTATAAATTTTCTATTATTGGATACAAGTTAGCTACCTTTGGAAAGCGTAAATAATTGATTTTATATCTGTATTCCAATAATTTTATTGAAAAAAAAATAATTTAGAATACGACCAGATTGAAAAAAAATTATATTTATAAAATTATATTGCTATAAAACATCCATATATGTTTGTTTAATAGTCTTCACATCGATTACTATCTTTGACGTACGTATTTCTAATAAATAACTGCGATAAGCACCCAACTTTAAAAAAATAATAATTTTTGAAAATATTTATTCTCTTTTATTATATATAAAAAAAAACCGGGTGAAATACCTGGACTTTACATGTGAAATTTAGTTAATATATAATAATAAATATATTATAAAATATTATAAAACGCAGGTAGAGGAACGCAGCAGAAATTAATTTAATAGTATCACATTCTTTGTAATTATCACTACATTCCTTATAATATATTCATTGTAGTTGCCTAACAGCAGCTGAAGTTGTTGGATCGGAAGTCGTTGTTGTTAGATCAGTTGTTGTTAGATCAGAGGTCGTTGGATCAGAAGTCGTTGGATCAGAAGTTGTTGGATCAGAAGTCGTTGGATCAGAAGTCGTTGGATCAGAAATTGAAATTTGATCTTCAAGATTTTGGGAATTTTTGAGATTTCCGAGTTTATTTTTAGGTTCAATTTGTTTAAGTTTACGTTTTCCTTCAGGATTAACTGGTTTTAATTTGATTACTGGACAAGAATGAGATGGTTTTATCTCATTATTGTTTTTTTTTTCTAAATTATTCTCCAAATTATTATTTTTTACATTATTCGCTGCATTATATTCATCATCATCCTCATAATAACCACTTTTATGTTTCAATTTTCTAAGATCTGAATCGTACCTACGTAATCTAAATCCAGAAAGATAATGTCTACTCATAGTTTGTTCCAAGAACCAAAATTTTTCATCAACTACTTTATTAATTTTCTTGGTAATTTCTCTATCAGTAAACTCACCGAGTTTTTTTATGCCAATACCACCACCCTTTCCACAAAATGTTGGTGTTCCCGTAGTATTGAAATAAAATGTAGAAGTTGCAGAACTTGGTTCTGATTGATCTGAATAACAATAACGTTGTTGTTGAGGTTGATTAGATTGTGTAACAGTAGGAAGCAGTGTAAATGTGGAAAGCGCAATTTGACTTTCCAAATCAACCATTTTCTTCTTATTTTTCTTTTTATTTTTATCATTATCATTATCATTATTTTCGCCGTTAAAATTATCATTATTACCAAAGAAAGGTTTTTCTTTACTACTATAATAAGGTATGTCCAATAATCGATCGGTATCATCTTTCTTATGGGCATCAGGTGAATTACGTAAAATATATCGGTGAACTAATCCCCAAGATTTATATTTTCCTCGACCAAATAATAAAATCCATAATGCTATTAAGTAGGTAAGATTGCCACCAGTTGCACCAATTAGATCATAAATTGTATATTGTGGTCTTTCAACGTATTTTACAGCCTATAAATAGTAAGAGACAAATAATTAATAATGTAATAAAATAATATAACAATTAATCTAATAATGATAATATATATACCAAATAAGTATCAGGTGAATAAAGAAACCTTGCAGCAATAGAACCATTCGCAAAAGTCACAGAATGAAGATTTTGTTTGTTAACAGTAAAATACAAATGTTCCTTGTTATTTACATCAATTCTCTCTGTTAAAGTAAATGTATAAGTATTTACTGAAGGAATTCCAGCATTAAATGGTTCTACCACATTAAGTGGTCTAATATCATCAAATATTCCAAATAATAATCCGTTATCAACTGATGATTGATTTCCTTCAACCAATGCAACTATAATAAGCTGATCTACAATTCCTGGTATGAATTTATAATCTTTATTAGAATTATTAAAAATATAGCATGGCCAAACCCCCGTAGTTAAAGTCCAATCTCCAGTAGTTAATGAATTAGTATCAGTTGTACTTATATATGAATTGGGAAGTAGAGTAGCTTCGTCAGTTGTTTCGGTACCATTATTTACATTTTTTCCCCGTTTAAGTGTTTCTACTGTAATTGCAGTAAGATTTTGGGAACATATAAAACTACTCCAAATAGGAAATCCAGTTGTAGTTAAATTATTTATGGACATTGAAATTAAAGGTTCGGCATGTATTGCCCCAGATAATATCAAAATTTTATTCATTGATAACCATAATAGTATTCCAATAAAAATTAAAATTGCCATCAAACGTAATAAGAATTCTTGACGATTTTTTATTCTAAATTTTTTATCTAGATTTGTGATCATGATTATGATATTTTTTGATCTTCCAGAAAAAAATACCAGAGAGAAAATCAAACTACGAATTATACTCAGCTAATTCTAATTATATGATCTTGGAAATCTGACCATACTGTACATGTACATAACCTTGATTCAAGCATAAAGATGACATAAATGATAAAAATGTGTCATAATAATAATAATCATCCATAAACGGTATTGACGTCACAAGTTACTAATAAATGAAAATTGCCCGCAATTCGCATGATTTACCGTTTAAGGGATAATCTTTAATATTCACTATAAATATATACCAAAAATGTGTATAAAGGAAAAGGTTGTGATTCGTTAAAAAGGCTTTTCATAATGGAAAGTTTATTCCGGACAGAGGTTATAAAAAATAAAGGGTAAGTCTCAAATTAAGATTATCATCACTAATTTTATTGTTATTTTAAGCAAACAGAAATTAAATGGTTAGTGTATTATATGAGAATCATATCCATAACACCTAAAGAACTTCGCCACCATCAAGAAAGATGAACTATACCTTTGCCTCGAATTCAATCTAATTTTTTAATAATCGTGAATGGATGTTTATATATATTTTAATTTTTATATGATCTGCGATAGAATTATATATATATAATTAATTTCTATCCCACGCCACGTTTACTAATTGGTCGCTTTGGTGATATTTTCATGCTATCTTTTTGATATTATTTTCAAATTTAGTACTAATTAATTAATATAGATAATTAACAATAAAATATAAGCGATATATAATTAATCTGAAATTTAACATCTAATGTGACTCTTTTAATCATGAGCGTTAGTTTCCGTGGGATGAATCAGATATATCACGGTATATCTATTACGTTCCGTGATATTAATTAAACGATACAGTTAACAATATCGATGATGATAAAAAATTAACAATAAAATATAGGGAAACAAAATAAGTCTCCCATGGATACATTGATGATTAAAAAAAGAGCGTCACATTGATAAGTTTAAATTTATATATTAATTCATATTTTATTTGTATCGCCTGTGTTTTATTGTCTTGTATCATCGTTATTGTTACTGAAGGAATAATCACCTTTCAGGGAGAAATTATGCGTTTGCCAATAGGAATTTGCGCCTCATCCATTTCAAGCAATCAATATCATTCAAAATTCGACATCGCTAATTAATTAATAAAAATATCAAATTGATCGGGGATTGAAAAATCTCCCACGGCGACCAATCAGTAAAATTAGTAAACGTATAAATATTTAATATATATAAACAGACTTATAAATGTCACATACAGTGGCCATCAAAAGTACTGCATCACATGATTTTTTTCCTTCAAAAAAATCTATCTCCCGGACAACCGATTTTACAATGACAGTTATTATACCTATTTTAATCTTTAAGTTTTGAAGATTTTTTTAAATTTTTTTGGTATCAAATTTATAACACTGATTTTTCGCAAATGGGTGATCGACATTAAGAACTGTCACTTAGTAAAATTTCAATTCTGAATAAAATTCTACACAGAGGTGCCGCGATAATGGTGATCAAATTATAGATAGTCATTCTTAAAGAGAAATCGTATACCAAATTTCGCGATGATCGGATCAGTAGTTACGGAGAAATTAACTCTTGAAAATCAAAATTTTACATAT
>PQFF01000320.1:22631-66394 GCA_003547095.1 Diversispora epigaea | reverse complement strand
ATGTCGATCACCCATTTGCGAAAAATCAGTGTTATTAATTTGATACCAAAAAAATTTAAAAAAATCTTCAAAACTTAAAGATTAAAATAGGTATAATAACTGTCATTGTAAAATCGGTTGTCCGGGAGATAGATTTTTTTGAAGGAAAAAAATCATGTGATGCAGTACTTTTGATGGCCACTGTAAAACTACTTTATAAAAAATCTGCTAATGGTTAATACTTTACATTATCCGAATTATCAAATTACAGTGAGATGTACCCTTCGGGGAATTAGCATTAGGGTGCATTTATAAAAAATATTAACAAAAAATATTTTTATTAATTATATTGTAATTAATTAATTATTATAACAATTATTGATTCAAAAAAAATTCATCTAAACTAGACTGTCGTGTCATGTTAAATTTTTATAAATTTATCAATTATATTTGCTAGTGCTAGTTTAATATATTTTTCTGAATTTTCTTGAAGTAAAAACATTTGTACATTTTCTAAACTTTTCAATACTACATTAATGTCATGTCAATAACAATTGGTTCAACACTATTATCTGATTCTTCAATATTTTTAGTATTTTCATTTGGATTTTTAAAAATATCAATAAGTTCTGTAATAATTTCATCATCTTCCAAAACTTCATAAATAATATCTTCTTCTGGTACAGTATAACATTTCGTATTCCCCCCTCTTTTTCACTTTATTCTTATATTATTATCTATTTATTTTATTTTATATTTCATTTATTATTAATTATATCTATGTAAATATGATTTCATTATTATGTCACTATTACTTATTGTATTTGTTATATAAAACATTTTATTTTAATAAGAACAATAAGATATCTTTTTCCTGGAATTATCTTCCTATTGTTATTTGCCACTTTACAGTTGGAATTACTATAGATACTAGTAATTCTCTTATTTTATTAAGTCAAAAGCTCAGCTCTTTAAATTTCTCACACTAAAAGAACCAAACTCTTACATACAGAAAGAAATTCCTTTACATCCATTGCATTAGGAAGGTGAAGTGCTTGAATATTTTTAGAAATATCATTTGTTAATCTATTATTATCTTTGTAATCAAAGTCATTATTAATAGAAAGTTCATTAAAAATATGAATATTTGTATGAATCCAGTAGTTATGAATTGTTTCAACTGTATCTTCATTCCAATTCAAAATAATAAAACGAATTGCTTGTAAAATATCCATTTTTAAATCTTGTATGAATTGGCTAGCTTTAACTTGTTCTAAAATCCATCAAAATAAAATAAATTAATTAAATTAAATTTAAAATAATTTAAATTTTAAAACTTACTGAATATGGTAATTATGATAATGTCTTTTAAAAGATATAATAATTCCAGTATCCATTGGTTGTATTCATGAGGTTGTATTTGGAGGTAAAAAATGAATATCAACATGTGAAAGATTTAGACCTTCAATTTTATGACTTCCACAGTTATCTAATAATAATAAAACATGTTGTCCATTGTGTTTTATTCCAACTTTATGATCAAAATCACAAAACCATTCTTGAAATAAAGTAGTAAGCATCTAAGCTTTAATTATCACATGTCAAATGATCATAAATTGATAAAATTTTGATACAAATCGGCCACAAATCAGCCCAAAAATTGGCTGCCTATTTATATATCATCATGCCTATCTACATATCATCCACAAATCTTTCTGCCTATTTGCTTATCATCTACAAATCTCCCTGTATCTCCCTGCCTATTTGCGCCAAAAATTTTGCCTGTTTTTTTTCATTAGACTAGTGTATATAAGTAAATTATTGGTAAATTATGAATATTAATTGTCTTAAAACATCTGAGATTTACATATTTTCCAATAATTAATGGTGATAATTTGGGTGATTTATCAGCATTTGTATACAATGCTATTGAAAGATGTTCTTTATTTTTTTACATCCAAAAAGTCTATGTGTTACCAATAAATAATCTGGTTCCAATCTATATAAAAAATAAGAAGTTATATAAATTAAAAATAATTAAGTTTTATAAAATAAAATTATATTATACCTATAAAAAGGACCAGTTTCATCCATGTTCAAGGGCATAATCTGCATATTTGTTTTGTAATAATGGAAGTGCCTCTTCAATAGTAATTTCATTTGTAGATGCTGCTTCACCTTGAAGTTTTATTTAATAAATTCCATTACATTTTTTGAAACCATATGACCAACTAGAAGAAAATAATAATGTATTTTCAGAAACACACCTAATCCTGTTGCTAATAATTTTGTCTTTTCAATTAAAATAGAATCACTAAGAATAACTCTATGTTGATAGCTTAAAATAAACTCCTTAAATTCCAGTTCAAGTTATTAGCATAAAGACATAATTCATATTTTTGAGCATCAGTTAAAGTAATCTTTTTTTTCACTATTTTTAATGGACTTATTTTGATGAATCAAAATCTAATAGTAAATTGTTTTTATTTCACTTCTAAATTTTAAACAATAATTTAATTCCTATAACTTATTGAGTAATATTACTTTCATGTGATTACTATATGATTACCAAATGAAAAATAATGTGTGACAAATAGTGTTTTCTAAACTTAAAAAAAAAACCAAGTCTGAAAAAAAATATAATAAAAATTGATATCCGGAAGATGTGACAATTATAGAAGATCTTGGGGGTGAGAAATTCACCTGGGTGAGAAATAAGTTTTCTCATTAATTATTATTAAATGTTGAAAACAAAAAAAAAATTAAGCACTTACAATGAAATCAAAAATCACAAAACAAAAATGGTGAAATGATGAAATGGTGAAATGGTGAAACGGTGAAATGACAGAATGGTAAGCTTTTTTATTTTATTTATTTTTTTATTTTAAATTTTTAAAAAATAATAATTAATTAATTTATTTTTTAAATAAAAAAAGTAAAATAATATAAAAAAACAAATATTTATAATTATAAATCAANAGTAATCTTTTTTTTCACTATTTTTAATGGACTTATTTTGATGAATCAAAATCTAATAGTAAATTGTTTTTATTTCACTTCTAAATTTTAAACAATAATTTAATTCCTATAACTTATTGAGTAATATTACTTTCATGTGATTACTATATGATTACCAAATGAAAAATAATGTGTGACAAATAGTGTTTTCTAAACTTAAAAAAAAAACCAAGTCTGAAAAAAAATATAATAAAAATTGATATCCGGAAGATGTGACAATTATAGAAGATCTTGGGGGTGAGAAATTCACCTGGGTGAGAAATAAGTTTTCTCATTAATTATTATTAAATGTTGAAAACAAAAAAAAAATTAAGCACTTACAATGAAATCAAAAATCACAAAACAAAAATGGTGAAATGATGAAATGGTGAAATGGTGAAACGGTGAAATGACAGAATGGTAAGCTTTTTTATTTTATTTATTTTTTTATTTTAAATTTTTAAAAAATAATAATTAATTAATTTATTTTTTAAATAAAAAAAGTAAAATAATATAAAAAAACAAATATTTATAATTATAAATCAAAATGGCAAAGTAATAAGACAGTAGATTTTTTTTTGATTTTTATATTTTAGAAAAAGTTAATTAACATTTATTTTTTTAAATAAAATAAAAATAGAATAAAAATAAAAAAATAAATATTTACAATCATAAATCAGCGAATCGGTGAGATAGTGAATTGGCAAAAATGGCAAAATGACAAAGAAATAATAGGATGGTAGGTTCTTTTTTCTTTTGTTTTTTCTTATTTTACATTTAAAAATAATTAATTAATTTAATTATTTATTTTTTAACTGAAAAAATAAAAAGAAATGACACTTACGATCACAAATCGGCACAGAGACGGCAAAATGACAATGGTGAACTTTTTTTTATATTTATTTTATTTAAAAAAAAAATGATTTAATTAATTATTTTTTTAAAAAAATAAATAATTTAATTAATTATTTTTTAAATAGAGAAACAAAAAAGCACTTACAATAAAGCAAAATATCAAAGGTGAGTTTTTTTAGATTATTATTTCACATGATTTAAAATCACATGGGTGCATTTATCGAGAATAATGTTAATATAGGCGGGGTCTAAAAATCGTTACACCGTGCAAAATAAGAGGGAGTGCACTTAGTAATAATTCCCCAACATGGGACCAGATTAAAGGGTGCATTTAAAAAGGGATGCACTTATAGAGGGTGCATTTATAGAGGGCTCACTGTATATTCAAATTTCTATCCTCCAAATTATCTTTCTTTTTGTTATAATCACCATTTTTTTCAGTTTTTAATATCTGAATCATATATATGTAATCTAAATCCAATGTCTACTCATAATTTATTCCAAGAACCAAAGTTTTAATCAACTATTTTATTAATTTTCTTGGTAATTTCTTTATCAATAAGCTCATTATAATTTCCGTAGTATCAAATCCGTGAAACACAGGTGGAAGTTCAATTGATCCAGGAGTTTGTACACAACTCACATGGTATTCTTCAACAAAAGGTGTAGAAAAGATAAGAGAATATGATATAGGATGTAATGGACAATCTCGTATCAAAAAAAGATAAACTGGCATCTTCAATCTCAAAATGAAAGAAAAAAAAGCATTACATCTTGACAAAGCTGTTTTTTGTATGTGACAAAAAATCAGACAATTGTAAGAGCAAGATGAAATTCATTGAAAAACAATCAAGTTCTTAACTAATGAATTTGATATAATTGTTATTCCTCCTTTCGAGGTTTATATGATAAATAGAAAAACATGAAAGTAACAAGAAAAACAGAAAGATGCTTTTCTAGTCTCATTACAAGTTTTGACAATGATTAATTTCAAAAGCAGAAGAGAAAGGAATCCATGTGGTAATTCAAAATGAAGCTTATATATCAAAAAAAATGTGGTTGGTGTGGAATATTGGTGGATCAGAAACTTACAAATGTAAGAATTGCAATATAAAAATTGATAGAGATATCAAGGGATGGAGTCACGTTTTTATCATACATAAGACAATCACCATGCAGGAAATAGTAACTTTACTTAGTAATACTTAGTATTGGTTTTTATTGATGTGTTACAATGAGTGATATATCTATTTAATGTATTGTATATATGAATAGCCGTATTAATGTCACAAACTACTTTACAAAAAATCTGCTAATGGTTAATACTTTACACTCTCCAAATTATCAAACCGTATCATCATTTTTTTTCAGTTTAAGACCTGAATCATATAATTTAAATCCAGAAAGATAATGTTTTCTTATAGTTTGTTCCAAAAGCAAAAGTTTTTCATCAACAATTTTATTAATTTTCATTGTAACCTCTTCATTCGTAAGTCCTCCTCCACTTCCACCATCAATACGTTCAGATGTTTCATCAATTTGACTTTCCAAATTATTTTCATTTTTACCATTATTCTTATCATCATCACCATCTTTCTTACGAGAATCAGGTGAATTACGTAAAATAAATCGTTGAATTATTCCCCAAGATTTATATTTTCCTCGACCAAATAATACTACCCATAATGCTAAGGCTAATGTAAGATCTCCACCCGCTTCGCCAACGATATCATAAAAGGTGTGTTTTGACTTTTCTGCGTATTTCGTGGCCTATAAATAATAAGTAACAAAACATTAGTTAATTAATACTTCACTTAATCAAGACATAAAGAAAATTAAGGATTAGAGGTTAAGTGTGGAACCAGCGAAGATTAGCAATACAATATAAATAATAATATGATAATATACCGAATAAGTATCAGGCGAATAAAGAAACTCTCCAACAATAGAATCATTTTTAAAAGCAGATACAAGATCTGTATTTTGTTTATTAACAGTAGAAAACCATTCTTCATTTTTATCTATATCAACTTTTTCTGTTAAAGTAAAAGTATAAGTATTTATTGAAGGTATTCCGGCAGTAAATGGTTCTACCATATTAAGTGGTCTAATATGATCAAATATTCCAAATATTAATCCGAAATCAGAATGTAGTGATATATTTCCATTAACGTATGCAGTAATAATAAATTGATCAACAGTTCCCGGTATGAATTTATAATCTTTATTAGAATTNGTTGAATTATTCCCCAAGATTTATATTTTCCTCGACCAAATAATACTACCCATAATGCTAAGGCTAATGTAAGATCTCCACCCGCTTCGCCAACGATATCATAAAAGGTGTGTTTTGACTTTTCTGCGTATTTCGTGGCCTATAAATAATAAGTAACAAAACATTAGTTAATTAATACTTCACTTAATCAAGACATAAAGAAAATTAAGGATTAGAGGTTAAGTGTGGAACCAGCGAAGATTAGCAATACAATATAAATAATAATATGATAATATACCGAATAAGTATCAGGCGAATAAAGAAACTCTCCAACAATAGAATCATTTTTAAAAGCAGATACAAGATCTGTATTTTGTTTATTAACAGTAGAAAACCATTCTTCATTTTTATCTATATCAACTTTTTCTGTTAAAGTAAAAGTATAAGTATTTATTGAAGGTATTCCGGCAGTAAATGGTTCTACCATATTAAGTGGTCTAATATGATCAAATATTCCAAATATTAATCCGAAATCAGAATGTAGTGATATATTTCCATTAACGTATGCAGTAATAATAAATTGATCAACAGTTCCCGGTATGAATTTATAATCTTTATTAGAATTATTAAAAACATAACATGGCCAGGCTCCTGTGGTCAAAGTCCATTCGCCTGGAGTTAATGCATTAGTATTAGTTTTGCTTATATATGAATCGGGAAGTGAAGTAGTTTTATCAATCGTTCGGGTATTATTTCCTGCGTTTATTCCCCGTTTGATTGTTTCTACTGTAACTCTGGTAAGATTTTGGGAACATATAAAACTATTCCAAATAGGAATCCCAGTAGAAGTTAAATCATTTATGGACATCGAAATTAAAGTTTCTCCACGTTGTACTCTAAATATTATAAATATTTCGTGGATTGTTGTATATAATAGAACTCCAGTCAAAATTAAAAATATTAAAATACGTAATGTGAATTCTCGATGACCTTTTTTAGCTATGGCTATTTTCATGATTTTATTATATATTTTTTTATCTTCAAAAAATACTGGATAATTAGCAATGAACTAGAGAATTAAAGAAGAATAATGTGTCAATATATAAACATCATGGAAATAAATATATTTAGAAGTTCCGAACTGTGCATAAAATAAACACCATGTACAATTATTTTGAGTTTGTTGCACCACGTTTTTTTTACAAATAAAATGCCATGAATGCAACGGGAACTTCCACATCCAAAAATGAATAGATTACATTAATACATCATAAGTTACACAAAGCCGGCGAAAAACGAACTATAGAATAAATGCGTGCGGGAACTATAAAAACAATATTTTTGAATAATTAAATAAAAGAACAATTTTTTATATATATTTACTTTAGCATATGTAAATTTCAACGAAATACTTACGTGCAACTGTCGAAATGCCTTTAATACCAAACTTGGAATACCGAATCTTAAGTTAACGAATAGATATTTTTTTGGATGCTGCTGCCATGTGGTTAAGATGTTTGGTTCTATAATTTAATGTTCAAATACAATAAAGATTATGATAACAAATGTAATGTTTAAATATATTAAAATATTAGTGATTGAATTTAGTTATTATTTTGTAGTGGTTTCTAATCTCTCATCATGGATTCATCTACAGCGAATGAATCGATCTAATTTTAATGTTGTCCCAATTATTACATCTACATATGCCTGTCCTTTTTCAACAAATCATTTATGCAAAAGGAAGAGCCTCTAACTCTGGTAAGAGATGAGTTTCATTTTAAAATGGTATCCTAAAAACTGGTGCATAACGGGTAGATCTTTCTATTTCTCGAATATTAAGTGTAGCGGATTTTCAAAATCCGAAAATCATAAATAATACTATTTCAAGTTTAGGAAATTGCGTATACGTATAATATTGTGACATATGATCGTTGCATAATTACGTTTTTGATATATTGTCTATTGCAACTTTGGTATCAACTTATTCGTTCATTAAATGTCTAAATGTATAAAAATTTTTATCTACAGTCAAGTCTCTTTATAATCACATCATCAGGACCAATAAAAAAAAAGTGATTATAAACAATTATGATTATCTAGAGACTTTTTTAAATAGTATTAATATATATTGGTTCTTATAGCATGTGACTAATGTGATTATAAAAAATTCAGTGATTATATAAAATTTTTTTTACATAGCATTAATAGGTATTGGTTCTTTTAAAAAGTGATTTTAAAAAATTTTTAATATAGGTGATTATATAAAATGTAATTATAGAGAGACTCGACTGTATAAGCATACGTATAACGTGCATATGCATTAGACCCCGTGAGACACTATGACTGTATAAAAGTTAAACTGTTTTGTACGACACATATATGGTTCGACTGTATATAATTAAAAGTAATTTATATATAAATTTTTAGTAGCCGATAAAATACAATATACAGTCAAGTCTCTTTATAATCACATCATCGGGACCAATAAAAAAAGTGATTATAAACAATTGTGATTATCTAGAGACTTTTTTAAATAGTATTAATATGTATAGGTTCTTATAGCATGAGACTATAATGTGATTATAAAAAATTCAGTGATTATTGTCCGGAGCAAAGCGTAGGACATTCTTCTTTTACGACATACTGTGAAAATTATTATCACGTGTGTCCGTCGGTCCGCTCTTGATAATCTGATTGGTTACATATATTGTTATTATCACGTGTATTGCTTAATTATCGAGTTACATAATTACATAATTGTCCGGAGCGAAGCGAAGGATTCTATATTTCTACGCACTATGAAAAATTTTAAGTCACGGATGTTTCTCTGTCCTTCATGTGATAATTAGCCAATTATAATTAATTATTACAACAAATCATTGGTTATTTGTAAATCTACTCATTTTGGATTTTTGTGCTCCGGACTAACACGGTTCCCGTTTCCTAGTATAAAATAGGTATTGGTTCTTGTGATTATAAAAAAATTTTTAATATAGGTGATTATATAAAATGTGATTATAGAGAGACTCGACTGTAGATGATAAAATATAAGACAAATAAAATACAATTAAATGTAACTTCTGCTATTTAAACATCTCTTTTTTTAATCATTAAAATCATCACGATCGTTAGTTTCCGTGGGATAAATCATATATACCATGGAATCCCGTGGTATATATATTATATATATATACATAGACTTACAAATGTCACATAAACTACTTTGTAAAAAAATCTGCTAGTGGTTAATAATTCTCTAAATTATTAAACCATATTCAAACCATCATCATTTTTTTTCAGTTTAAGATCTGAATCATATAATTTAAATCCAGAAAGATAATGTTTTCTTATATTTTGTTCCAAGAGCAAAAGTTTTTCATCAACTATTTTATTAATTTTCTTGGTAATCTCTTCATTCGTAAGTCCTCCTCCACTTCCATCATTAATATGTTCAGATATTTCATCAATTTGACTTTCCAAATTATTCTTATTTTTACTATTCTTATCATCATCATCATCATTTTTATCATCATTTTTATCATCATCATCATTCTTATCACCACCTTTCTTACGGACATCAGGTGAACTACGTAAAATAAATCGTTGAATTATTCCCCAAGATCTATATTTTCCTCGACCAAATAACGTTACCCATAATGCTAAGGCTAATGTAAAATCTCCACCTGCTTCGCCAATTACATCATAAATGGTGTGTTTTTCCTTTTCTACGTATTCCATGGCCTGAAATAATAAGCAACAAAATATTAATTAATTAATCAGGGAAGGACATAAAGAAAATTGAAGATTAGCAATACAATGTAAATAATAATAATAACCGATAATATACCGAATAAGTATCAGGCGAATAAAGAAACTCTCCAACAATAGAATCATTCCTAAAAGTGGATACAAGATCCGTATTTTGTTTATTAACAGTAGAAAACCATTCTTCATTTTTATCTATATCAACTTTTTCTGTTAAAGTAAAAGTATAAGTATTTATTGAAGGTATTCCGGCAGTAAATGGTTCTACCATATTAAGTGGTCTAATATGATCAAATACTCCAAATATTAATCCGAAATCAGAATGTTGTGATATATTTCCATTAACGTATGCAGTAATAATTAATTGATCAATAGTTCCCGGTATGAATTTATAATCTTTATTAGAATTGTTAAAAACATAACATGGCCAAGCTCCTGTGGTCAAAGTCCATTCTCCTGAAGCTAATGCATTAGTATTAGTTTTGCTTATATATGAATCGGGAAGTGAAGTAGTTTTATCAATCGTTCGGGTATTATTTCCTGCGTTTATTCCACGTTTAATTGTTTCTATTGTAACTCTGGTAAGATTTTGGGAACATATAAAACTATTCCAAATAGGAATCCCAGTAGAAGTTAAATCATTTATGGACATCGAAATAAAAGTTTCACCACGTTGTACTTTAAATATTATAAATATTTCGTGGATTGTTGCATATAATAGAACTCCAGTCAAAATTAAAAATATTAAAACACGTAACGTAAATTCTCGATAACCTTTTTTAGCNGTTCCGTATTTTGTTTATTAACAGTAGAAAACCATTCTTCATTTTTATCTATATCAACTTTTTCTGTTAAAGTAAAAGTATAAGTATTTATTGAAGGTATTCCGGCAGTAAATGGTTCTACCATATTAAGTGGTCTAATATGATCAAATACTCCAAATATTAATCCGAAATCAGAATGTTGTGATATATTTCCATTAACGTATGCAGTAATAATTAATTGATCAATAGTTCCCGGTATGAATTTATAATCTTTATTAGAATTGTTAAAAACATAACATGGCCAAGCTCCTGTGGTCAAAGTCCATTCTCCTGAAGCTAATGCATTAGTATTAGTTTTGCTTATATATGAATCGGGAAGTGAAGTAGTTTTATCAATCGTTCGGGTATTATTTCCTGCGTTTATTCCACGTTTAATTGTTTCTATTGTAACTCTGGTAAGATTTTGGGAACATATAAAACTATTCCAAATAGGAATCCCAGTAGAAGTTAAATCATTTATGGACATCGAAATAAAAGTTTCACCACGTTGTACTTTAAATATTATAAATATTTCGTGGATTGTTGCATATAATAGAACTCCAGTCAAAATTAAAAATATTAAAACACGTAACGTAAATTCTCGATAACCTTTTTTAGCTATAACTATTTTCATGATTTTATTATATATTTTTTTATATTCAAAAAATACTGGATAATTAGAAATGAATTAAAAAAGCGGTGATGATAATAATGTGTCAATATATAAACATCATGGAAATAAATATATTTAGAATTTGATTGAGAATTTTGATTGAGAATTCGGCAACACGCCATTTTTACGATAAGACAATGAATAGATTATATATAATAATTTACGCAAAAGTTGACGGAAACGAACTATTGAATAAAATGCCTGCTGAGCTACAAAATATTATGATTTGAATAATTTTTATACATATTTAATTAAATTTCACATAAAATACTTACATACTTACATGCAATTGATCCAAACTTGGAATGCTTTATTAGACCTTTTTTTGGATGCTTGCATCACCGCCATGTGGTTAAAATATAATTGGTTGCATAATTCAATTAATATAAATATACTTTAAATTAACCTCATTCTTTTTTCGATTTATCTACAGCAAATGAATTTTAATATTGTCCCAATTATTACATCTACATACGCCGTCCTTTTTCAACAAATGAAAGGAAACCAGTTAAAACCAGTTATGCAAAGGGAAGAGCCTCGAGTAACTCTAATAAGAGATGAGTTTCATTTTAAAGTGGTATCTTGAGTACTACTCCAAATAGGAAATATAGTTGTAGTTAAATTATTGAGACTAATGGTTCGGCTTGTGTTACCCTAAATATTATAAAGAATAGTATTCCAATAAAAATTAAAATTGCAGTAAATTGGAAAAACTGGCTAAATTAAACTTCATTTTGTATTGATCCAAGCGTAAATTTATTTAATATCTCCGAATTTTAGTTGGATCATCATATTTGTGAATGATAGTCCATAATTAATTTTTATCCCACGCCACAGTAAATTTAGTAGGAGTAGGCGATACAAATTCATATAGATGATAAATTATAAGCGATACCTTACAAATAAAATAACTTCTACTCTTTTTTTTTAATCGTTGAAATTATCGTGAGTGTTAGTTTCCGTGGGATAAATCAGACATGGTATATATATTATATATTGATAAATAGACTTATTAATGTCACATAAACTATAGTACTTTATAAAAAAAAATCTGCTAATGGTTAATGCTTTACATTCTCCAAATCATCAAACTATATTCAAACTATCATCATTTTTTTTCAATTTAGGATCCGAATTATATAATTTAAATCCAGAAAGATAATGTTTTATATTTCGTTCCAAGAGCAAAAATTTTTCATCAATCATTTTATTAACTATCTTGGCCTCTTCACCCGTAAGTTTCGTAAGCCTTCCTTCACTTCCATCACCTCCATCACCTCCATCATCAATATATTCAGATGTTGCATCAATTTGACTTTCCAAATCATTCGTATTTTTACCAGTATCATCTTTCTTATCTTTCTTATCTTTCTTATCTTTCTTATGGGCATCAGGTGAATTACGTAAAATAAATTGTTGAATTATTCCCCAAGATTTATATTTTCCTCGACCAAATAATATTACCCATAATGTTATGGCTAATGTAAGATCTCCACCTGTTGCGCCAATTATATCGTAAATGGTATGTTTCGACTTTTCTGCGTATTTCATGGCCTGTAAATAATAAGTAACAAAATATTAATTAATTAATAGTATAAAAAGAGTTTGAAAATTAAGGATAATGTTGATAGGGTTAGGATTTAGACCAGCAATACAATACAAATAATACTGATAACTGATAATATACCGAATAAGTTTCAGGCGAATAAAGAAACTTTCCAACAATAGAATTACTTCCAATAGAAGATGGAATATAAGTATTTTGTTTATTAACAGTAGAAAACCATTCTTCCTTGTTATTTATATCAACTTTTTCCGTTAAAGTAAAAGTAAAAGTATTTATTGAAGGTATTCCAGCAGTAAATGGTTCTACCATATTAAGTGGTCTAATATCGTCAAATACTCCAAATATTAATCCGAAATCTGCTTGTTGTGATTGATTTCCATTAACATATGCAGTTATAATAAATTGGTCAATAGTTCCCGGCATGAATTTATAATCTTTATTAGAATTATTAAAAATATAACATGGCCAAATTCCTGTGGATGAAGTCCAGTCTCCCGTAGTTAATGCATTAGTATTAGTTTTGCTTATATATGAATCGGGAAGTGAAGTAGTTGTATCGATTGCTCGGGTATTATTTCCTGAGTTTATTCCCCGTTTAATTGTTTCTATTGTAACTCTGGTAAGATTTTGGGAACATATAAAACTATTCCAAATAGGAATACCAGTAGAAGTTAAATCATTTATGGACATCGAAATTAAAGTTTCACCACGTTGTACTTTAAATATTATAAATATTTCGTGGATTGATGCATATAATAGAGCTCCAGTCAAAATTAAAAATATTAAAATACGTAATATGAATTCTCCTCGACCTTTTCTAAATATCATTGTATATTTTTTTTTATCTTCTCTGGAGAATTAGTTGTGAATTAAAAGAGAGAATTACACCAGTAAATTAATAAATTATAGAAATAAATATATTTAGAACTGTGTGTGTTGCATTACATTATTAATTATTCTATTTAAGAATTCGATAGTTTGACAAATTTAATGAAATAGATGTGGTTAAGATGATTATACGATTGGCTATATAATTTATCAATGTTCAAATACAATAAATACAATTAAAATAAGATTATTTTGTAGTGGTTCAGTTCTAATCTCTCGTATTCTTTTATCATGGATTTATCTACAACAAATGCATTCTTTTCAAGTGACCTAATTTTAATATTATCCCAATCTTTATATCAACTTAATGCTACATACATATGCCCGTAAATTATCATTAAATTCTTGAGGATAAAATGTTGTAATATGAACAAATATATTTGGTGTTTTTGAAAAAAGTAATGCCAACAGCATTCACCACAAAGTTTGGTCTTGTAAATGATTCATTGTATTGTATTGATCATCAATAGAAAATCACTTGGATTCCCGTTATACAAACTATTATCTAACGCTAACATTTTCTTTGGTAAGACTTAAATATTGTCGTGCAAAAACTTAATTCAGTATATATATAATGTCCTAATATAATAAGTAAACAATTTCTGCTTTTGGAGATCAACAAAATCACCTGAATGCATGCAACGTGTGATCATAGAATTTAATTGAATGGTTTCGTTTATTTTGATATTTACGGAAACTTCTATAGACAACTCAAATATCGCATCAGGCAATACTCTTACCTGAAATTTATTTTTTCGCGTTATCTCTAAATCATTTTCTCGCATCTTCTCGCCAAAGTACTTTAAATGGTTTTTGTTTGTAGCGGTGTAACCATTTTGTAGTAACTGCGCTTTGTTTTTATATAAATCTGAAATTTATCATATCTTTCGGTTTATTAATTTTATTAATTTTATCAATAATGACAGAGAAAATTGGAATCTTGGTAGCGAAAAAAATTAAATGGTAATAATAAAATATTTCATTCGTCCTAAAATATTACTTTTTATTCAATATTTTTTTTTTGTTCAATTGTTTTTGTTTTACACATAATAGTACTTTAAACCGACATACCACCAAAAAAAAAGAAATTCATTTAAAATTTCAATATGGGGATGGCGCAAATTCCACTAAACCCACTCAGCTGTAAGAATTCTCAAATATGGTGATAGTTCCTTCAATTCATTTTTTTATGTTTTTCAATGTTTTTTTTTTTTTTTTTAATAGTATAAAAGGTCAGGATAAAAGAAAGAAAGCATATTACACCGAATCGCTCACCATCCCAATTACCAAAATTTCCGAAGAATTCAAGGTAACTTGTTATGGTGGAAGTGTCATTTTGGGTATCACCAAAGACACCCTCAAGAATGCCCTTAATAAAAAAAGACCGTCTGATAAGGATATAGACAAAGGCACAAAAGGTATTCACTATTTATCGTCTATTTATTGCCTATTTATCATCATCTAGTTATCGTCTATTTGTCTTTATTTGACTNGACAGAGAAAATTGGAATCTTGGTAGCGAAAAAAATTAAATGGTAATAATAAAATATTTCATTCGTCCTAAAATATTACTTTTTATTCAATATTTTTTTTTTGTTCAATTGTTTTTGTTTTACACATAATAGTACTTTAAACCGACATACCACCAAAAAAAAAGAAATTCATTTAAAATTTCAATATGGGGATGGCGCAAATTCCACTAAACCCACTCAGCTGTAAGAATTCTCAAATATGGTGATAGTTCCTTCAATTCATTTTTTTATGTTTTTCAATTTTTTTTTTTTTTTTTTTAATAGTATAAAAGGTCAGGATAAAAGAAAGAAAGCATATTACACCGAATCGCTCACCATCCCAATTACCAAAATTTCCGAAGAATTCAAGGTAACTTGTTATGGTGGAAGTGTCATTTTGGGTATCACCAAAGACACCCTCAAGAATGCCCTTAATAAAAAAAGACCGTCTGATAAGGATATAGACAAAGGCACAAAAGGTATTCACTATTTATCGTCTATTTATTGCCTATTTATCATCATCTAGTTATCGTCTATTTGTCTTTATTTGACTAATAATAATTTAATTATTATTGATATGAATATTTATTTGATTTAAAAGTTAAACTTGGACTATCTCGGGATGAAGAAATCATCGGTGAGGTATCATTTAACCTCATGTTTCTCGCAACGGATCCACCCAGAGAAAAAATGGAACAGATCGAATCATTGAAAGATCAAACAATTGGAATAATGATGATTGATAAGATCAAAATGTAATTATTAATTAATTTTTTTTAAAACTAAATCTTTAAAAATTTAATATTAATCTATTTCTCTCCTTCCTCCCTCTTATCTTTTCTTAAACCAGGAAAAATCGTTATGGACACAAGGGTTATTTACGGGTAACGCTTGTGAATGAAATAGCAAGCACTGAAAATTATTTCACAACTACTGACAAAGAATGCAAAGAATGCCCATTTGGGATCATTCTTCCAATTGTAAGTACTCCCGATCTTTCGATAAAATTACAAATACACTTTTCTAATGATGAAATTGGGAATCGTCGGATTTACCTTGAGAAAGATCTTTGGTTAAAACTCATGGATGGTGGTCAGGTTTCTGGTAAATTTTTCATAAATTTCAATTTAATAATTAATCTTAATTTACATCATTTCATCAAGATTTTTTTCAATAATAATTAATATCTTCTAATTTGTTAATTAATTATTATGTAGTTTCGGAAATCTTATTATACGTTAAAGACAATATAGCTGCTAAAATCAATCTCAAAATATCCATACATCAACCTTTAAACCCTTTATTATTGCTTCCACAGGTGGAAGAAGCAAGACCTATTGATGTTCCTGTATGTTATTCTTTGATCTCAAAAAGAATTTTATTCTAAATTGAGATTAGATTTATAATTTTCAATCTCATTTTATAGGAGTCGATTAGACGTCCCAGCCTTAATCATCAAGATAATCTTGAATCTGACAGCAATGATAATGACCGTGAAAGAATATCTTCTCAACATTCTTCCTCTTCTCCAAGTATAGCAGCTGAAAGTAAGTGTTTTAAATAAGTGTTTTCCTTTTTTTGAATATATCTATTTTATTATTAAAATATTTATGTAATAATATATATTTTGGATATTTTTCTATTATTAAATATGGATTTATTTGATATTTAGGTTTAGAAAATAGCGAAAATCAAACGCAATCAACATTGAGTAGACAATCAACATTGAGTAGACAATCAACATTGAGTAAAAAATCAACATTGAGTAGAAAATCAACATTGAGTGGACAATCTAGTGCTTCTACAAATTGTGTTAGACAACGGGATTTACTTAGTTCACGAGATTTACTTAGTTCGGGGTATACAAGGGATGGTTCATTACCTATTATCCGTAAAAAATATCTGATTATATCCCAAATATCTGCCGGTCCACATAGAACCGTTAACCAAAATGCAAATAGTAATCGGGTTTACTTATCAAAAGATCTTATTATTTCTTCCGAATGCATTTGCAAGGAACACTTTCTTGAGTCTTCCTTCTCAAATGAAATCAAGTATCTCAAGAAACTCCAATCAAAATATATTGTAAAATTGGAGGATATTGTGCCATATGGAAATGGAAGGGGCATTATAGTATTAGAAAAATTTGGAGAAAGCTTGGATAAGGTTTATTTCCAGTTTCAAAACAATAGTATTTTACAAGTATTTTACAATATTTGTAAAGCTGTTCAATTTCTACATCATCATGATGTAGTTCACACGGACTTGTGTCCATCAAACATCATATGCGCAGAACCCCAACGTATAAATATCAAAATTTGTGACCTGGAACATGTGAAATATGTGAATGAAATTATTCAATTTCAGCAGCAAGCTTTAACAATAGGGTTTACTCCCCCAGAATTCTTCAATCGAGAATTTTTGAACGCCAGATTTAACCAAGATATATTTGGTTTAGGGGCAATTTTATTCTTTTTATATAGTAAAAAGCTTCTATATAGGAACAAAAATCCATGTAGAAATTTTGAAAATAGGATTAATGAAAAAATCACACAAGACTATATATCTAATATCATAATTAAATCATGTAAACCTAATCCTGAAGAACGATGTGGGATTTCGGAACTTTGCGAAGACGTGAAGACATTATTAAAACAAGAAAATAGTAAAAGCAGTCAAAGACAACATAGACAAAATAGTCAATATAGTCAACATAGTCATGGAAGTAGTAGTAATAGTCAACGTACTCAGACAATATAGTCGTGGTAGTATTAGTGATAATTAATATATTTAATCATTTTTATGTTTTTTTTTCTTAATTATAAAATTTTCTTGAATGTATTTATATTTTTATTATATTTATTTAGTATATTTATTTTATATTCATATTTGTATTAAAGACACCCGTTTTCGTGAGTTGCGATATTACAACCAGTTGCAATTCTGTAATCTGTTATTTTAATGTAATTTTGCAAGTTATTTTGATACATTGTCTTTGGACGATAATAACTTGTTTCAAAGCTGAAAAAAATAATTTAATAAACATTTTAAATGAGAATTTTTAAGTGATAATATCAAAAAACACCCATTGAAGAAGAATAATAAAAATACAATAAGATGAAATAAAGATAATTTATATTTCTTAAAAGAAATGAAAGAACAATAATAAATAATTTAAAAGAACGATTAAAAGAATGATAAAAATAAATAATAATGATGATAACAATAACAGATAATAATTACAACTACTTCATAATCTCAATTTCAAGACTTCCTTCTTCATGCAATTGTGAAATATATTTTACTTTATTACTACATAATCTTAAACAAGATGTCAGATAATATTACAATCTTTGTTTTATTATTGTTATTATTGAATTATTGGTGTTATTATTGTTATTGTCATTATTATTGTTATTGTTGGATAAAGTTATGTTTGTAAGAATTAATATTCCAACAAAATTTGGAGGAATTTTGAGATTTTATTGTCATTAATAATATCTTATCATTGAATAAATTGTAATAGTTTTTACATGTTACCAGAATTACCATAGTTTTTCAAAATTTTGTAATCTTTACTTTGTTGTGTTGTTATACAATATTTTCTTTATACTTTCAAGGGAATAATTTGTGTGTAATTAAATTACATAAAATAATGATAGAGAGATGTTTAGGTATGTCTTTGCCCCCGGTTATATAGATCACCTTCATCAACGTATGATCTTTCCTTCCTTTTGTTACATATTTCATCTGCGATTGCATCTTCCTCTGATTGTAATTCACTACAGTGTTGTCATCCAGTTGATCATTAGCTATGCAAGACAAACATAAAAGATTACATAATGTCATTAAGATATCTTAAAACACAAAGTTATTGACCCATGCCTTCTGAAAATTCAGCATGGCTAGAAAATGTATACCCTTGAAGTTTTAACATTCTACCACAAAACAGTTCTGATAACAATTCCAAACCATTTGTACATATATATAAAATGAACTCAATTCTCAATGGGAAATTTTCCTTCAAATGAATTTTTCAATGTTTCAAATGCTTTTTCAACTTTCATACTTTTCATTCATGATTCTTTTATCTAAGGTCTAAGGTTGTTATGCTTTAGCATCTGAAGATTTGATTTGAATGGTAAAAAGAAGAGATCCTATAAGGCTCCTGCACAATTCTTTTACATTTTACCATGTGACATGTAATCTTTCTACATTGACAACAACTTTTAATTCACTAACTTTAAATGAATAGAAGTAACCAATCAATCTGTTAAATGATAAATTGGATGACTTCCATTCATGTAACAGATTTTTTTATTAAACTTTCTCTAATATCATTCAAAAACGATGTATTTTATTAAGGATACAAATTTGGCCATCATAAAGTGGTCCAAAAATTCAGTGTGGGTCAAAATTATTTATATAGATAATATTATGTAATTATCTCTAATTCTGATTTGTTAAAAAAATGACACCTTGTATATTTTATTATTGCTATCATATATTCACAAAAAAAAAAACAATTCAAGTTGCTCTTAAACGTAGTGACGTCACAAGTTACTAGAAAATTTGCTTGCAATCCACATGATTTACCATTTAGGGGATAAAAATCAATGATGGAATTATCCAATAAAATTCGTTCCAGAAAATTTGGTCAATAGACTTAATTTGAATAATTTGAATAATGTTTAATATATTTAATATCAAATTTTCTGTCAATTCTGAAATTTTCTAGTTAAGCAAATAAATTAAATTGGTTTGGTTAGCAAGTATAAGAGTACTTAGATAATATATACATGTTGTCCAAATTGATTTTGACATATTAAAATGATTTGAGATTTTGAAAAATAATTTGGATAAAAATGTATAGTGATTTAAAACTTTGATTAAAAAAACCATTTCCAAGTGAGTGAGATTGTTTAAAAAATAAAAAATATAATCTATATCAATTTTTCAACAAAGTTCACGTGACCGATAGAAATAAAAGTATCCATTTTGAGACGTTGAATCAAATAACCATGGCTTTTTTAGTGTATATCAAATGATTATCTTGACACATGACACCCTACTAATGGTTGATAAATTTAGTATCTCTCATTTACATACATATTTTTCTCAAACCCCTCTTTCGAGAGACCTTCTTTTTAAAAGCGTCCCTCCCCCTAAAGAAACAACCCCACAACTATTACTATTTGAAAATAATGAAATTGACCCAACTTTTTGATAGGTACAGTATCTCGTTATAAAAGAAAGAAGGGTACTTGCACAAAGACTTGTAGCAATACTTCAAAGGCTTTTTTGATCGTGAGATCTTCCCAAGAGATCATCCACTGAACAAACGTATTTTCTAAAAAACCTTATTCACTTGTTCATTTTCTGCACATTTTTTGGGCTTAACAACAGCATCGTCGAAAATGCGCAGGAAGCAAGAGAACATTTTGAACGAGGAATCGAAAGTGAAGCATTTAATCGACTCGAAGACATAACAAAAACCATAAATCTTTTGAAAGAATTTAAAACCAAATATGCCGAGCTGGTAAGCAAAAAATAACCATTATTTTAATTTATTTTATTTGACTTTTGTTTAAAAAAAAAATTAACGAATTATTCGAATTAATTAATTAATTAATTAATTAATTACTAGAACTTAAGGGTAAGTAGCATAAAAAAAAAAATTTTTTTTTTGATGTAAAGGGTATTATCACGTGATGGCAACTCGTGTAAATTTCCTATGTTTTACGTGGTTAATTTCTTCATAAAAAAAGCCACCCTCAACAAATAACTCAACAAATAATGCTACGACTAATGCAATCCCACACCAACAGTCTCCCTCCATGACCTCAATGTCACCAATGGCGTCTACATCAAAATCTGTTAAGGTATTTTATATAATATTTATTTGGTTTGTTATGTTTATTAAGGTTTAACTTTGTGAAATGAATTTCAATAATTTATTTCAATAATTTATCTCAATCATTAAAGAGGACGGTAACGCCGAAGTATGAAAAACCGAGAAAATCTTTGAAAACGAATGTGGAAGACACACCAACAATTACGAGTGAAGTCTACGCGGTCAATGTTCGTGATCTTCCCAATGATCCTTTTAATTCTCAACCTCCACCATCAATTTTTACACCTACGGGAGTATCTCTCCCAAGTACACCTCGCACACATACACACGCACCGTTAGATCCTAATTTGTTGAAACATCTTGATGATATATTTGTTAATTTTCTACAACAAATTTGTTCAGATTGTAAGTATTTTTTTTTTTAATATTAAAGTGAATTGTTTGTTTGAAATGTTAAAAGAAATATTAATTATTTTTATAATATTATTTTTATAATATTATTTTAATATTCTTATTCTCTATTTGTTATTAAAAATATATATATAGTGGATGCAACAGATTCAAAGGGAGAACAAATGTAAGTTGTAGTCATTAATTTATTTTCTAATTAATTATTTGTTTGAGAATTAATATTTTGTCTTTCAAATATTAGTCACCAAACTTTAATGGCTAAGAAAATGCAAAAGTTAGATGAATCACCAGATTTTCGACCATTCAAATTCCGTATTCAAGCTTTTACAAATGCTTTTCATGAAGAGTTACTTCGTCACGGTTATACGGAAGAAATTTTACCTTTGAGAAAAGTTAAAAATTATTTATGGACTCAAAGGTGTGTTTAATATTATAAAAAAATTTTAATAAATTTTATCAAATTTAAATGTAAAAAAAAAAAATAATAATAATTAAATTTAAATAAATTATAGATATATTTCACGATTTAATGAGGATGGTAAGAAGGCCAAATCTAAGGGTAACCACGTTTGGAATATAGAAGCCAAAAAGACACCAACTGGTGGATGGATATTTCGAGAATTTAATCGTAAAATTGCCGGAGTTCCAGATAGAGTTGCCTACATTGGAATGGAATACAGATATTCTCCTCGAGTTTGGGATCCACAAGTGAATGTTAAATGTATGTATACATTCATAGAAGATTCATCGAAATCTCTTTTCAATTAAATCAATTCTTTGAATATAAGATTTTTGTAATTTTATAATAATAATTTTTATAATAATAATTTTTATAATAATAATTATTATTATATATAGCAATCAAAGCAGTATTTCATTCGCCATGGTTACCAGATTGGTTGAGATGGGAAAATAATGTTCTTACAGGAACTCCAGGAATTGATTCCGAAAGTTGTGAAATTACAGCAATTGCCAATTATTATCACGGAGATACAGTATATAAATTGGAAAAATCGTTTGTAATTGCTGTTGCACATCCTGATTCCGCGGAGCATCAGATTAATATGAATTCCGTAGTATGCATCTTTTTTTATTATTATTATCTTTTTTTCTTTAATAATAATAATTTCCAATTAGTATTGATTAGTATTGATTATTTCTGATCATAACTGTTGATTATTATTAATATAATTTCCATTTTTTATTTTCTAGGCAATGGCTGATTATCAATTACAGCCACATCTTGGTTGAATTTTTTATTAATTAAAGTGTGAGGATCATATTCATTTTCCTTTTATGGTGTTAAGAGAGTATTAAAAGAGTAATGAAGGAATATTGAAAGAGAATTGAAGAGGATTAAAGGAGTACCGAAAGAGTATATATTACATTATTATTATTATTTTCAATTTGTACTTTGATAATTTTTTGATACATTTTTTCGGTAGAGGAATTGACTTTATTGTTTTGTGTTAAAATAGTTCATGTATTTAAAATCTTTGTTATGAGAGAATGGTTATTATATATATTACATTAGAACAATTCTTTTGATTATTAATAATAATAACATTTGTACAGTTTTATCTTTTTACTTTTATTTTATAAAAAAAAATTATTATCTTCATTGAACTTTTTCCTTACCTTAAATCATATGATTAACTTCGAATTTGTTAATAATGAATTATTTTTTAATGTTAATTAATTATTGAAATTTTATGATTGGCCAAATTGAAAATTCGAGTGATACGATCACGTCATATATAAAAAAAAATTAGGTCTTTCTTTTTTACTTTCAGTACTACAGTACAATATAATTACGTTGCAATAACTTACGTTGCTAGCAGTAACTTAAACGTATTTTCCAATTCCATGGTACCTTAAATCTTGACGATTTTTTGTTTTTCAATCTTTAAGAATCCAATACTTTTTTTTATCTTCACTTTCCCAATCACAAATCGATCAACATTGACTTCATAATCCCCGAGAGTCTTTTACAACTCCTCCTGCTCGTCTGCTTTCTGGTAGTTTTATCTTATCTCACGCGAACAATACCCGCAGACTTCAGCATGGTACGTTTTTTTTTCAACTAATCGGATTCTTCCTAGACTTGAAAAAATAGTAAAAGTGCTATCGTAACCTTTTAATAACTTTTAAAATAGTTTGTTCGAGTTTGAAAAATTAATGTATTTCATTAATCAGAGATAAATTTTTTGACTTTTATATTTGACTTCGCGTCTTGACCTTTTTATTAATAGATAAACTTTTATTTTGGACAAATTCTCGCAGGAAAACATAATGATCATCAAAGATTACTAATAATTTTCCTTTAAATTTTCGAAATCATAGGATGAAACTCAAATGGATATTTCTGTTGGATCCACTCCTGCCGATGTTGATAGACCTATGTCAGACGTAGAAGAAACTACTCCTTTGGCGGTAAATGAATGTATGTCTTGTTGATCTTATATTTAAGTTGTAATTTAGAATATCCTTGTGTTTTAATAAAAGTAATCGTTCAAAAATGATAAAAAAAAATACTTGAGAAATACTTTGGGTGACGACTAGATAGGAACTTGGATTTATGATCAATATTTTTATTCATATATGCAGATGATGCCATAGCCAACAAAATTATGCCCGATCTCGGACAAGAAATTGAAGACTTTAAATATTACACATGGCAAGTCAACAGTTGGCGGAATTTAGAAAAAAGAATAACTGGTCCAGAATTTGAAGCTGGCGGATGGAAATGGTGGGCTATTTTTAATTATATATTATTTGGTTTTTCTTATATCTTTGAGGATTAAATTTATTACATTGATTACATTTAGAATGGAAAAAAAAAAAATATTTATCTAAAAATATATAATATAATAAATATAATAAATATAATATAAATATAATATAAATATAATAATAGGCGAATTTTACTATTTCCTTTCGGCAATAACAACAATGATACTGTTTCCATTTATCTGGATTTCGCTGATCCTAAAGGTGCTCCTCAGGGTTGGCACGCATGCGTACAGTTCGCTTTAGTTTTATGGAATCCAGATGATCCAACAAATTACATTCATCATCGTACGTGATTATTTATTTTATTAATTCTTCACTTTCACATATTATTCACTTTTCACATTCCTACATGATATATTTTATATATTTTCCTTTTCGCCTTCGTACATGATATATTTCTTTTTTCGCATTTGCATATAATACTACTTGGATACTCTTTATTTTATATGTAGATGCGCATCATCGATTTACCGCTGAAGAGTCAGATTGGGGTTTTACACGGTTTTACGATTTTCGCAAATTATTTAATCCATCGGAAAATCGAACGCGTGCTTTAATCGAGAACGACACGACTCATATTACGGCTTTCGTGCGAGTATTGAAGGATCCTACAGGTGTTTTATGGCACAACTTCATAAAGTATTTTACCTCCTTTCTTTCTATCTTTCGAGCCTTACTCCGCAAATATTCTCTATTGTTATGTCCTTCAATATTTCTGGCGTTGTGTTTAACCTCTTCATATAGTTATGATTCAAAAAAAGAAACTGGATATGTGGGCCTAAAGAACCAAGGAGCCACTTGCTACATGAACTCCCTGCTACAATCACTTTTTTGTACGAATTTTTTCCGTAAGGTTGGTATTTTATATTTAGTGTTTATATTAAATATTTATATTTTGTATTTTATATTAAGTATTTATATTTTAATATTTATATTAAGTATTACATTAAGTATTTATATTTAATATTTAAATTATTGATATTTTAATTCTTTCTAAATATTTTTATTTTATTTTTCTAGGCGGTATATGCGATCCCCACAGAAGACGACGAGCCATGCAGAAGTGTTTCTTTGGCCTTACAAAGAGTTTTTTATCAATTACAGACATCAAATACTCCAGTAGGTACGACAGAGCTGACAAAATCATTTGGTTGGGATTCGGAAGATTCTTTTAAACAACACGATGTTCAAGAGTTAAACAGGGTATTACAGGATAATCTCGAGGGAAAAATGAAGGTAATTTCTTGTTTTTTTTTTTGATTGACCAATTTTTTTATTTTTTGTCCAGTATTAAATACTAAAAAGCATTATTGCTAATTTACTTATTTACTAATAATAATAATACCTTAATAATAATATAATAATAATATAATAATAATACCTTAATAATATAATAATAATAACAATAACAACAACAACAACAACAATAATAATAATGATAATAATAATAACAACAACAACAACAACAACAACAACAACAATAACAATAATAATAATGATAATAATAATAATAATAATAATAATAATAATAATAATAATAATAATAATAATAATAATACTAAGGGTACAAAAGCGGACGGAGCAATTACGAAACTTTTTGTAGGAAAAATGAAGAGTTATATCAAATGTGTTAATGTGGATTATGAATCTTCTCGAGTTGAAGACTATTATGGTAATAGCGAATAATACTAATATCAAATAAATTTTAGCTATTTTTAAATGATTTTAATTCGTCCTCCCGAATGATTTTTTTTTTTTTTCGATTATAAAAAATATTTTTGGTTAGACATTCAACTAAATGTGAAAGGATGTAGGACATTACAAGATTCTTTTAAGGTTTATATACAGGAAGAAACATTAGAAGGAGAAAATAAATACCAAGCAGAAGGGTACGGTCTTCAAGTAAGTTTCACATTAAAAAAAATACTAATTTACATTTTTTTGTTGTAAATTGAAATAAAGAATTATTCAAAAGTCATCACGTTATCATGCTATATGTATATTATATGTAGGAAGCCAAGAAGGGAGTAATATTTGATAGTTTCCCGCCAGTATTACATTTACAATTAAAACGATTTGAATACGATGTTCAAAGAGATGCCATGGTTAAAGTATGTAATATTTTATTTTTAATTATTATTTTATTTTATATCTTTTTGCAGAATTTATAAGTATATGCTTACCTTATATATTATTACAAATTATTATAGATTAATGATCGTCACGACTTTCCTATGGAAATTGAATTGTCAGAATTTTTATCACCGGAAGCGGATAAATCAAGATCACATCGATATTTACTTCACGGGTTTTTATTAAGATTATAATATAATTATAATATCGTTTTGAGTTTATTTTTCATTTGACACAATTTCTCATTTGGTTATATTTGATTTTTAGTGTTCTTGTTCACAGTGGAGATTTACACGGTGGTCACTATTTTGCACTACTCAAACCTGAAAAGGATAGTAAATGGTTTGTATTTATTTTATATATTAATATAAAATAATATTATAAATTAATATATTATTCTTTATTATAGGTTTAAATTTGATGATGACAGAGTTACACGAGTGACAGATAAGGAGGTATTGGAAGATAATTATGGAGGAGAAGTTCCTAATTCTAGTCCTCTACCAATTCGACCTGGTGCAAGAAATTTAAAACGATTCACGAATGCATATATGTTGGTATATATTCGTGAATCTGAAGTTGACGAAATTTTAGCTCCCGTATCACCGGAAAATGTACCAGAACATTTAGGTAAGTTTTTTCTTAAAAAAAAAGAAAAATTGCAAAACTTATTATTAAATTTGAACAATATACTTAATAGAAAGACGCCTGAAGGAAGAAAAAGCATTACATGATCAAAAAAAAAAGGAGGCAGAAGAGCGGCATCTTTATTTACAAGTCAAGGTAATTAATTAATTAATTTTTTTAAATTAATAAAAATTAATTTCAGTAAATTTGCATTGTTTTTTATTATTAGGTTGTAACAGCCGAGACATTTAGAAATTTTCAAGGATTTGACCTGGCCAATTTTGATGATCGCCAATACCCATTATCACAAGTTCCGCAATATAAGGTGCTCAAAAATGATACATATGGTGCTTTTAAAGAAAGTGTTGCTAAGGATTTTCAGGTTCCCGCTGAACAAATACGATTCTGGGTACTTGTAAATCGACAAAATAAAACCGTACGTCCGGATGCTCCTATATCTGACAATTATATTAGTTCCAGTGAGTCATCCAATAAATTCATTCCTTCTCTTTTTCATTCTCTCATTCCCCCTTTCTCTCGTTCTTTTGTTCTCATTTCTTCGTTGGATTATATTTAAACAAACATTTAATATTTGCGACTATTTCCATTTAGCCATGGAAGAAATTCATACAAAAATGGCATCACGGCAAAATGAATTAAAATTATATTTAGAAGTGGCCGAAAAATCACCTAATTCTAAGGTTTGTCTATCTATCTATATAATTCCGTAATTTTTAAGCAACTTTAATCAGATAGGATAATTGATCTTATTTGTTCACCTCTTTCTTTACCCATTTCTCCATATATCTTTATCTCTAGACATTATTCCCACCGCACGAAGAGAATGCCCAGATAATGGTTTTTCTTAAATATTTCGATCCAGATACACAATCATTAGAGTATGANGTTCCCGCTGAACAAATACGATTCTGGGTACTTGTAAATCGACAAAATAAAACCGTACGTCCGGATGCTCCTATATCTGACAATTATATTAGTTCCAGTGAGTCATCCAATAAATTCATTCCTTCTCTTTTTCATTCTCTCATTCCCCCTTTCTCTCGTTCTTTTGTTCTCATTTCTTCGTTGGATTATATTTAAACAAACATTTAATATTTGCGACTATTTCCATTTAGCCATGGAAGAAATTCATACAAAAATGGCATCACGGCAAAATGAATTAAAATTATATTTAGAAGTGGCCGAAAAATCACCTAATTCTAAGGTTTGTCTATCTATCTATATAATTCCGTAATTTTTAAGCAACTTTAATCAGATAGGATAATTGATCTTATTTGTTCACCTCTTTCTTTACCCATTTCTCCATATATCTTTATCTCTAGACATTATTCCCACCGCACGAAGGGAATGCCCAGATAATGGTTTTTCTTAAATATTTCGATCCAGATACACAATCATTAGAGTATGATGAAATTTTTTTAAAAAAAATATTTAATTTTCCTTTTTTTTTTATATGAACAAATTAATTAATTTAAATTTTCCTGCACAGAGGTCTTAACCATCTTTATATTCATAAATTTGGGAAAGTGGGTGATATTGTTCATACTCTTTGCGAAAAAAAGGATCTTCCACCGAATACTCCCTTAAAATTATATGAAGTAAGTTTATATTAATAAATTTCATAATATTTACAATTGATCTTTCTACATTAAATCTGGATTAAAATGTTATTTCTTAAACTTAATTGTTATAATGATTAATATTATATGATTTTAATAGGAAATTAAACCTAATATGATTGAAGAAATGAAACCTAAATCAACTTTTCAGCAATCAGAAATACAAGATGGGGATATAATTTGCTTTCAAAAGGTTTTAACTGAAAGAGAGTACGTTCTGTCATAATTTTTACATAATATTAACATTTTACGTGATAAGTTATTTATTACCGAAAAATAATAAATTATAATAAATATTTTATAGAATTCAAGAGCATAGCGCTGCTGGTCGGGTTTACAATATTCCTCAATTTTATGAATTTTTATCGATGCGCATTGTGGTTCAATTCAAACCAAAACCAAGACCTAAAGAAGTTGAAAATGTTTCCAAGTTTAAAGACCTTGAACCCAAACCCGAATTCGAACTGGTTTTAAATAAGAAGATGAATTATGATGCCGTACGTTGAATAATTTTATTTTATGTATAGTTTATACTGTATAATACTGTTTAAAATATTATTTAAAATATTTTTTAAAATATTGTTTAAAATATTTTGGTTAATATTTATCTTATTCTGTAGGTTGCTAGTCAAGTTGCTGCCCATTTGAATACTGATCCGTTAAAATTACGTTTTACGACTGCACATTCTGGTACACCGAAAAATGTGATTAAACGAACTACCACTCAAACCTTATCAGAAATGCTTCAAACTGCATATTTGGCTCCTTCTGCCTATCTTTTATTTTACGAAATGCTTGATATTAGCATTGTAGAATTAGAAACAAAGAAATTCTTTAAGATTTACTGGCTTGGGACTAATGTTAAAGAAGAGGTAAAGCATATACTACAGTATATATTATATTCATATTGATGAATTTAATGTAAATTATTATTGCGAAATATTATTATTGTAAAATATTATTTATTATACATTTTTACTAACGAGGAATTCATTTAAAATAGAAGGAAATTATTGATGTTCGCCTTCAAAAAACTGCTCTCGTCAATGAAATCATTGAAGCAATTCTACAAAAGGTTACATTGTCTACGCCAAATAACAAAATCAGATTATATGAAGTTATGAATCACAAGATTCAAAAGGAATATATAGGAACTGAATCAATAGATCGAATACATGATTATGTTACATTATATGCTGAAGTATGAATTTCTTATCAATTTTTTCTCGTTCTCACACAATACGCATACAAACACACCCGTTTTTTACCTCCATTCTTTCTATTCTTTTTATTTGTAGGAGATACCCGAAGAAGAACTTAAAGTAGAACCTAATGATAAAATTGTTCAAGTATATCATTTCACTAAAGAATCATTACGAACGCATGGAATTCCCTTCAAGTTTGTAATTAAAGCTGTAAGTTTCTTTCTTTTAATCAATCTTGACTATTCGTTTATATATATCCATTTACTATAATTTACTATACACAATTATTATTTATATTAAAATAAAAAAATAAAATAAAAATATAGGGTGAAAGTTTTACTGACACCAAAGTTCGACTTCAACAACGTCTTGGTATGGGTGAAAAAGATTTTGCTAAAGTAAGAGTTGCAGTTGTTCAGGGAGCTACATACCCGAAACATCAATATTTGGAAGACGGTATTTATTATTATTATTTTTTATCGAATTGAATTTATTTGATAAAATTAATTTATAATAATCATATATTTCTTATATATAGACGTAATTTTATCGGATATTAAATGGGGCAGTGATGATTTTCTAGGGTTAGATCATGTTGATAAAACTGGACGTGCTGGAAGGTCCGGAGGTGCCGAGAAGGCAATTTTCATTAGAGGTTAATGTATTATTTACTGTTAATTTTTTTTTATATTATTTTGTAATTTTTAAATATTTCAAAGAATTTTTTTTTTTAGTTGGAGGCAATTTTTTTTTTAATTGAGGTAGTTTTTTTTATTTTATTTTTATTTTCATTACTCTTTGCATCCAAAAAATAAAGTAGTTTTTTTTTTTTTTGTATGTAGTAGTGAAGAAATGAATTTTATGATATAATTAAGAAAAGTAGTAAATTTATTTAAATCACCAATTAAAAATATATTTAACTAGTTTTATTCTGCAATTTATTATAATTAGAATATATNAAAGTAAGAGTTGCAGTTGTTCAGGGAGCTACATACCCGAAACATCAATATTTGGAAGACGGTATTTATTATTATTATTTTTTATCGAATTGAATTTATTTGATAAAATTAATTTATAATAATCATATATTTCTTATATATAGACGTAATTTTATCGGATATTAAATGGGGCAGTGATGATTTTCTAGGGTTAGATCATGTTGATAAAACTGGACGTGCTGGAAGGTCCGGAGGTGCCGAGAAGGCAATTTTCATTAGAGGTTAATGTATTATTTACTGTTAATTTTTTTTTATATTATTTTGTAATTTTTAAATATTTCAAAGAATTTTTTTTTTTAGTTGGAGGCAATTTTTTTTTTAATTGAGGTAGTTTTTTTTATTTTATTTTTATTTTCATTACTCTTTGCATCCAAAAAATAAAGTAGTTTTTTTTTTTTTTGTATGTAGTAGTGAAGAAATGAATTTTATGATATAATTAAGAAAAGTAGTAAATTTATTTAAATCACCAATTAAAAATATATTTAACTAGTTTTATTCTGCAATTTATTATAATTAGAATATATACAAATGTTTTTACATACAGCAAAAATTCCAAAGTATTATTTACATAATCATTTATATTTAGTAACAAATCAACTGCTTCTTTTATCTATTTTAATATATGTGATTACATAATGACAACTGATTTACAACACCCAGATAATAATGTGAATTAACACTAAATTTTTTAATTAAAAAAAAAATCAAATAAGACAAATTCTTTATTAATAAACATTTTCAAAAAAAAATTTTTTTTTACCAAAAACTCTATCACCTCCATATGAACATATGAAAAAAAAAGATTGTGCAATATATAAATATTATTTCACGAATAAAAAAAATAAGAATTGATAGAATTAATTAATTATTCTCAACGTCGTCTTCTAACAGGGCTTCGTGAACGTCGTCTACTGTAGCTGCTTCGTCTTTCCGGTGACCTTGATCTAGAACGTCGATCATACGAGGTTCGCCGATCACTTTCAACAAAAAGAGATGAGAATGCATAATAAAAAAATAAAATTGAATAACAAATGTGAGAATACATACTGCTCAAATCTGCTACTGCGATCTCTATGCCTATCGCGTTCATAATTTCCACGATCTCTATCCCGATCATGATAACCTCGTCCTTCCCGCCCTTCTCGTCCTTCCCGTCCTTCTCCCCTTGTATCATTATTACGATCCTTATTTTTTTCTTTGAGTTCTTTCAGTAAATCACGAATTTTCAAATAACCAAGATGCATCTAAACAAAAAAAATTAGAATTAATAACTACATCAATGTTATAAAAACAAATACTAAAATATTTATTCACCTTTCCACCAAAATGATCAGCCAAGCTATTAAGATAAAAAGGATAAAATAATAAAACAATTTAATTCATTTTTTATTTATTAAAAAAATGCAATTCAATCATTCATGTAGAGTTAGATTAGAAACTTGCCGTCGATCTGAATCAAATATCGACAAATATGCACTACATACTTCACATACGCGCAATTTTTGTTGTTGAGATGGACCACCACCTTCTGATTGGTTTTTAAGTTCTTTCTGTGTAATATAAAAAATATTTATCATAAATAATTATATATTTGAAAAACTAATTGACTTAATGACTTGATAAAAAAATTTATTTATTATTTATTTATTTATTTATTTAGAAATCATTAATTAATAACCAATTTTAACCTCTTTTTCAATCTTTGCTGTTTTCTTTGCTTCAACATCTTGAAGTAATTTCATCGATTCAGTAACTTTTCCTTCTTCACCTAACATCAAAATATTATTTAATATTGTTAACAAAATTATTATTTTTTAATTTCTCGGTGAGCATCCATAATAGATCAATAATGTATTTGATAATAAAATATTAGATTATTTACCAAGAACTTCTACTTCTTTTGTCAATTCAGATATCTCTGTTGCCAAATTTTCAATATCTCTTGTCTGTAAAAAGAAATTCATCATAATGTAAATATTTATTTCAATATTTTATTTCGATATTTTGATTATCTCCTACCAGTTGTGAGACCTTTGCACTATCTTCTGGTGTTTTATCTAAACGTTTTTGAGCACAAGCGATTTTTCGATCACAATCCGCTACAAAATTTGCTAAATTTCGTTCAAATTCTGAGTCGAAATCGTTTTCTTTTCTTTTTTTGCCTTCTTCATACTCTGATTTTAGTCTTTCGGAATGAATTTTTGGACACGCTCCAAGATCCATTTTCTATAATAAAAAAAAATATTATTAAGTTATTTTCTAATATATATCATTTTTATTTTTTTTATTTAGGACTTTTTGATAAAATAATTATTATTCTTAACTGTGTTACTATTTTATTATTATGGAATAAAATATGAATAAAATGTATTATTTTTCGAAACGTAAGGTCAGTAAAACGATAATAATAGAATTTTTAAAAAGTTGCTAGAGGTAGTTCAATACTTACGTGAAAAGGTCATGCGGACAAAGCCCACTAAGGTAATTGCGGCACACTTTTTCGTCGTCATATTTCATATGATCTGGTACACCTCCCATGGCTTCCGCACCCATTAAGGCCTTAAAAGACACTCGTAATATTAGAATGTAATATAAAATATAATTTTTTATGAGAAGTAAAAAAGTTATCCAAGTAAGCAAAAGGGTACCTCTAAAGCTTTTCTTGCTTCAGCTGCCATACTTGTATGTACTTTTGTATATGTATAATAATAATATTATTATTATTAGAGGCTCTAAAAAAATTTGTCCGAGATTTTATGTGTTGACAGAGAGAATATCACGAAGTGAAGACTTGTTTTCACGATAGCTACAAGCCTGATGAACTTTTTCAAGATGCCAATTTGGGCCGTCGATTGTTTTGGAGAAAAGTAAAGGGTGCATCAATACTATGTAACTAAAATCTCTTTATATATATGTATATAAATTGCTGAATGCAAATTTTAATAAAAAAATGTTTTTATACAAATCTAATTTGTCATGTGATATAACTTAAATTAAATAAGGGAGTGTCCTTATCCTAAACCCCCCGGAATCTAGGCCAGACCCCAAAACCAATTGGTTCATTTTCACTTATAGTATATTAGGGTTTGTAAACCTATTAGAATTACAGATTCAAATCTAACTTTTGAACTTGGATAATTATAACTTTTTTTTGTTTATTCTTGTTTAAAAAATTTAATTTTAAAATTATTATAATTATTTATTATAATATATATAGTATTTCTAACAAGATAAGTTAAATCAATTAAATTTAAAGGCATAACCTTAATTTTCAAATCAAATTTATACTTGTACACAAAATTATTTTGGGACCTTGAAATTGTAATTTTTTAAATAGTTTTTCATAAAAGATAAAATTATTTTACTTAAAACTTAAAAATTTTTAATTATCCAGATAATTAAAAATACACATAAATATTTTTTTTACTTTTATGTATTTCAAAAAGATAAAATATCTCAAACTTATATAAGTTTATATATTAGAAAATTTTTTATAATAAATTATTGAAATAATTTTGTTAATAAAAATTATTGAAAGTTATTAGATAATAATTTTCACAAATATTATATTTTTTATAATAAAATAAAGATCATTAAAAGTTACTTATAAAGATGTTATATTAAAGTTTACTTAACTATCATAATAAATTTTTAAAAAGTTACTTATTTTTAATTAAAATTTGAAAATTCACTTACAAAAATTATATTTTTTTTTCATTTTACTTTCTAATTCAATATTATCTAACCTATTTAAAAATTGTTCAAAGTCTTTTTACATATCGAATAATTAAAAATTAACAAAATTTTTAATACAAATTAACTGAACTTATTTACAAATCAGTTACAAATCTTCTTGTCTATTTACAAATCAGCTACAAATCTTCTTGCATATTTATAAATTAATTAAAAATCTTTTACTTATTTATAAATTGATTACAAATCTCCTTGCTTATTTGTAAATTTTACTTGTTTTTATTTATTTAACCAGTGTATTAATATTAATAATCTCTGAAATATTAAGTTTTATTAATAAAAATAAAAATTTTCAGTATTAATAATACTAATTAAATAAAAAAAAAATAAAAAAAATTTTTAATACAAATAAACAAAAAGATATATAAATAAATAAGAAAATTTGTAAATAATATGCAAATAGGCAAGAAGATTTGTAAATGACATAGATAAATAGGAAAATATACAAATAGGTAACCAATTTTTAATTAATTTGTAGTTAATTTGTAATCAATTTATATCAAAATTTTGTCAATTTTTGATCATTCGACATGTGTAACTTTTACAAATATTATATTTATATTAAAAGTATTTAAAAGTAAAATATTTTAAAGACTTATATTTAAAAAATTTACTGATATATATAAATTAATTTTTATATAATTATTATTACAAATGATATTTTTTATATTAAATATCACAATAATTAATAAAAAATTTTTTATAATAATAATAAAATATATAAAAATAACCCAAGGAAGAATTTATAGTAATATGTATTAAATAACTAAAATAATATAATATTTATAAATCTAAATTTAATAATCTAAAAATTTTTTAAATAAAATAATTTTATAACTATTAATTAGCAAAAGTTATCAAAGGTTATAATTAATATATTATAAATCTTATAAATATTATTAAAGATTAATTTTTAATAACTTTTACTAATCTAAGAAATAAAATTACTTCAGAAATTAACATTCTATAAAATTTATTAATACTATAAATCTAATATAATATGTGATATATTTTTACATTTAATAATTATTTTTATATAATATTCTTACTTTTATAATTGTTTTTTATATATTTTATATTATTCTCTCAATTTTATAAATGTTTTAAAATTAAATTACTAATTAAATAACAAAAAATAAACAAATTTTTTAATAAAATAAACAAAGATATTTAAAATAAATTTATAAATAAACAAATAAATACTAAAGTTCTAAACAGTCCAGTTTAATTCAATTTTATAATTTAGTCTAATTATTAATTTCCTAATATATAACTAAAGCTCTCAATTATACTTGCACACAAAATTATTTTGAAATTCTGAAATTGTAATTTTGAAGAAAAAAGTCGAAATAGTTTTTTATAGAAAATGAAATTATTTATTTAAAACCAGAAATTTTTTAATTATTCAAATAAATTTCTTGATTAAAGATACATATAACTAAGTATTTTTTTTACTTTCATATATAAAATAGATTTTATATAAATTTTAAAAAGACGAAATATCTCAAAAATTCAAAATCAATTTTGAGAACATATATACTCTCAACAGTTTAATTTAGTTTAATTTAGTAGTAAAACTAAAATCAAATTAAACTATCAATTTAGATTCAATTTGAAATTGAATAATAATTATTCAAAACTAAACTAAATCAAAACTGATTTTAAACTAAACTAAAATTGATTTTAAACTGAACTAAATCAGTTTTATTTTATACATATTATTTAAATTTCAAATTATTTAAAATTTGAAATGTCAAAATTTCAAATTACTAGTATTTGAGATTTGAGATTTGAAATTTGAAATTTGAAATTTGAGATTTCAACAAAAAATACTAATTATAATTTGAAATTTGAAATTTGTGCATTTGAAATTTTGACATTTAGATTTTGAATTTAAATGGCAAGTATATTTTATTCAGTTTTATATATTTAATAATTATCAAAATTCTTCAAAATCAATATATATATATATAAACTAAAATATTTAATTCAATTTTAATTCAGTCACAATTTATAAATAAAAATTGAACTGAAATTGAATCAAACTAAAACTGATAGTTTTATTTCAATTTTTACCAAATTATATTAGTTAAATAAAAAAAAATAGAACAGTTTTATTATAAATAGAATTCTGGTTAATAGCTAAATTTGTTAAGATTTATTAAGTATAGACAGTTAATTTTTTCTGATTTATAAATAAAAATTTTCAATTTATAAATTTTTACAAATAGGATATCCAATTTATACATATTTGTGTCATTAATAAAATTTCAATTTTTGTTCATTTGACCAGTGTCAATTGAAAGCTTTATATGTAACTGTATTTATCTATTTAAAATATTAAACAGATAATATTTTATTAAAATGTATAATACTATTTAATATTTTGATGTAAAACTATTTTTATTTTTAAACAAATTTTTAATTATAACATTTAATTTTTCATTTTTTATTTTTATTTAAAATCAAATTATTTAATAAATAATATACTGTTCCCAGATATTCTTTACAACAATATTACAACTCTTCTCTTATTTCTCCTTCACATTTCAATATAATCTCATCGTGGATTGATCGCAAAGGTTCTGGTTATTATCATAAAAGATTATTACCTTATAAATTTACGTTATTATATATTACACTAGTCAAATGAACAAAAATCGAAATCCTATTGATGATGCAAATATGTATAAATTGAATATCCTATTTGTAAAAATTTATAAATCAGAAATTCCTATTCATAAATTAGAAAAAATTGACTGCCTATACTTAATAAATCTTAGTAAAATTAACCATTAATCAGAATCCTATTCATGATAAAACCATCCTATTTTTTTCTATTTGATCAATATTAGTTAAAATTTTTAATTATTTAATTTGAATTAAATTAAATTTGAATTTTCTTATTTTAATTTATTAAATTCAAATTAAAAAATTCTAATTTAATTTTATTAAACAAAACTAAAATATTTTCAGTTTGCAATTATTTTTTATTAATATTCTTTTTTTAATTTTTTCTTTATTACTATTTTTATTTTTTATCATTATATCCTAAATATATATACTTTCAAAATTAATTTTTAATTTTTTTAAATATTTTGTCTTTTTAAATTTTTCTTGATATCGAAATAAAATAAATATATAATTAATTAAAAAATTTAAATATATTTTTTAAAAAATTTTATCTTCTATAAAAAATTAATTTAGAATTTTTCTAAAATTATTTCAAATTTGTATAATAAATAATTTTGAAGACATGTATAATCCTGAAATAAAAATTAATTAATTAATAAAATATAAAAGAAAAAAAAAATTATCAAATTTAAATCTATTTATTAATTTTTTTTTTTATTAATGTTATTATTTTTTTGTTATAATAATTATTTTTATTACCATTGTTATTTTTCATTACTATTGTTATTTTATTATTATTCCTGAAATAAAAATAAATTAATTAATATAAATAGATTCAAAATTTGATTTTTTTCTCTTATTATTTGATAATATTGAAATAGAAAATAATTTAAATAATAAAAATAAACTAGAGAATAATTTAAATAATAAAAATAATTAAAAAAATATAAATAAAAATGTAAATGAAAACATCAATAAAAATAAAAATTAAAATATAATTAAAATTAAAAAAAAAATAGTAATAATTTTATCAATTTTAAAAAAATCCTATTATATTAAATACTTAAAAAAATAAATATCAAATAATTATTATAAATAATACTAATTAAATAAGCAGGAAAATATACAAATAGACAGAAAGATTTGTAAATAATATATAAATAGGCAGAAAGATTTGTAAATAATACATAAATAAGCAAGATAATACATAAATAGGCAATTGATTTTTGTCAATTTGTAATTAATTACATTAAAATTTTATCAATTTTTAATTATTCAATATATAAGTAAAAAAAAATAATTTAAAAATAAAAAACAATTAATTCTTTATTTATTTTATTAAAAATTATAAAGTTTTTAAAAATAGTTTTCAATATGAGAAGTTATATTAATTATGATCACAAAAATTTAATTTAAAAGTTTTAATTATTAATTACCGATCCGCCACTCAGTGGTACAAAAATGATAAACAAACTAAAATGCTGATTTCCTACATAGTAAATTTCATTAATTTCTAACTAAATTATCTGAAATTTTTATCAAAGAAGCTTTGAGATTAGGACTTTCCTGTCCAAATATTTAATATAATTTTTACAAAGCAAAAAATGTTGAAAAAAATTCCTAAATATTGTCAATTGTCCAAAATTTAGCAAATTCCTGACACAATTTTTTACTTAATAAAAGTATTAGCTATAAATTTATAAATTAATATATAAACATCCCACTAGTCAAATGGAAAAAAATAGGATGGTTTTATTATGAATAAGATTCCGATTGATGGCTAAATTTGCTAAGATTTATTAAATATAGGCAGTCGATTTTTTTCAATTTATAAATAGGAATTTCTGATTTATGAATTTTCACAAATAGGATATCCGATTTATGCATATTTGCACCATCAATAGAATTCCGATTTTTGTTCATTCGACCAGTGCCCGAACATCTATTAATAGATTTTTTAAAAAAAAAAGTTATAAAAAAATATGAAATATTTATAAATTAGAATTAACATCTTTAAATCCTATAAAAAATGCTTAATTTTAAAGAAAATCTTATTTTTTTCATTTTTAACATTAAGTAATTTAACAGAATCAAAAAATTTGTAACTTGTGTACTTAATGCCTCACTTCTTAAATATATATCTTAACATATAAAAAATATTTATTTTTAAATTATTAAGATGGAATTGTGCTGACCATAATAGTATCATTGAGTAACGGATCAGCAATTAAATTAAATAATATACATAATTTTTGAATATTATATTATTTATTTTTTAATTTTTTTTAATATTCAAAAATTAATAATAATTTTTATATAAAAAAATTAATAAAATTAAATTATTAACCTTTTATTACAGTTAAAATTAAATTTTTAAATTTAAATATAAAATCTCAAATTTTAAGTTATTATTAAATTATTCATATGGGCTGATTGCGAAAAATGGACCTAATTATATGTCACTCATTTGTCACATGTACTATAAATCAAATGATTATAGTGACTAAGCAAATTTTCGCAGATCCAAAATACCCCCGTTTTAAATAAAATATTTACGAAAAAATAAACAACACTATTTAAACCCATCAAACTTGCTAGGAACCCATCAAAAAATTTCAAAGTAAATAACATTTACTTATTTGTAATTACGAAATAATCATTTTATTTATTTTTTTAAAAAAATATAAAATATAATATATTGAATAAAAGTAAATTAATAAGAATTTCTTTTTATATAGTAATGACCGATTTTAAAACAAAGAACAAAACTTTACCTTGTAAGACGTTGGAATGTAAACTTTGCAACAAGATCTATAAAAGACCTTCAGGTTTAAAAAAACATAAAAAAATAATTAAAGATCTTAATACTATTAAACCATCAATTTATATTTTACCAGAAAAAGCCATAGAAGAAACATGCCAAATGTTGGTATATCATATCAAAGAAAAATTAAAACAAAATTCAAGGCACGTTGGAAATGTTTCTGTTACAATTGGTGGTACTGAGAGTCAATTTTTTGGGGTATTTAAAGGATATATACATAATTATTTTCCTAAATCTGGAACCTACAAATGTATATTTAAAGGTGCTGACGCATATTCTACTTTGGCACATATATTAAAAGATGAAAATTGGGGAGTTAAATATTTTTTACAACATCAAAAAACATTTGTATTATTAAATTCAAATAATCAAAATTCTCTTCAAGAATCATATTTAAATAAAGAAAATCAAGAACCTGATCCACTTCAGGAACTCGACCCACTTCAAGAACCCGATCAACTTAATATTCAAAAATCAAGAAATAGTCTTAAAAAAAAAATTTATAGACCAAAACCTGTACAAATTATTATTGGATGGAAAAAAAAAATCAAATCAGATGTATATAATATTACATCTTCGGCAGGATTTATTTTTATTAATTTTATAGTTTCACGTACAAAAGTATATAATTCTGTATATGTAGATATAGAATAGATATTTGATGATAATATGTATATAAATATATATTAAAGAAAAAAAATGTATGTAATATTTACAATAAAATAAATAGAAGTTTTATTCTTCCTTTCATTCTCTTCTCATTCACTTTTAATTTTCATAAAATTCAAAGTTATATTTTATCTAGTTAAAAAATAATTTTAGTTTTATAATATTGAAATTTTAAAACAGACCTTTTTAAAATTATAAAAGAGGCATCAGTTATTAATGAACAATTAATCAGATGAGTGTAGGCAATTATTTCAGCAAAAATAATAACGTTGATCATAGTAATAATAATTAATATAGATCGTAATGATAATAATATGATAACGTTGGTTATAGTAATAGCAATAGTTTAGAAGATTATGATGACATGATTATAGTAGTAATAGATGTTATAATTATTTAAATTTATTCTGTTTGGATTCGTAACCTTTTTGGTAAATGAATAGATTCAATTTCATTACAGTTATAAAAATATAACATTCTATTTTCATGTTCAAGAATATCTAAAATTGCAGATTTTCTTCCTTTTCCATTCTTTCCACCACCACCATCTTTTGTTGTTTTTTTAAAAAAATGAGAAACTTGTTGATGATTTTTTTTTTCAACTGCTGAACAAGAAAATGCTGCCAAACCAAAATGATTGTGAATTTTAATCATTTCTGGTATATGGTATACCAAAACATGAATATATGGTGTGATATCACTTGCTTGATAAAAGTCAGAATTTAAAAATTGATGTAACCATGCGTGTGTATCATTAGAAAACATCTTTGCATCAGTATTAAAATCTTTCATTGCTTTGTGAAGTAAATAAAAATTATCCCATAAATTTCGAATTTGGATTGCTCTTGAATGTGGAAAAAGTTTGGATAAATTAAAATGTTGTAGAACAGTTAATTTATCCTGTCCCATTAATGAAGTATATTGCCAAGTTGAAGATCCTACTTCGAGCCAAAAATGAAATCTAACATTAATACATTTCATTTCTTCAATTATTACATCTCTTGCTTTATTACCCCATGTGTTTTTAGATTTTAACTCATCAATTACTAATCGCCAAAGAACATCAATTATTCGTAACATTATGTGTAATTCATCTGGTACCCAATTTTGTAAAGGTATCATATCAAAAATTGCTGGACGAATATGTTCTCTATAACATTTATAATTTTGATGAATATTATTTATGGTTTTATTAATTTTCCATTCTAATAATAAATCTCCTTGTTGTTCTTTAGATATTTCACACCAAGGACAAAAATATTTACTGTTGGCAGCATTTAGTCCCAAACAAATTGCAAGAAATTTCCAATCTGATGAGAAGTAAAGTTCAATTTTCCATTCTCTACCTTGATGATCTTTTAAGCCCTTTTCCTTTAATGTTCTCAATTCTATAATTAATTGTTCTAAAGCAACTTGTAAAATTTCATACTTTTCAATTCCAGGATATAAAATTATAGTATGATGATTTTCTGGATAATATAAATTGTTTTTATTATTTAAGATTGCAAATGTAATCATAACTTGCTTTACTTTTCTTCCCACATTTCTACCATCTCCAGAAATTCGAAGATGTATTTCAGGATTTGATATATTTAAAATTTTTTGTTTAAGTAGATTAGGTATAAGAAATTTTAAAATATCAATAATATTTCGTCTACCACCTTTTCCAATTGATTCTTGTATATTATTAATAATTTCTAAATCATCTATGTGTATTTCAGAATTTACAGATTCATCAGATTGCAATGGTGTTAAATTAATAAGAGAAATAGGAATGAATTTATTCATTTCAATAGTTATTGTATTCCTTTCTGCTGAAACCCTCCATTCACGTGACAAATCTTGACTAATCGAAGCTAATGTTCGATATCCTTCGCGTGCCACTTGGCCTTTGTCACATGCCTGTACTGTTGCTCTTGCTTTATGTATTATTTCTTCAGTATTTTCTTTGCCAATACTAATTTGATAGGATTTGTTTTTAATATCAAGTTCAATTGATTTTAATTTCGGATTGTCTTCCAGATGACATTTTTCAATTGCAATTTGATTAAATATATTACAAACTGATTTTGTGATTTGTTTTGCACGATTATTTTGTCCAGTTGGAGTTAAATTATCAAATGGTTTTAAAACTGTTACTCGTCGACATGNAGCTAATGTTCGATATCCTTCGCGTGCCACTTGGCCTTTGTCACATGCCTGTACTGTTGCTCTTGCTTTATGTATTATTTCTTCAGTATTTTCTTTGCCAATACTAATTTGATAGGATTTGTTTTTAATATCAAGTTCAATTGATTTTAATTTCAGATTGTCTTCCGGATGACATTTTTCAATTGCAATTTGATTAAATATATTACAAACTGATTTTGTGATTTGTTTTGCACGATTATTTTGTCCAGTTGGAGTTAAATTATCAAATGGTTTTAAAACTGTTACTCGTCGACATGTATCTCTTGATTGTTGAAGAATTTCTAAATGAAGTCCAAAAAGATGTGGTCCTGAATATCGTGTTTTTTTTTTTATAGTTTTCTTTATAAAAATTATTTTTTAGTTAAATAAAAATAAAAATTATAAACTATTAAAATAACAATATAAATAAATACCTGGGCATATAAATTTGCTACGTCTGAACAAGATTTATTAGATTTTACCTGATCTTGATAATCATCTCCGTAAAAAATCCAAAAAACTGGATTTTCCCTTATGTATTTAATTTTACATTTAATTGTTTGTCTTTTTTTTTTTTTTCCCCAACTGGTTTTAAGTTCATAGTTGTTTGGAATTCGAAATATATTGCCTTTGGTATATTTAAGATAAGTAATAGATGGATATTGTCCTTCTTCAATAATTTCATATGTGTAGCTTCTTCCTGGTTCAGAATATTCAATAATAGACTCATCAGGATAATTATGTATTTCTTTGTTTTTTTTTTTCCAATTTGTTCTGTTTCAGTTTGTTCTGTTTCA
>PQFF01000320.1:6518-19990 GCA_003547095.1 Diversispora epigaea | reverse complement strand
TATTATTATTATTATTATTATTATTATTATCCCCCATTCCCTCCGCTTCTATTATTATTATTATTATTATCATCCCCACGCTTTCCCCATTTTTTTTTTTTTTTTTTATAAACGACAGATGAAGTCTCCTCTTTATTCATTTTTAATAATAGTAAAAGCAAGCTAAATACATATAAAAGAATAAAAATTGACTATAATTAACCCAAGGGTTTTCCCTTACTAATCAACCGCCTGACCAGCCATCTTTTAGAAAATTTCCATTTTCCAAAATTAGTAGGTCACAACCCCACTGTTGTCTATACAAAAAAATTTATTAATAAAAGGTGTTGTTACCTTATATGAACATAAAAGGATGCGTTTCTTAATTGATTCTGCTGCCTGCACTAGTTTTGTTTTAATGTCTATGTATTCACTATTAGGGATCTGTTTCTGTTTATTGGTAACCTGTCCCCCTTTTTTATGCTTTCTTTTGTCATTGCCTTTGATTCCTTCCTCTTTTTCCCATGCAAGAACCATTTGACATCTTTCTACCCATTTTGTTTGCATTAGATCCCTTAAATAATTAAATATTTGTGATTGGATTTTTTTCTATCTTTTCTTTATCTGAGATTATGAAGGCCTTGATTTTATTTCCCATGTGCCTATATGATAAACCCCTCATTATATCTATAAAACTGAATCTGTCTGACTCGATTGTCCCTCGTAACTGTCTTCCTACATCAATTTTCATGAAGTTTTCTTTTCTAAAGTTCTTGACGATTTCGGCCTTTGCAAATTTACTTCCCTGATTCTTCCCTATTCTTGCTATTTTCTCTATGATCTTATCTCTCAATATACGGTTATATTGTCCACATTCAAATGGGTGCAAAGTATCCTCCTTCGTTTGTTTACAAATTACACATGTATCGGTTTTGTAAACCTCTAGTTTCCTCATGTGTAAGTTTCTCATAACTGGTAGTTCATCATTTAAAATTTTTAAATTGAAGGTTCTGCGTTTTCGGTCCCTGTCATCTGTAAAACCTGACGACATTTTTGTTTCGTGTATTAATTGGAGCGTCATTTTCCAATCTGTATCTTTACTAATATGTTTATTACACCATTTTATGACTCTATATTGTGTCCTCCATTGAACATGCTATACATGTCGTCAAAACTATTGAATTGAGTCAGACGCAATTAAAATTGAGAAAAATTGGAGTTGAGTCAAAGTAAATTTTGATTTTTATTAGTGATTGACGCAATTAGTTGAGTCAGATGCAATTGAAAATTGAAATTTTAAGAGTTGAGTCAAGGTCAAATTAGTTTTGACGACATGTATAGAACATGCCAATTAACTTTCCGTTCTCTTTTACCAAAGTCTTTAATGTTGATGTCTAAAGAATTATTAGCCCAAGTATAATTAATATTCCTTTGCAAAAAGTATGGATTTATTCTTAACAAGGCTCCTTTGTTTGCCCCGGTTTTGGCTAGTTTGTCCGCTCTTTCATTAAGGACTATTCCTGAGTGAGCTGTTACTTTAAATAGGGTGAACTGTATTTGTTTCCCGTTGCATTTATCCTTTATTGTCTGTAAAACATCTTGATTTTTAAGGGATTTTGTTTTCTTCCCCCATTTATCCAGTAAGTATGATTTTATTGCTGCGATCGCTGATGCACTGTCTGTGAACACTTGTAGCCGTGAGAAGTTCGGAGCTAGATTCAAAGCCATAAGTATCGCCCATAACTCCGGTCGAGTTGATGATGCAGGGCCTTCTATTCTCGCATTGAAGTCTAAAAGTCTTCCACTATGTTCTACCGGTTCCATCACCACGCCTATTCCCATTTTTACTCCGTCCACACAGGATTCCTTCCCCATATTATTTGAAAGGGACCTGTCTGTATAACAATTTATTTCTTTGGAAAAGGAAAGTGCCTTTTGAAGGTCCAAAATTCTTCCTCTTGTGTTTTCATCCGTAATGATTAGGTGTTTCTGAGTTTCAGTTACCATGCACGCTACCTTTGCCTTATCCTGTAAAGGAGAAGTTGCCTGATCAAAATATGTTTTTAAGGAATTTGGCGATATCAAAAGTCTTCTCTTCAGTCGTTTATCTTCCTTCCTTGTAGTGGATCCTAATTTCTTGTTTGCTGAGAGTGTTTTTGACCTGTTTGTATCTATCGTGATTAAGCATTTCTGTGTTTCATTTGGGATCGGAGCCTTACTTCCTTTGAGTGGGACTGTGTCCTTATAAGAACATCCTGTACATGGAATTAACGGAGATCTCTCGATCCCTTCTATGATCTCTTGTTTGTAGTGTTGAATGACCGCTGAATGTTTATCCCTTTCTTTCAGTTTTCTACTTATTAGCCCAAGTAGTATTTCGGAGTTCTTCTTAGCTACTATCATTTGATGTCTTTGTATGTCTTCATGTATAATTGGTAATACTGTATTAAAGGGATTAACCATTTGTTCCGAATAAAGATTTTTTTCGCTACCATTGAATTTTTCTATAACTTCCGTGTACCACCTCGGTTGTGTACCTACCTTAGCTCTTCCCCCAATTTGTTGCCATGGAATTGCTTGTGTAAGTGTCGCATTTAATAGTTGTTCCAAAAACATTACACCAGTTTTCGCCATACTTTTCCTATTTCGATTATACCATCCCATGTCTCCCATGAATTCTTTTATATTAATTATTCCTCCATACGGAATTTGAATTAGTTGATTAATAAAGGTATATTCTAAAGAAATGTTCACTGTTGCCATAAGATTAAGAATATCCGCTGTTAAGTTTAATTTTTTTTCTTTCCTTCCTATATTTTGGATAATCTGTGCCTTCAAAATTGTTTCCGGTTCCCAAATGTTATTTTGCAGTTGTTGTAAACGAATTCGCGTTGTGTCACTTACTAAATCCGATCGATTCATTCTGTTTATTAGTTCTCTTGTGTGTAATTGAAGTTGTCTATCTAAGATATTAAATACTTCATATCCCATCTGAGAGTGTATTACTGAGTCAGGTGTTGCTCTATTTAAAGTACATTTATGTTTAAATAAGACTTTTAGCCTCGAGTTGAGTTTGTTTCCTTCCTCTTTTCCCAGAATTAGGTCCGTTAATAAGTATTCTACCTTTGGAAGAATTACTTGATTAATGATGTAACGACACTGTTTGTCCGTGATTGCCTTAGGCAGCATAGTTCTGACTGCATTATTAATCGTTTTCTTTATTAAGCCAGTTTGATGGTGTTTCCCTCCTTCCTCCTCGATCCATACTCCTAAATATCTGACTGCCTCTCCTCCCTTTTTAGGTAGCACCCTTTCTCCCGCCAGAAGTATTCCTTCTCTTTTTTCTTCTTCTTTGTCATTTATCACCAAAAGTTCAGATTTAGTTAGGTTTATTTGGATTCCAGTAAGATTAAGAAAACTGTGTATCTTATTCGTGACTTTTATCATTTCCTCTCTTGAATTTGTGATCCATAACGTATCATCCATGTATGCCAAAGTCGATACCGTTACTTTATACTCCCCCTTAGTTCCCTGAGCTATATTTTCGTGCCATGATGTCCCACACTTGAACCCCGTATTCAGTTTTTCAATCTCTTTCAGTAATGGATCGTAGAAAATGCACCAAAGGAGTGGTGATATACTGTCACCTTGATCTATCCCTTTTTCAACCAAGAANTTTCCTTCCTATATTTTGGATAATCTGTGCCTTCAAAATTGTTTCCGGTTCCCAAATGTTATTTTGCAGTTGTTGTAAACGAATTCGCGTTGTGTCACTTACTAAATCCGATCGATTCATTCTGTTTATTAGTTCTCTTGTGTGTAATTGAAGTTGTCTATCTAAGATATTAAATACTTCATATCCCATCTGAGAGTGTATTACTGAGTCAGGTGTTGCTCTATTTAAAGTACATTTATGTTTAAATAAGACTTTTAGCCTCGAGTTGAGTTTGTTTCCTTCCTCTTTTCCCAGAATTAGGTCCGTTAATAAGTATTCTACCTTTGGAAGAATTACTTGATTAATGATGTAACGACACTGTTTGTCCGTGATTGCCTTAGGCAGCATAGTTCTGACTGCATTATTAATCGTTTTCTTTATTAAGCCAGTTTGATGGTGTTTCCCTCCTTCCTCCTCGATCCATACTCCTAAATATCTGACTGCCTCTCCTCCCTTTTTAGGTAGCACCCTTTCTCCCGCCAGAAGTATTCCTTCTCTTTTTTCTTCTTCTTTGTCATTTATCACCAAAAGTTCAGATTTAGTTAGGTTTATTTGGATTCCAGTAAGATTAAGAAAACTGTGTATCTTATTCGTGACTTTTATCATTTCCTCTCTTGAATTTGTGATCCATAACGTATCATCCATGTATGCCAAAGTCGATACCGTTACTTTATACTCCCCCTTAGTTCCCTGAGCTATATTTTCGTGCCATGATGTCCCACACTTGAACCCCGTATTCAGTTTTTCAATCTCTTTCAGTAATGGATCGTAGAAAATGCACCAAAGGAGTGGTGATATACTGTCACCTTGATCTATCCCTTTTTCAACCAAGAATTCTTCTGTTAGGCCCATTTCTGTGATTCCTTGGTTTGTTCTATCATGTATTAGCTCTTTAAAACATTTAATGATTATTTCAGGAATTTTGATTCGTCTTAAAGCTTGTAACATGAGGTTTTTATCTATTGAATCAAAGGCTTTTCTGATATCTTGGAACAAAAGCCACATTTCTTGACCATTTTCTCTAGCATGTTCCATAATGTTGTTCAGAATATGGATTGGATAGACCGTTCTTCCTCCAGGGAGGCCTGCCCAATTGTTTCCCGAGAGTATTTTATTTTCCAGNAGAGTTTTTGATAATCTATCATTCATTACTTTTGTGAAAATCTTTCTTCCCGTTTCTAGAAGTGTAATTGGCCTTGTGATTTCTAAATTTCCCTCCCAATCCTTTGGTTTAGGTATTAGAACCACATTTCCTTTTTTCCAGCTCTTTGGTATTTCTCCCGTTTTTAGGATATTGTTAAAAATGCAAATTAAGTACTGCTTTCCCTGTTCACCCAAATGTTTGAAGAATTCATATGGGATATAAGATGGCCCGGGAGCTTTATTGTTTTTATAACCCTTAAAGGTTGTTTCTATTTCTTCTAAGGTTATGTCCTTCCCTAGGTCATTATAAATGTTTCCATTAATATGTTTCTGTGGTTCGTATTGTTCTTGCCATTCAGGATTAATTGTACAAGCGTCTGAATCACCGGTGTTTTTTGTCCAATTTATCAAGTGTTCCCTTACGGCTTTCCTTATTTCTTCAGGTTCGGTTAACACTTCTATCGTATCTCCCACGCTTCCCCCATTCCCTTGCTTCTTTTATTATTATTATTATTATTATGAACATACGACATACGTTGAGCAATACGGACAAATCGACAATGAACAAACTTCTTACGACCGATTATTAGAGATTCTAGTAATCCAATACGATCTATTGTAGCACAAAACGATGATGATGATTATTATTATTATTATTATTATTATTATTATTCTCCCCCATTCCCTCGCTTCTATTATTATTATTATTATTATTCCCCATTCCCTCCGCTTCTATTATTATTATTATTATTATTATTATTATTATTCTCCCCCATTCCCTCGCTTCTATTATTATTATTATTATTATTCCCCATTCCCTCCGCTTCTATTATTATTATTATTATTATTATTATTATTATTCTCCCCCATTCCCTCGCTTCTATTATTATTATTATTATTATTCCCCATTCCCTCCGCTTCTATTATTATTATTATTATTATTATTATTATTATTCTCCCCCATTCCCTCGCTTCTATTATTATTATTATTATTATTCCCCATTCCCTCCGCTTCTATTATTATTATTATTATTATTATTATTATTATTCTCCCCCATTCCCTCGCTTCTATTATTATTATTATTATTATTCCCCATTCCCTCCGCTTCTATTATTATTATTATTATTATTATTATTATTATTCTCCCCCATTCCCTCGCTTCTATTATTATTATTATTATTATTCCCCATTCCCTCCGCTTCTATTATTATTATTATTATTATTATTATTATTATTCTCCCCCATTCCCTCGCTTCTATTATTATTATTATTATTATTCCCCATTCCCTCCGCTTCTATTATTATTATTATTATTATTATTATTATTATTATCCCCCATTCCCTCGCTTCTATTATTATTATTATTATTATTATTATTATTATTATTATTATCCCCCATTCCCTCGCTTCTATTAGTGTTATGAATCGCGAATACAAAATCGCGATTAATCGCCTATCAACTATATAGTCGAGTACAAATGTTGATAGACGATTAATTGCGATTAATCGGCGATTATTAAAATCGTGATTAATCGTGAATAATCGTGATTAATCGGCGATTATTAAAATCGTGATTAACCCGTAATAATCGCGATTAATCGTTATAATATTTTTTCGAATCGAATAAATATTATAATTATATAATTATATTTTCGAATAATTATAATATTATAATTATAATATTTAATTCGAAATATTATAATTATAATATTTAATTCGAAATATTATAATTATAATATTTAATTCGAAATATTATAATTATAATATTTAATTCGAAATATTATAATTATAATATTTAATTCGAAATATTATAATTATAATATTTAATTCGAAATATTATAATTATAATATTTAATTCGAAATATTATAATTATAATATTTAATTCGAAATATTATAATTATAATATTTAATTCGAAATATTATAATTATAATATTTAATTCGAAATATTATAATTATAATATTTAATTCGAAATATTATAATTATAATATTTAATTCGAAATATTATAATTATAATATTTAATTCGAAATATTATAATTATAATATTTAATTCGAAATATTATAATTATAATATTTAATTCGAAATATTATAATTATAATATTTAATTCGAAATATTATAATTATAATATTTAATTCGAAATATTATAATTATAATATTTAATTCGAAATATTATAATTATAATATTTAATTCGAAATATTATAATTATAATATTTAATTCGAAATATTATAATTATAATATTTAATTCGAAATATTATAATTATAATATTTAATTCGAAATATTATAATTATAATATTTAATTCGAAATATTATAATTATAATATTTAATTCGAAATATTATAATTATAATATTTAATTCGAAATATTATAATTATAATATTTAATTCGAAATATTATAATTATAATATTTAATTCGAAATATTATAATTATAATATTTAATTCGAAATATTATAATTATAATATTTAATTCGAAATATTATAATTATAATATTTAATTCGAAATATTATAATTATAATATTTAATTCGAAATATTATAATTATAATATTTAATTCGAAATATTATAATTATAATATTTAATTCGAAATATTATAATTATAATATTTAATTCGAAATATTATAATTATAATATTTAATTCGAAATATTATAATTATAATATTTAATTCGAAATATTATAATTATAATATTTAATTCGAAATATTATAATTATAATATTTAATTCGAAATATTATAATTATAATATTTAATTCGAAATATTATAATTATAATATTTAATTCGAAATATTATAATTATAATATTTAATTCGAAATATTATAATTATAATATTTAATTCGAAATATTATAATTATAATATTTAATTCGAAATATTATAATTATAATATTTAATTCGAAATATTATAATTATAATATTTAATTCGAAATATTATAATTATAATATTTAATTCGAAATATTATAATTATAATATTTAATTCGAAATATTATAATTATAATATTTAATTCGAAATATTATAATTATAATATTTAATTCGAAATATTATAATTATAATATTTAATTCGAAATATTATAATTATAATATTTAATTCGAAATATTATAATTATAATATTTAATTCGAAATATTATAATTATAATATTTAATTCGAAATATTATAATTATAATATTTAATTCGAAATATTATAATTATAATATTTAATTCGAAATATTATAATTATAATATTTAATTCGAAATATTATAATTATAATATTTAATTCGAAATATTATAATTATAATATTTAATTCGAAATATTATAATTATAATATTTAATTCGAAATATTATAATTATAATATTTAATTCGAAATATTATAATTATAATATTTAATTCGAAATATTATAATTATAATATTTAATTCGAAATATTATAATTATAATATTTAATTCGAAATATTATAATTATAATATTTAATTCGAAATATTATAATTATAATATTTAATTCGAAATATTATAATTATAATATTTAATTCGAAATATTATAATTATAATATTTAATTCGAAATATTATAATTATAATATTTAATTCGAAATATTATAATTATAATATTTAATTCGAAATATTATAATTATAATATTTAATTCGAAATATTATAATTATAATATTTAATTCGAAATATTATAATTATAATATTTAATTCGAAATATTATAATTATAATATTTAATTCGAAATATTATAATTATAATATTTAATTCGAAATATTATAATTATAATATTTAATTCGAAATATTATAATTATAATATTTAATTCGAAATATTATAATTATAATATTTAATTCGAAATATTATAATTATAATATTTAATTCGAAATATTATAATTATAATATTTAATTCGAAATATTATAATTATAATATTTAATTCGAAATATTATAATTATAATATTTAATTCGAAATATTATAATTATAATATTTAATTCGAAATATTATAATTATAATATTTAATTCGAAATATTATAATTATAATATTTAATTCGAAATATTATAATTATAATATTTAATTCGAAATATTATAATTATAATATTTAATTCGAAATATTATAATTATAATATTTAATTCGAAATATTATAATTATAATATTTAATTCGAAATATTATAATTATAATATTTAATTCGAAATATTATAATTATAATATTTAATTCGAAATATTATAATTATAATATTTAATTCGAAATATTATAATTATAATATTTAATTCGAAATATTATAATTATAATATTTAATTCGAAATATTATAATTATAATATTTAATTCGAAATATTATAATTATAATATTTAATTCGAAATATTATAATTATAATATTTAATTCGAAATATTATAATTATAATATTTAATTCGAAATATTATAATTATAATATTTAATTCGAAATATTATAATTATAATATTTAATTCGAAATATTATAATTATAATATTTAATTCGAAATATTATAATTATAATATTTAATTCGAAATATTATAATTATAATATTTAATTCGAAATATTATAATTATAATATTTAATTCGAAAATATTATGATTATAATATTTTATTCGAAAATATTATAATATTCGAATAGAATATTATAATTATAATTTTTATTATAATTATAATATTTTTATTATAATTATAATTTTTATTATAATTATAATATTATATTATAATTATAATAAGATTATTAACGATAATCTTTTTTTTTTGTAGATTCCAACATGAGCGAACCGGTGATAATAATCGAACCTCGGGAGAATTGGACCAACGCGAAGAAGGAAAGAAGGCCACACCATGAAAATAACGAAGAGGGTGGTGAAGAGAGTGGAGAAGACGGTGGAGGGGGGGGTGAAGGAAGAACCGAAATCGTCAAAATCGCCGATGTTACCGAAACTGCTCTAATTACGGTCGCGGAAGGTCACGGACATCTAAGAGAAGGGACAATTACGGTCGCGGAAGGTTACGGACGTCTAAGAGAAGGGACAGGAGGAAAAAGGGGGGGTATTAGAAGAGAAGAGAGTGAAGAACTCGAAGAAAGGGGAATAGAAAAAGAAGTGAGAAGAAAAGGAAAGAGTAAAATCGCCGAAATTACAGTTATGGAGGGTCACGGACACTTAGAAGAAGGGAGTATAAGAGGGAAGAGGAGTATAAGAAGAGAAGAAAATGACAAAAGAGAAGAGAATGATAGAAGAGAAGAGAGTGAAGAACTTGAGGAAAGGAGAATAGAAAAAGAAGTGGGGAAAAAAAGAAAAAGAAATATTGTCAAAATTATAGAAACAGATGATGAAGAGGATGAAGAGGAGGATAAAGAAGAGGATGAAGAAGGGNAAAAAGAGTAGAAAAAGGAAAGGGAAAGGTGGTAGAACATGAAGAAAATGTAGATGTGGAAAATACAGAAGGTTGGATTCTAGAAAATAATTCTAATAATGAAAATGATTTTTTATCTTTTGAAATGAATTTAATGAATTTTCTAAGTGAAGAAGAAACACCTATTGCTTCATCAAGTAAAAATATTATCCAAAGAAAAAAAACCCCAATGAATAGAATAAAAGGCAATACAAATAAGAAAGGAATTCAATCTTTTTTTGAAAAATCAATTAATATAGAAGAATTAAATAATTATGAAATTAATGATGAAGGTGATGAAGGTGATGAAGGTAATGAAGATAATGAAGGTAATGAAGGTGATGAAGGTGATGAAGGTGAAATCAGTAGCAATAATATTTTAAGTAATTCTAGTCGTCTTCAAAATCGTAGAAAAAGAAAAGCATCTGTTTTATTAAAAACCTCTAAAGGAAAAAAATCAAAATCAAAAAAATCAAAAACAGTGGCAGCATTGAGATCTAGTTTTGTTTGGGATTTTTTCATAACTGATCATGATACAGAAACAGATGTTGTTTATGCAATCTGTCAAATAAAAGATTGTACACGCAAATATGCTCATCATGGTTCTACAACTAATTATACAAAACATCTTCGTGATGATCATCATATTACTGAAGCTTCACTATCTTCAAAAACTCCAGAAGAAATCAACAATCTAAAACAACCAAAACAACAATCTATTGTTGAACTTCTATCAAGACCTCTTAGTTTAAGAAAACAAAAATTATTAAATCAAGATCTTGTAAAATTTATAGTAGGAACAAGACAACCATTATCTATTGTTGAAAGTGATTGTTTCAAAAATTATTGTAATGCACTCAATCCACAATTTTCTATTCCTTGTATTAATACTATCAAAAATTTAATAGATCTTTCATATAATTATATGAAAAGACAACTCAAAGATACAATAATTAATTCTATTGATTATATTCATTTAACCTTTGATCTGTGGTCATCAAAAGCACATGATTCATATTTGGGCATTACTGCTCATTGGATTAACAAAGAATTTGAGATTTGTAACATGGTTTTGAATGTTGGAGAAATACCATATCCACATACTGGTGTTGAAATTTCTCGTCATGTATCAAAAGTTCTTGATGACTGGAATTTGGAAGATAAAATAATAATTATAGTTACAGATAATGGAAGTAATGTTAAATCTGCAGTAACAAGATTGGGAAAAGATTGGATCCCATGTGCTGCTCATACATTGCAATTATCAGTTAATAAAGGATTAAAAATAATTGATCCTCTAATAACAAAAATAAAAAATCTTATTACTTTTTTGGGAAGTGATAAAAGAAGACAACAATTAAGACGTGCACAAGTTATGTGTAATCAAATTCAAGAAAATGAAACAGTTGAAATTATCAAGCCTATAGATATAAGGTGGAATTCATTTTACAATGCTTTAGTTCGACTTTATGAATTAAAAAATCCAATTAAATGGTTAGCCAATAACTTAGAAAATAGTCATTTATCAAGTGATGTTCATGATTTTAATATTATGGATCAACTTTTACCCACTTCAGCAGAATGGAAAACTATTCAAAATTTGACAAAATTATTAGCTTCTGCTGAACAAGCGACAAGATTATTAGGAGGAGAAAAATATACAACATTAGCTCTTACTGCTTCTATAATTGATGAAGTTATACGTAATTTAAAAAATATAAAATCAAATAATACTATTATTACAAATACTACAATTTCAAACATTTGTAATACTATTTTAGATGATCTTGAAAAAAGATGGAGCATTCCAAATAATTATGGAATAACTGCATCATTTTTAGATCCTAGATTTAAAAATTTAACTTTTTGTTCACAAGTAAGTATATATCTTTTTAATTAAATAATTTATATAATATTTAACTTTTTATCTAATTTATTATTTAGAATACACGTGATATTATACATACCAAAATTAAAAAAGAAATTGAAGAAATTGTAAATTTGTCATCTGATGAAACTCAAAGTTCATTAGAAGTAGATTCAACATCTTTAATATCATCTTTTTTTTCTCATCTTTCTTCAACTTCTAATCAAGGATTTAGAACTAATTCAAATGAAATTAACCAATATTTACAAATGAAAGAGTTATTGATGCATGAAAAAAGTGATCCTTTAATTTGGTGGAAAGCTAATTGTAATTCATATCCCAATTTATCAAAATTAGCACAAAAATATTTATCAATTCCTGCAACATCTGTACCTTCTGAAAGATTATTTTCAGATGCTGGAATTCATATCACTCCTCGTAGAAATAGATTAAATCCACATTTAGTCAATCAAATTCTTTTTATTAAACAAAATAATACATATTTAGAAATGTTTCCTTAATAATTTTTAATTTTTAATATAACTTTTATAATTTCTAATATTAATTTACCAATTCTAAATGTTAATTTTGATTTAATATTGAACCATTTAATATTAATTATATTAATAAATCAATTTAAATATTGAAATTTTATAAACTTTGTTATTTATTAATTAATATCAAAATTGAATGTTAAATAAATATTTTATTTAAAACAAACAAACATTTACTTATATTTTTATATTTACTTAGTAGTGATTTTGATAGTATTAGCATCAAAAAATTTTTAGAGGCGAAAATTTGCACAAATTTTCACCACCTGCAAAAATTTTCGCAAATTTTCATCTATTTTTTTCTGTTTTTTTGACTTCGCTCACGATTATTGAAGCACAGAGCAATTTTCTACTAAGATATTTCTAAGACAGAAAGAACGGCCTTGTTTTTGGCTACAAAATAATATGTGTTTCGTCCTTGTAGCATTGATATTCACGAAGTTATTCGAGTTTTAAAAAAAATATCTGCGAAAAATCGTGTAAAATTTTCAAATAATCACCGAATAATCGCGAATAATCGTCGAATAATCGCCGAATAATCGTGAATAATCGTCGAATAATCGCGAATAATCGTCGAATAATCGCCGAATAATCGTCGAATAATCGCCGAATAATCGCGAATAATCGTCGAATAATCACGAATAATCGTCGAATAATCGCGAATAATCGTCGAATAATCGCCGAATAATCGTCGAATAATTGCGAATAATCGCCGAATAATCGTCGATTATTCGTGACGATTATTCGAGTCTAAATATAGACCTGATTCCTAACACTAGCTTCTATTATTATTATTATTATTATTATTATTATTATACCCCAACCTCTCGCTTCTATTATTATTATTATTATTATT
>PQFF01000033.1:110529-122060 GCA_003547095.1 Diversispora epigaea | reverse complement strand
TTTTTTTTTTTTTTTTTTTTGGTATTGGCGGGCAATTATTATTTTTTTAGACCAGTAAGTCTTAAAACTGCACCCGAAGAGAACCATCTTGAACAGTTTCGGTGAATAGTATCTTTAATGAATAGTTGTGGAAACCATCAGCCTCAGAAAACTGCGGGATATATATAAGTACGATAAGAAGTCTCTTGATATGAAATAAGAGAACTCATTGCAGGATTCAATGAGGAGTAAATTCGGAAAGTATTATGGACCAGGGAGACTGCCACAATTATTAAGAGAAAAGTAACTGTAAGGACGAGAGAACTTATTGCAAGAGGCTCTATCCTCTATAAAAATTCTGATAAGGAGTACCTTCAACAACAAAGTGTAATGAATAAGGAAAAGATAAATGACATTCACCGATCGACAACAGAAAAGTTATAAAAAGGCGACAAAAACGACAAAGGAAAACTTCAGAGAATCAGAGAATTGGAAAACAAAATTAGAAAACTGAAATTAGAAGTAAAGGAAAGACAGAGTATAAGAAGAAGTATAAAGTGAAAATGGATAAACAGACAGAAACAATAAAAGAACCCTTAGATTCAACAACAGAAGTAGAAGAAGAAGCTGCAACAACAATCAAAGAAAGTCTGGAAACACGAAAAGAGATAGACGAAAAAGAGTTCCTGGTAAAATGGGAACAACAGAACGAAATAGATGAAGAAGAGTTTATATCAGGATGGGAACAACCAGAAGAAGAAATAAAAAGTGAACCCAGTAGGAATAAAGAAAACGATGCAGAAAAAGAGGAATTAAAGAAAATGATAAGAAAATTAATTAGAAAAATGAACAAACTTACAGTAAAATTAACAAAAATGGAAAAGTCTCAACACGAAAACAACAATACTCAACCGAGAAAGTATAATATCAAATGCTATAATTGCGGAAAGAAAGGACATATTAGTAAAGAATGCAGAGGACCAATTAAGAAAAACAAATATAGAAATAATAGTTGCTTAAATAAGAATAACAATTGCAGAAATCATAATTGTTGTAATCAAGACAATCACGACGATAATAGAAACAGAGAACAAAGACATCATAAAAGATTTAGAAAGTAAATAAGATCAATTATTAAAACTCCTGAAAAGAAAAATAACATGTACTTAGGAATCAAAAAAAACTTTTATCCTGGAATGCAATAGTATAATAGATACATGGTAATAGATTTGAAGCAGTACTAGTACAAAAAGACGAAAATGGAAAAGATTTTGTAATTGAATTTGCAAGTCAAAGTATAGGAGATACTAAAAAGAATTATAATGCAACTGAATTAGAACTAAACGCAGCAATATGGGCAATGGAAAAGTTCTATTACTATTTAGGATACAGTCATTTCATATTAATAACTGACCACTCAGCGATGACTTATTTGAAAAATAATCCTATAAAAGAACTGAAAGGACGACTAGCGAAATGGTCTATAAGAATACAACCTTACAATTTCACTATTCAACATAGAGCTGGAAAAGAAAATACCAATGCAGACGTATTATCAAGATTATAAAAATGGACGAAGAATTATACCAACAAATACTCTTATATATTAATGATGGCAAGATAAATGAAAATTTATCTGAAAAAGAAAGACAAAAATTAATTAGGAAAATAAAGTACTTCCAAATAATTAATGATCAGTTATACAAGAAACCTCGAAAAGGAAATCCTGAATTACTGAAAGTAATACGAAGATCAGAATTGGAAACACTAATGAAAATGATGCATGATCATCCGACTGGAGGACACATGGAAATAGAATCAACCTATAATAGAATAAAAGAAAGATATTATTGGAATCAAATGTTTGACGATATTAGAGAATATATTAAAACATGTAGTATATGCCAGAGATTTTCAAAACCTGAAAGAAATGAACCATTACACTCCACTCTATTAGAGTAATACAACCTTACGAACGAATAGGAATAGATATAGTAGGACCTTTACCTGAAACTAGAAAGAAAAACAAATATATGGTAGTAGCAATAGAATATCTTACCAAATGGGTAGAAGTCAGAGCTCTAAATAAAGCAACCATAGAAAATGTAGCAGAATTCATATACGAAGAAATAATATGTAGACACAAAGCACCTAAAATAATACTAACAGACCGAGGAAGTCATTTTAAGAACAAAATGATTGACGAATTGTGCAACAAATTCAAGATGGAACACAAATTATCATCCCCTTATCACCCACAAACCAATGGATTAGTAGAAAGANTGAAAGTAATACGAAGATCAGAATTGGAAACACTAATGAAAATGATGCATGATCATCCGACTGGAGGACACATGGAAATAGAATCAACCTATAATAGAATAAAAGAAAGATATTATTGGAATCAAATGTTTGACGATATTAGAGAATATATTAAAACATGTAGTATATGCCAGAGATTTTCAAAACCTGAAAGAAATGAACCATTACACTCCACTCTATTAGAGTAATACAACCTTACGAACGAATAGGAATAGATATAGTAGGACCTTTACCTGAAACTAGAAAGAAAAACAAATATATGGTAGTAGCAATAGAATATCTTACCAAATGGGTAGAAGTCAGAGCTCTAAATAAAGCAACCATAGAAAATGTAGCAGAATTCATATACGAAGAAATAATATGTAGACACAAAGCACCTAAAATAATACTAACAGACCGAGGAAGTCATTTTAAGAACAAAATGATTGACGAATTGTGCAACAAATTCAAGATGGAACACAAATTATCATCCCCTTATCACCCACAAACCAATGGATTAGTAGAAAGATTTAATAAGACCTTAACAACTATGTTAGCAAAAACAAATGACATATTTAATTGGGATTTACACATACCATCAGTATTATTTGTATATCGAACGACCAAACATAGTACCACAAAATACACTCCATTTTACTTAAATTATGGTCGCAATCCCGTATTACCCCTGGAAATAAACAATAAAAGTCACCTGAAGATAACGAAGTAAACTTAGAAGATTCAATACTAAAAAGGACATATGAATTAGAAGAAATGTTACCACAACATCAACAAAAAGTCAAGGAATTAATTAGATTGTCTCAGGAGAAATCACAGAAACGTCACAAGGATAGAAAAATGAAGAAAGAAATTACCTATCAGAAGGGAGACCAAGTGCTAATGTACAACTCAAGATTAGATAAACAGTGGTCAGGAAAGTTAGATAAGAAGTGGAAAGGACCATTCACAGTGGAAAAACGACTTGATAAAGGAAGTTATATCTTATCAAACCAATTTGGATTAATGAAGGAACCAATACATTCAGATAGATTAAAATAGTATCAAAACAGAGAGACATGGGAACCTCATATTATCATATAAACAGACCGGAAAAGTTAAATTAAAAAGAATCTTGGAAGAAAAGAATTGACTTATCAGAAACATTTGACCAAGATAACGACCACCTGAAATAAATAAAGGATAGATAAGAAAACAGCCGACCAAAACAAAGTAACAGAAGATAAAGGAGTCAGAACGCCAAAATAAACAAACCAACACTTATAAAAAGGACGCGAATTCGACCCTCTGGAAAATATTCAGATCAATGAAAAACTCACAAAACAAAAGACCAAAGAACAAAAACCAAATCTTTAAAGAAACAAACACTGAAACTTACCACTTGAAGAGTATTAATAAAAACTTACAAAAAGAATCCTCAATATTAAAGAAACAAAACAATGTCTTACGGAAAGAGATTCGAATCCTCAAACTACAATTACGAATGGCAATCATCGAAACTCTGCAATAGATGTGGAAGAAAACCTGAACAACACAAATTCTCAGCGAATGTGGATAGAAAGTGCGACTATCCTAGGTACGTAGAAAACAGTTCAAGAAGATGCGGATGTAAACGAACCCCTATATATGAAATGGCCTTGAGACAAAAGGATGAAAGAGATCCAGATCATAAAATGGATACTCATTGTTGCTTTTGCAAAAGAGCAACGAGGTTAGTAGATCTCAAACCCCTGAAAATTGAAGAAACATGGTACGAAAGATGTTACGGATGTGAAAGAAAAGGAAAGGTAGAAGTACCCGAAAGAGAAGAACTTTATGACTACAGAGAAACCCAATTAGAGAAAAGAGGAAGATCTTATAGCTATGAAAGGAACTACAAAGGAGAATCTTCCAAGAAAGCTAAAACCACCCCTGCAACAAATGTATATGCCAATGGACCAACCTATAACCCTGAATATAGAAAGAAAACAACAAAAGAAAATATCGACTGGGTCAACGATACAGAAGAACAAATATTAAAGAAAGCTGGATTAAACAATAAAGGGAAAGGAAAGGTTCAAGATTGGAGAGAAGTTGAACAAAAGAAGCGAACGGAATATTGTACCCAACAATGCNGAAAGAGATCCAGATCATAAAATGGATACTCATTGTTGCTTTTGCAAAAGAGCAACGAGGTTAGTAGATCTCAAACCCCTGAAAATTGAAGAAACATGGTACGAAAGATGTTACGGATGTGAAAGAAAAGGAAAGGTAGAAGTACCCGAAAGAGAAGAACTTTATGACTACAGAGAAACCCAATTAGAGAAAAGAGGAAGATCTTATAGCTATGAAAGGAACTACAAAGGAGAATCTTCCAAGAAAGCTAAAACCACCCCTGCAACAAATGTATATGCCAATGGACCAACCTATAACCCTGAATATAGAAAGAAAACAACAAAAGAAAATATCGACTGGGTCAACGATACAGAAGAACAAATATTAAAGAAAGCTGGATTAAACAATAAAGGGAAAGGAAAGGTTCAAGATTGGAGAGAAGTTGAACAAAAGAAGCGAACGGAATATTGTACCCAACAATGCTAATTTTTCGACCATAAGAAATTAAAGAATGGGAATATTCACCTTTTTAATGCAAATGTTACCATGATCTATGACAAAAGAAACTGTCCTTATGGAGCCCTGGAATATGACGAAGCAGGAATTGAGTACGAAGTTTGCACTTGCTACAGAAAGCAAAGTAAATATTGCTTTGAACACGATCACAAGACCAACCCCTGTAAATGTGCACCTAGAATATTCTGGGAGGTTAGATCTTTTGCTGGAAAGAAATGCAAATGGGAGCAATGCATGAATTATGATGAATATCTACATTGCGAACACCTGTATTGTTGGAAACATGAAAGATATTGGTTCAACAAATATTCAAAATGTGAAGACTGTAGAAAAGAAAACAAGATTAAGGAAGATAAATATTGGCAAGACCTCGCATTCCGATGTGTAATGCAATGGAAAACAACAACTAGAGAGGTAAAGATGGCAGAAAGAACACCAACCCCCCTGGAAGAACAAATAATAAATAACGAACAGGCAGAAAAAGAAATTAGACAAATATTGGGAGTACCGATTATCGAAGAACCAGGAGAAACACGAATCGCAGAAGATACATTGCAAGCCTGGGAACAAGTAACGAACCTAGAAAATGAGATTGAGGAACTAAAACAACAATTAGCACAATTACGAATGATAAACCAAGATCAAGAAAAACGAATCAACGAACTAGAAAATGTAAATCAAAAACAACAGCAAGAACTAAACGAAGAACGAAATCGAGTAGAAATACTTACCAAAGAAGTAGAAAAATGCCAACCGATAGAACCCATAATCTGGAAGAAAGAGACATCGATATTTCATTGTGAAAACTGTAAAGAGAATGAAGAAAACTACGAATATTGTATCCCGAGTACAATATTATGCTACAAAGCCTTGTATAACAATGAAAGAATCGTAAGAGAAGAAAAAGAAAAAGAGTTAAAAGAATACGACGATCTATTTAAAATATATCAAAAACAAGAAGAAGAAAAACAGGAGGAAATAATAATTAAAGACCAAGATACCTTCGAAAAAATATTAGCAGAATTCGATAAAATAATTAGCCCAGAATTAGTTATTAACCCTGAAATTGTATGCTGAAGAGCTAAAATGAATACTAATTAAAGAATTAAAACCATGTGAATAGCACGCGTACGGTGAAAGTCCGAAAATTATAAAAACCCTGGATATTCTACTCAATAGAAAACAGAAATCAAAATGTCAACACTCAACAAGGTCAAAATAATTGAATATACAACAACAGTACTCTACGACAAGAAAACGAAGAAAATATGGATTAGCAAAAGAACAAATCCAAACAAAGAATTTTATGAACATTGGCAATCTCCTGGAGGACATGTAGAAGAATCAGATATATCAGCGAAATGGGCAGCAAGAAGAGAAGTATTCGAAGAAACTGGAGTATATTTAAAATTAGAAGAATTAAATTATTGGAGAACTCAACATTATTACAAAGAAGATCGATGGAGGAATCGACTTATTTGGAGAAATAGTAATACAAAACCAAACACTACAATGGATCGCACAATGCAAAATGACAAAACAGTTGAAAAATAGTACGATAAATGAAATAAAAGGATTGTTATCATCAAGACCAAATACCATAGGAATCATTATTCATGGAGGAAATAAAAGTAGACAGATCGAAAGTATGATTGAAACAGGACCCCGAAATATTATATTACAAGTCATACTAATAGTTTGCATATCCATCATATAAAAAAAATAAAAATGTCATAAGAATTTATTTGCATAGAATTATATATTTTTGAAAAGTAATAATAATAGTTTGCATAATAATAATCATTTTTATTATAGTTATATGATTAGAATGCATAGCGGATATTATTTTTGTATGGAATATTTTTAAAACGGTAAAATAATAAAAAAAAAGGTGAAAGGGCTCATTGTCATAGTACCAAGTCGCTGCATCAAGCTTTAANTTTCACAAAGGTATTTCTAAGACAGATCGAAAGCCCCGGTTCTTAGCTACAAGGTGATATGTGTTTCATCTCTGTAGCATCGATATTCGCCAAGATAATGAGGTTTAAAGCCAAGCAATTGTCAAAACGTCTATATTTTTAAAGATTTACAAGATTTACATATAAAAATTCCGTTTTCAGACTTCTCTCACAATTTGTGGAACAGGGAGCGATTTTTCACAAAGGTGTTTCTAAGACAGATCGAAAGATCTGGTTCTTAGCTACAAGGTGATATGTGTTTCATCTCTGTAGCATTGATATTCGCCAAGATAATGAGGTTTAAAGCCAAGCAATTGTCAAAACGTCTATATTTTTAAAGATTTACAAGATTTACATATAAAAATTCCGTTTTCAGACTTCTCTCACAATTTGTGGAACAGGGAGCGATTTTTCACAAAGGTGTTTCTAAGACAGATCGAAAGATCTGGTTCTTAGCTACAAGGTGATATGTGTTTCATCTCTGTAGCATCGATATTCGCCAAGATAATGAGGTTTAAAGTCATGCAATTGTCAAAACGTCTATAAAAATTTACACATAAAAATTCTGTTTTCAGACTTCACTCCCAATTTGTGGAACGGGGAGCGATTTTTCACAAAGGTATTTTTATGACAGATCGAAAGCCCCGGTTCTTAGCTACAAGATGACATGTGTTTCATCTCTGTAGCATCGATATTCATCAAGATAATGAGGTTTAAAGTCAAGCAATTGTCAAAACGTCTATGAAAATTCTTTAAAAACTTTTTTCATAGACGTTTTGACAATTGCTTGACTTTAAACCTCATTATCTTGATGAATATCGATGCTACAGAGATGAAACACATGTCATCTTGTAGCTAAGAACCGGGGCTTTCGATCTGTCATAAAAATACCTTTGTGAAAAATCGCTCCCCGTTCCACAAATTGGGAGTGAAGTCTGAAAACAGAATTTTTATGTGTAAATTTTTATAGACGTTTTGACAATTGCATGACTTTAAACCTCATTATCTTGGCGAATATCGATGCTACAGAGATGAAACACATATCACCTTGTAGCTAAGAACTGGAACTTTCGATCTGTCATAGGAATACCTTTATGAAAAATCGTTCCCTGTTCCACAAATTGTGAGAGAAGTCTAAAACAGAATTTTATGTGTAAATCTTTAAAAATAAAATTACACAATCGCTTCACGGTGTAATTAATTTGTTCTTTGATGCATCTTATAACTATAAAACTTGATGCAGCGATTTGATACTATAACTATGAGCCACTGCAAAATATTTATTACTTTAATTATAAGTCATAATTTTATTTGCATATTTTTTACTATATTTTAGATATCTCATAAAAATTTTGCATAGAGTTAATATAAAAAATAGTTGCATATTTTGAACCAAAATCTTGCAGATCTTTTATGACATTTATTATAATATTTCGGGGTCCTANAAATTGTGAGAGAAGTCTAAAACAGAATTTTATGTGTAAATCTTTAAAAATAAAATTACACAATCGCTTCACGGTGTAATTAATTTGTTCTTTGATGCATCTTATAACTATAAAACTTGATGCAGCGATTTGATACTACATCAGGAAATTGTTGGAGTCGAAAATATCCGGATATTTTTCAATTTAAAAAAAATCCGGATAAATTCGCGAATTTATGCGAATATATTCGCATATATTCGAATTTATTCGATTCTCAAATATATCCGGATATTTTTATCCGGATATATCTGGATAGTTTCAATTCGAATATATGCGAATATATTCGCGAATTTATGCGAATTTATTCGAATATTATTCGAATAAATTCATGGGATATAGTTGGATGAAAACATGCTAATTAATTTATTTTTCATTTTGTTTTGCAAATTTACGCATTATTTTATTAATATTTATTTTTATTTACATTATTTTTTTTCAATTATTTGTAAATCGTCTATCGTCTTCAATTATTTGAAAATCATCTTCATTATTAACATTATTATTATTATAATCATTATAATCATAATTATTATTATTATAATCATCATTATTATAATCATTATTATTATTATTATTATTATAATCATCATCGTCATCACCGTTGTCATCTTTTTTTTGGGATTTTCGAAGGGTTACGGTTTGTTTCATCTTTTTTTTATTTATTACTTTTTCTAATCTTGCTTGCGTTTCTCCAAGAGTCGGAAGTTCTGTATCATCATTCATTTGATTTTTTCGTTTTCTTTCAAAAGTTTCAGCAATTTCTTCTGAGTCAGAGTCATTATTAAATCCAATCTTATTTTCAATTTTTTTCTATATTTTTATATTTTTATATTTTTTTATATGTTTTCGTTAGTTTTTGAATTTTATTTAACAATATTAATTATTTCAATTACTCACTAAATTTTTTTCGACAAAAGGCTGAACAATATCTTCAGTGATTTGGATATATTCATTATTGGGATTTAGAAGGATTTCAGCAATCAACACACACCAGGCAGTGTGAGAATCTGGAATGAATTCTTTTTTGGGCCATGCATTTTTTATGATACGTACGATATATTTTTCAGAAGTGTTTTTGATTTCTGTAAACAATTTCTTGTAACATTCTAGTACTATAGGACTTCTCTTCCATGCAGTAATTTCGGCTGCTGTCGCATTGCTGTTAATAGGTGGTAATTTATCGAAGATTTTAAAAATAGATGCTTTTACTTTTGTACTTAAATTGCTGCGTAAATTTCGTATCTTTTCGCCAATCTGTAAATTTTAATAACTATTTAATATTTAATAATATTTATAATTATAAACAATTATAGAATGATACTTGCGGCTTTTTTCATTTTTTTTTCAAAATATCCATCCCACTGATCACTCAAACTCAAAAAAAAGTCATTATTTGTTTTCCTTAAAACTTTTTCGGCCATTTCTTTATAATCACCGGGAATTGGATATATACTATGTTCTATAAGTTCTTCTGAGGATTTTTTAATAATAACCTGTATAATAAATAAATTTTGAATATTTTATTAAAAATTACTACTGAAATATATAATATTGCAATTCAAAGACTGCTCTTTTAAATTATAACTACAAATATTTTATGAATTTAAATTTATTACATCCAGGGATTCTTTATTAAATGAAAGCACAGATATTTTTTCTTTTATTGATTTCATATCTTCTCCCAATTTACATAATTTCTTTTGGTTGTCTTCATTTATTTTTTGTAAAAGTTCAATTTTCGTCAGAATTCGACGTAATAATAGAACTAATAAAATAGATAGCTTTTCAATTTAAGTTTTGTCGAATAAATACGAATATTATTAAAATTATACCGTCGTCACTTCTTGCTCGCACATTAGATACAGAAGATAATGGTGTAATTGAGTCATCACTTTCGAAGGATTGTATAGAGGAACCAGAAGACTGTGAAATTAAGCGGGGGAATGGCTGTACTTGCGGAGGCTCTACTTGTGGATGTGGAGACTCTATTTGCGAAGGCTCTACTTCCGGAGGCTTTCGAATTTGTAGAAAAAAGAGCATTTAAATTGCTCATCCTTTTTAAATAAAAGGTCAAAGATTTAATTCAATTATTTTACATTTTTGTTATTTTTGTTATACTACGTACCTTAGTTGTAAAAAAAAAATTATTTAAAAAAAGGTATGAAAGTGAAAAATTATATAAAAATTCGTTTTGAAGATGAAAAATTATTTAAAAATTTATTTTGAAGGAGTATAAAGCATAGCAGGTTTGGATATGTAAGGAGAATNAATAAAAATAAATATTACCAAATTATAACTTGAAAATGATAAATATATTCGAATATATACTATATTTAGTTAGTTACATTCTTTACATTGCCCCAGTTTCTATTATAGAAAATAAATGAAGGTAATGAATATTTTTCTTGACGCGAAAGTATAGTTGTAAAGAAAAATTTCTTGATTGCTAAAAAAAAACATAAGAATTTGAAAAGTATAAAAGAAATGATAATATTTTGTAAAGTATCTTCAAAATAATTAAATTTAAAATTTCGAAGTATTTTAAATATAATTTTATAAAAATGCCCAAAGATTTCAAATGCCTATACTGTGATCGTTATTTTTCATCCCGACAAGCATACGCCCAACATGTTAATAGAACTCATTATGACATAAATGATACGTCGCTTGATGACAAAGATTTTAATCGAATTAATCGATTTGAAGAAATGCAAACTGGTTGGGAAGAAAGTTTGCCATCTATAACTAATGAAAACGAAGAGTACGAAGATCAAAATATGCCACCTGCGTCTCATGAATATGAAGATGTCTTAGAAAATACTGATGTTGTAAGTAATTTTTCGAAAAATTACGACATAAATCAAACTTCTCAAAGCAATTTCGATCAATCTGATCGATTTGAAGAGTCAAATATGGAAGATTATTATTCTTTTGAACAAGTTTCGCCTGATCGATTTGAAGAGTCAAATATAGAAGATTATGATAATTTTGAACAAGTTTCGCCTGAAAGAGAAGAAAATGTCATGGAATTTCCAAACGAGGCATATGCTGACTTAATGGAACTTTTTATAAAGCATAATTTAAATAATAAAACCGGAAACGCAATTATAAAATTTTTTGACAAACATTCTAATTTATCTACTTCGCCTCTTCCTAAAAATATCGAGGCTGGTCGAAAACT
>PQFF01000033.1:43604-78399 GCA_003547095.1 Diversispora epigaea | reverse complement strand
TAAAAAATAGTTCTAAAAATAATTAAAAAGTAATAATTAATACTTTTAAATATTTAAAAATTATCTAAACTAATAAAATAAACGAAATATTATCTATTTACAACTCTATAAACTCCTTTAAAACTATATAATTACTCTTCTTTCTTGTTTAGATCAATAGAATAGTAATGTGAATAATGTGCCGATTTCACTATAAAATAGTTTTAAAAAGTAATAGTTAGTACCTTTAAATATCTAAAAATTATCTAAACTAATAAAATAAACGAAATATTATCCACTTACAACTCTATAAACTCCTTTAAAACTATTTAATTACTCTTCTTTCTTGTTTAGATCTATAGAATAGTAATGTGAGTAATGTGCCGATTTTACTATAAAAATAGTTCTAAAAAGTAATAGTTAGTACCTTTAAATATCTGAAAATATTCTAAACTAATAAAATAAATATAATATTACTCACTTATAACTCTAAACTCTTTTAAACTATATAATTATCTTTTAACTCAAAATAATAATTGTAATATAATATTTAAAGAAAGAAATATTGTATCACAGATTAAAAAAATAATTTACAGATTAAAAAAATAATTCTCGGATTAGAGAACAATTCAGATTAATCCTTTAATCCGTAATTAATCTGTGATTAATCCGCGGATTGATATATATAATCCGAATTAATCCGGATTATATTTTTTTTAATCCGGATCTTTTAAATTTTTAAAAAATGATCTATCAATCTGTGTCACCACGAATAATCCGTCGGATTGACGGATAAGTCATCCACGGATCGCACCTCTAAATTGGAGTACTAGGAAGAATCCCTATAAGAAATACATATGCTTAAAAAATACTTAAAATATAATTAAAATATTATTGAAATATTATTAAAATAAATTAAAATATACTTAAAATATACTTAATTGTATTTATAAAAAAACTACTTAAAATATTATTATTTTGTACTTAAAATATATTAAAATATACTTAAAAAATACTTAATTTAAGTAATAAGTAAGTATGTTTTAGGTATATACTTAAAACATACTTAATTTTAAATATGTTTTAATAATATTTTAAGTATATTTTAAATATATACCTAAAACATACTTACTCATTACCTAAATTAAGTATTTTTTAAGTATTTTTTAAGTATATTTTAAATGTATTTTAAGTACAAAATAATAATATTTTAAATAATTTTTTATATACTTAAAAAATACTTAAAAAATACCTAATGAAATATATTTTAAATATATTTTAAGTATATTTTAAATATTGTAGTTTTTATAGAAAATCAGAAATTTTCCTATAACTATAGGAAAAAAACAAATACTAATCAATATAAAAGTACTTGAAACAGAATTACTTTTATTACTTGGAAATAATTGGATGTCAAAAGCAAAAGTAAACTATAGTTGAGAAATACAGGAATTAACTTTAAAATAAAGAAATCAAATAATTGTAGTACCAGCAACTTGTATAACATAGAAAATTAAAAGAAACTTATAAAAAAAAATTATTGAAGAAAAAGAGAAATATGAATTTGAAAATGACGAAGAAATGGAATTAGCAGAAAAATCAGAAATTGAAAGTAAAGATGATGAAAATGAAACTGAAAAAATATTTGAAATGAAAAAAAATATTGAAGAACAAAATAATGAAAAATATGACATAAAACAAGATTCAGATAAAGAAACATTGAAAGTACTAGTATTTCTGACAGTACCTGAAAAAATAAAAGATATTGAAATAAGGGAATTATCAGAAAAACAGAAAAAGAAATTTAAACAATTCATAAAAGAAAATAAAAACTTATTCGCAGAAAATATAAATCAATTAGGAAAAACAAATATAACTTAATACCAAATAAAAACAGATAGAATAGAACCTATTAAATAAAAATATTATAAAAAAGGATCAGATGCAGATAAATTTATAAAGGAAAAATAGATTGATTATTGGAAAATGTGCTTATTAGTAAATCAAAAAGTACATGGACTTCACCAGTAATATTAATAAAGAAAAATGATAGCAAAACTAGATTTTATGTAAATTATAGGAAATTAAATAACATAACCAAAAAGAATGTATTTTTTATACCAAATATGAATGAAATAATAATATCATTTAATGGAACAAAATGTTTTACAATACTTGATTTAGCAAATAGATATTGGCAAGTAGAAATAGAACTTAAAAGTAGGGACAAAACAGCATTTGTGACAAAACATGAAATTTATGAATTTAATATACATCAGGAAATTTTTTATGTCGGAGGTTATTGTAATAATTTCGTTTTCAAAGGTTATTGAAGGTTATCGGATCAATAACCTTCGCAAATATTACATTTATTATGATAAAGTGAAGGTTATTGAAGATTATTGATATCAATAACCTCCGGAGTATTACGTTTTATTAATAAAAATGAAGGTTTTCAGTACCAATAACCTTCGTAAATATTACGTTTATGTTGGAGGTATTCGAAGGTTATCGGAGTGAAGGACTTCGAAGGCTTACGTTTAAAAAAATTTACTGATGTAATACCATTTGGATTAACAAACGCACCTGCAACTTTTCAAAGATTAATAAATGAAGTATTAGAAAAAATAATTGGAAATGAAGTAGTAGTATACCTAAATGATATTATACGTGTTGCCNGTTTTACAATACTTGATTTAGCAAATAGATATTGGCAAGTAGAAATAGAACTTAAAAGTAGGGACAAAACAGCATTTGTGACAAAACATGAAATTTATGAATTTAATATACATCAGGAAATTTTTTATGTCGGAGGTTATTGTAATAATTTCGTTTTCAAAGGTTATTGAAGGTTATCGGATCAATAACCTTCGCAAATATTACATTTATTATGATAAAGTGAAGGTTATTGAAGATTATTGATATCAATAACCTCCGGAGTATTACGTTTTATTAATAAAAATGAAGGTTTTCAGTACCAATAACCTTCGTAAATATTACGTTTATGTTGGAGGTATTCGAAGGTTATCGGAGTGAAGGACTTCGAAGGCTTACGTTTAAAAAAATTTACTGATGTAATACCATTTGGATTAACAAACGCACCTGCAACTTTTCAAAGATTAATAAATGAAGTATTAGAAAAAATAATTGGAAATGAAGTAGTAGTATACCTAAATGATATTATACGTGTTGCCCAAATCCCAAATAATTTGGGATTTGGGACGCCAAAATGCACAAATTACTAGTATTTGGGATTTGAAATTTGGGATTTCGGCAAAAAATACTAATTATAATTTGGGATTTGGGATTTGGGATTTTGGCATTTGGAATTTCGGCATTTGGATTTTGAATTTGGGTGGCAGGTATAGATGATATCAATATATATGCAAAGGAAAAAAGACTCTTTTCGCTGATCATTTGATCATCATTTTCAAAAAGATGTTCGCAAGTTATTTATTATGACTTTGCTAATAAAGTCTTATTTCCTTTCTTTTAACACCTGTTTTATTACAGTAGTCATTCCTCATATTCTTGTAAACCTCTTTGAGCTTAATATGTTATGGAGTTAGTTATATCAAGAAACTGTAATTTTGGTTTGAAAGATGAACTAGTGTATTTATTACCAAAAGTGTGTATCTTTTTTTGCTAGCAATGAAATAATATGGTCTTAAGTATTTCTTCTTGTTGTATCTCTTCTCTGGTATAGGACCCCGAGCAATCTATAAATAGGTCACATTAGAGTTTGCTTAGCTATCATAGTAAAATTTTTAAAAAGTTGCTTATTTTTAATTAAAATTTAAAAATTTACTTACAAAAATTATATTTTTCCTTTCTTATTTCCTAATTTAGTATTATCTGACCTATTTATAGATTGCTCGGGGTCCTTCTGGTATTATAAATAGGCCAGATTATACATGTCGTCAAAACTAATTTGGCCTTGACTCAACTCTTAAAATTTCAATTTTTAATTGCGTCTGACTCAACNTATTTCCTTTCTTTTAACACCTGTTTTATTACAGTAGTCATTCCTCATATTCTTGTAAACCTCTTTGAGCTTAATATGTTATGGAGTTAGTTATATCAAGAAACTGTAATTTTGGTTTGAAAGATGAACTAGTGTATTTATTACCAAAAGTGTGTATCTTTTTTTGCTAGCAATGAAATAATATGGTCTTAAGTATTTCTTCTTGTTGTATCTCTTCTCTGGTATAGGACCCCGAGCAATCTATAAATAGGTCACATTAGAGTTTGCTTAGCTATCATAGTAAAATTTTTAAAAAGTTGCTTATTTTTAATTAAAATTTAAAAATTTACTTACAAAAATTATATTTTTCCTTTCTTATTTCCTAATTTAGTATTATCTGACCTATTTATAGATTGCTCGGGGTCCTTCTGGTATTATAAATAGGCCAGATTATACATGTCGTCAAAACTAATTTGGCCTTGACTCAACTCTTAAAATTTCAATTTTTAATTGCGTCTGACTCAACTAATTGCGTCAGTTATTAGTAAAAATTAAAATTTGCCTTGACTCAATTTCAATTTTTCTCAATTTTAATTGCGTCTGACTCAATTTAATAGTTTTGATGACATGTATAGGTCAAATATATACTATCGCTCAGTACAGACGAAAGTTCGACTTTAGTCAACACTAATAATTTCGACATTAAAGACTTTGTCATGAGAATATTTTGTCTCTTACCAAGAGACACAGTAAAATCTTTCAGGGGGACTCATGAAGTTGATAGGTTGAGAGAAGTTAGATAACTTTTGTGCATAGCTATACGTGTTACCCAAATTCCAAATAATTTGGGATTTGGGACACCAAAATGCACAAATTACTAGTATTTGGGATTTGGGATTTGGGATTTCGGCAAAAAATACTAATTATAATTTGGGATTTGGGATTTCGGCATTTGGGATTTCGGCATTTGGATTTTGAATTTGGGTAGCAGGTATATGCATAGCTTATTTTGAAGGAGAAATAAGTGTATAAGAATTTGCCATTTTGGAGAATTGTCTAACAAGTTGAATTTCAGGTTAAACCAGAAGGTTAGATAACACTTGTATAGTTTTATTCTAAAGAAGAAATAAAGGTGCGAGGACCTTTTAGGTTATGCATGAAACATGCAGAAAAATTGTTTGAATCACAAATAGGGAAAATATATATTATGTGATTAATCATCTGGTTGGTTAACAAGTTTTTGATATTTAAGTCACGATCAAATTGATTTATAATTGTATTCCAATCAATTATCTCCATGTTATATGATTAAAGGAAATTAAGGTATAGGAGTTAAAAAGCAGATTGGTTCAAAAAGGGTTAGTTGTTGTAAGTTTGAGTTGTGTTATGTGTAAGAAGAAAGTTATTAGGCTAGATTATAATTCTAAGGTTAAAGTGTTCCCTTTTCTTTATTTCTTTTTATTTTATTTTATTTGTCATAGTAAAATAATGGTTTCAAATGGATATTAAGCAAATTAATATAATTTGGGATTTCACGATATTTTTTATTTTTAACTGAGAGTGTGATCCCAGTAAACTGTTGCTCAGATTGGTCAAGAGTGGACAGGGACGGGTCCTGGTGAATCAGTTTCCAATGTTTAATTAGCAACGATGAATTGTATCGTAAATTAGAAATATATTTTAATTTTAGTAAGTTTCTATATATGTTAATTGTTTTAGTTTAGTTCAATGTATAACAAGTTTTATAATAAATAAATATATTGGAACAAGACTCTATTGGTTAAAAAAAAAAAAAAATTAACATATATATAAAAAATTTTGAAAAATATATGGAAAGATTAACCGAAGTATTTAACAAATTAAAAATAGCAAGATTAAAACTGAAACCTAATAAATGTTATTTTATAAAGAAAGAACTCAAATTTTTAGAATATGTAGTAAATGTAAAAAAAAAATCAACGGACCTAAAAAAATAGAAAAAGTCAAAAATTATCCAAGATTAGTAACAGTAATACAAATCAGAAGATTTTTAGAATTANGTTATTAGGCTAGATTATAATTCTAAGGTTAAAGTGTTCCCTTTTCTTTATTTCTTTTTATTTTATTTTATTTGTCATAGTAAAATAATGGTTTCAAATGGATATTAAGCAAATTAATATAATTTGGGATTTCACGATATTTTTTATTTTTAACTGAGAGTGTGATCCCAGTAAACTGTTGCTCAGATTGGTCAAGAGTGGACAGGGACGGGTCCTGGTGAATCAGTTTCCAATGTTTAATTAGCAACGATGAATTGTATCGTAAATTAGAAATATATTTTAATTTTAGTAAGTTTCTATATATGTTAATTGTTTTAGTTTAGTTCAATGTATAACAAGTTTTATAATAAATAAATATATTGGAACAAGACTCTATTGGTTAAAAAAAAAAAAAAATTAACATATATATAAAAAATTTTGAAAAATATATGGAAAGATTAACCGAAGTATTTAACAAATTAAAAATAGCAAGATTAAAACTGAAACCTAATAAATGTTATTTTATAAAGAAAGAACTCAAATTTTTAGAATATGTAGTAAATGTAAAAAAAAAATCAACGGACCTAAAAAAATAGAAAAAGTCAAAAATTATCCAAGATTAGTAACAGTAATACAAATCAGAAGATTTTTAGAATTAGTAGGATATTATAAGAAATTCATATAAGGATTACTAAATAATTTACTTAAGAAAAAATTATCAACTGGAAATAAAATTAGATGCCCAACAGGAATCATTTGATATACTAAAGGAAAAACTTATCATATCACCAATTTTAACATACCTAAATTTTAAGAAACATGAAAAAGAAAAAGTAGTAATATACGCAAATAAAAGTTTAATAGAAATACAAAAGAATTATTCAGCAACAGAATTGGAAATATTAGCAGTAGTATGGGCTGTAAAATAATTTAGACAATATTTGGAATATCGATATTTTACCTTATTAATCAACCATTTAGCATTAACTTTTATGAAGAACAAAATAATTAAATTAACTGGAAGACAAGCACAATGAATTTTGAGATTACAATTACATCAGTAAATTTTTTTAAACATAAGCCTTCGAAGTTCTTTATTCCGATAACCTTCAAATACCTCCAATATAAACATAATATTTACGAAGGTTATTGGTACCGAAAACCTTCATTTTTATTAATAAAATATAATACTCCAGAGGTTATTGATATTGATAACCTTTAATAACCTTCATTTTATCATAATAAACATAATATTTACGAAGGTTATTGGTCTGATAACCTTCAATAACCTTTAAAAACGAAATTATTACAATAACCTCCAATATAAAAAATTTTCAGATGTATATGATTTTATTATTAAATACAAAGTAGAAAAATTGAACACAAATGCAAATACATTATCTAAATTATAACTTAAAAAATATAAATAGGATAATTTTAAACAAAAGAAAAAAATAAAAATAAATGAAAATTTATATTAGGAAATATTAAAATATTTAAAAGAAAATAAATTTTTTTTTTTTTTATTTTAGCGAGGCCTCGCCTCAAATTTTATTAATTAGAAAAACAGAAAGTTTCAAAAGAAAATAAATTATCAAAAGAAAAATTATTAAAAGAAATTAAAAAGTTAATAACAAAATCACGATACTTTAAAGAAATTAATGGATAATTATATAAGAAACATAAAAAAGAAAAAGGAAAATTATTAAAAATAGTACAAAGATACGAATTAAAATAATTATTATATATATTAAGAAATTTTACTTAAAACCTGAAATTTTTTGACTATCCAGATAAATTCCTTGATTAAAAATACATATAACTAGGTACTTTTTTCACTTCCATATATAGAATAGATTCTGCATAAATTTTAAAAAGATGAAATACCTCAAAAATTCAAAATCAATTTTGAGAACATGTATAATTGAAAACCTATCAGGTACCTGAAATTAGGCAACAGTCGAATACATCTATCAGGTATCCGACTGTTACTTAATTTCAAGTACCTAATATGTCATATCGTATATATATTGTATACATATCATATATATATTAAATATTTGATATACTATACCCGATAAGTATCCGATATATATATGATATGTGCATGATATGACATATCAGATATCTGATAAGTGTATGATATAACATATCAAATACCCAATAGAGACTATCGGTAATATATCAGGGACCTATCGAGTACCTAAAATTAAGCACTAATCAGGATGTATAATAAATATCTAATTTTTAATATTTTGACTTGTGATAGGTATATCCAGGTTTTTTGCTATTTCTTCTTCATTAAGTTTTAATTGACTACAAGTTTCTAAAAAAAATTCGTTCACCATAATTGATTTCCTATTTTTTTTCTTTTGTAATGGCATTTCCTTATTAACTACTTAAATTTTTCTTTTCTCCTCATTTGTATACTCATTATAAGTGATAAAAATTAACTCATGTTTGTTTGATACAAGTTCCGACAGAATTATTTCCATTTCTATTCCTTTGTACTTTGCTATTTGTTGTTTCAATTCCTTTATTGTTTTTAAAAACTTTTTGATAATTAATAATGTTCTCTCATTCATGTCCATCATAATAAATACCTTTTCGATATTTTTTATATTAATATCCTAAGATATTTAACTATCTTTCAGTAATTCGTAAGCTAATTGTTTTTTAGTTTTTAGATATTTGGATAAAATAAAATTTTCAATATATTGCTTAAAATAGATCAAATTAATATTGTTTAAATTTGATTTTTGTTATATCCATTGTTACAAGTTTAATGCAATATTTTTGTCATCAATAAGTCACTTGTATTTTTGATATTTGCCACAATTTGAAACTGGAAATGAATTGTACATCAGGAAATTTTTTATGTCAGAGGTTATTGTAATAATTTCATTTTCAAAAGTTATTGAAGGTTATCGGACCAATAACCTTCGCAAATATTATGTTTATTATGATAAAGTGAAGGTTATTGAAGGTTATCAATATTAATAACCTCCAGAGTATTACATTTTATTAATAAAAATAAAGGTTTTCGGTACCAATAACCTTCGTAAATATTACGTTTATGTTGAAGGTATTCGAAAGTTATCGGAGTGAAGGACTTCGAAGGCTTATATTTAAAAAAATTTACTGATGTAACTCAAAAAAAATTTGGTCAAGGAACGAATTCATTTAGTGGTATATAGTTTTAGATTAATATAAACTATATTTACTGCCTCTTCGCTAGATTTCATTTTTCCATTGTCATTATTTAATTGTATGAAATATTCATAGACAGCATGTTATTTGTTATACTCAAAAACTGTAAGTGTCTTTCCATTTCTGAAAAGGTTATATTGAAGTTGCACAATTTTTTCACTAAATATTGAATTTTTATCTATCTCTGTTAGAGAATCAGATGACATCGGAGATATCAAAAAAGAAATGATAGGCTCATTGACATACCTATTTGGAGAATTACCGACAAATCCATTTAAAAGTTTTTTGTTTCTTCAAAAAATATTAAATTTAAGTATTTCTTTGATAATATTGACAAGTATACTGGAAGTACTAAATTTATGATAATAAGTCATTTTCAGTATTCCCTTTACTGTTCTTTGATTTTTTTTAGATTTGTTTCATATGAACACTGACGTGTTTGTATTTTTTTTCTTCTTCAATTTCTTTTTCTTCCCTTTTTTTAACTTCTATACTTTCAAACTTTTTGTTAATCTTAATTTTTTTATTTTTGTCAACTGATATTTAAGTTTTTTGTTGTTGTATTCTTGAAGCCTTATAAATTTTTTTTTTTTTAACATTTTTTTTTCATCCACTTGTAATATCAACAAGTAATATTGAGAACCATGATTTTTTATCAACCAATAGAATTATACACATGATATTATTAACTGATAACAAGTCATGTATTTGTCCTATTTGGTACTAACTATATATAAGCAGGACATTTTTGAATTGATATAATTCAAAAATAAATATACATACATGTTTTCAAAATTAATTTTGGATTTTTGAAATATTTTGTCTTTTTGAAATTTATGCAGAATCTATTCTATATATGAAAATAAAAAAAGTACCTAGTTATATATATCTTTAATCAAGGAATTTATCTGGATGATCAAAAAATTTCAGGTTTTAAGTAAAATAATTTTGTCTTTTATAAAAAACTATTTTGACTTTTTTTTCCAAAATTACAATTTTGGGTTCCAAAATAATTTAGTGTGCAAGTATAGGAATGAGTAATTATTTTTTAAAAAAGAGACTGGCAATTTGTAACAAATTAACTTAGCTTCAAAATAGTAACTTTCTTTTTTTGATATCTCAACTATATCATGTGCTATAACGTTTTAAAAATTAATTAAATTATTTTAATCTTTAAGTGGTATGCACTGTAGTTAAGATCATTAAATGGATTTACATAAGAATATACATAGAAACATATATTTAACATAGATGAGAATATAGATTAGAGCATAAATTAATAAATATTTAAAGAATAAGTTTTCCTTTCAGTTGAACTTCAGTTGAACTTAACTTTAAGATGGTCTTAATTTGTAAGTTAACTCCTGAGTTGAAAAATAACTCAGTAATGTTAATTAAGATAAGATTCCTATATTATGAATAAATGATTGTATAATTTAAATTCTTAGTGAATATTTGTTAAAGTGTTAGTATTCTTGAATAAAATCTTATCCTAAAGCCTCTTTCAAATAAATCCCCAATTACAAAACCTTCATTCTTTATATTTTTAATATAAAACCCTTGTAACTTTAGCACATCACGTATAATTGCTGTCTTTATACTTTGTTTTCCCTGCTATTAGTTGTCTGTTACCCTGATTCCTTTGAAGGTAAATCCCAGTCAACAGCATGGATACTACACCTATCTGGTACCTGATAGGTGTAGGTTTTATAAATTTTCAACCAGTGTTAGACTGTTCTGATGAATTATTTGAAGATAAGTCTTGGGATCTAAGCTTCTTTTCTCTATTTCTTTCTCTAATCTCGTTGCTAATCTGTTCTTTATGTACATGATCCAGAAATTCGATCTCTTTATCTTCAGATGATTTAGTTTTTATGCAAATTGATGATGTGAAGCATTGAGTCTTTGTCTCCTGGCATGTATCAGATGCTGGAGTATCATCACATCGTAAGTCTGTTCAGGAGTATCATCAGAATTCATTTCAGGAAAAATAGGTACTTGTAAACTTACTTGAGATTGCAAAAACATCTTTTGTAGAAAGTGCATTAGTATCACTTTTTTCTTTCTGTTCTGGATTCTTGATTCTGATTTCATGTTTTTCTAAAGCTTGTTTTAACTTTGCATTCTCAGCCTCAACTTTGACAAATTTCTTCTTAAGTTCAGGATCTATATTCAATTGTTCACGCCGATCACTTTGCCGAGAAAAAATCTATCCCAATTCATATATTTTAAAATAAATCGTTGATAGTATATTAGCATACAAAACCGATTCATCGTGATTAGATTCCCCAAACATGTTTATTTCTCATTAGAAACATTCCTGATCTCATTTGTGTTGATATTATTGAGACAAGAAGATAATAGACTGATTTAATTAATCTAGCTTACATACAGTTAAAATTACAAGGACAAAAATTTTATCCGAAAACTTTAATAATATTTATACCATTTATACAGCACATATAATGAGACCTTGCCGAAAATATTTAACATTTTTGTGTTACATGATTACGACCACAAAACGCAATACAAAAAACACTCATATATGCGAAAAGATCATGTGATAAGATAGAATCTTCTGAAGAATCCTCATTTTGTTGTGTAGAGTTGGACTTCTTTATGAAAGTACGGCTTATTCCGTGAATATTCAAAACTCTTACTCGCAGAACTAGTAATGCATGTATAAAATTTTCGATGACGCATTATGAAACGGAATCTTAGCTTTGGCGATAGGGAGATAAAACTTTATACCATTTTCTCGCAACAATCCATTTATAACAATAAAATGCTCATCTAATTATTATAAAAATTATTAGAAAATAGGTTATTACATATCTACATTGCAAAATAACAGTACGTTTTTACCTGTAATATTAATACCGAACGTAATACAAAATTTATTCAGTTCATTCTTATTAATTTTTTTTGACATATCAACATATCCATCTACGCAAAAACGAGCCAACTTGTTATGATCATTATGGGATTTTATTTCTGTCGATCTCCATTTTCCACTTTCTAAATACGCAAGCTCGTTCCAACTTCGTTTGAAAAATACCCGGACCATTAAGTCTGGTTTATTCCCCCTTGATCCAATAACTTGTTTAGTCTTCCGTTTCTTACTTGCCATGCTTTGGCGCTCATTTCTTGTCACCTCAATATTAAATTCAATTGGCATTTGATATAACGATGCCTCCATAAGGCGTGTAATAGCATCAACAAGCGCATTCTCCGAACCGCCGGAAACTTGACGAAGAACATTTCTTTTTATTTCTTGCAAAAGAATATCTGTGACGTTTACCGCTACTTGCATTCTATCTACTCCCCTCTCCACCCAGCGACCGTGGCTTAATACTTCCGATGGCGAAATAATGAACTTGTACTGGTTCCGAATTTCGTCTCTCTTAGTAATAAAGTCCGCACACGCCCCCTTACCAAAGGATCTTTTATCAATTTTTTTATTCCGCTTTTCTCGCCGTGTTAATAAATCCCGAACATGCGTGTTATTTAGAATGATCGGCATAATTTTTTGTGTGGATATAACTAAGTTACTCACTACAAGAACTTCATATTCATCTTCTATTATCTGGTATTGAGGTGATCCAAGGTCAACTATACCGTTAGCTAACGGGTCATCATATGTTAAATCGTTAACGTCGGATGTGCATATTTTTCCTGGAAGACGATTATGTATAGATGTGTTCGCTTTCTGAATTTGTAATTGGTATCTTGATTAGATAGATTTAATTTCGGATAAAAATCATAAATGTATATCTATATATACCTGTAATCTATCTCTTAAGTTACAGGTTAAGGGTCCTCCATTATTAATTAATTAATATTTTCTATATATTAATTTAATATTTATAGCTCTGGATTCCTGTTTCCCTAGTGTATTTCAGAAACGAACCACTCAATAAGATTGCTGTTTCTAGGGCTTTTCATGAACTATGGAAGTACAATAACATACAGTCGGAAGAAAATGATTGTAATCGTCTTTCAGAGATTTTAAACGAGCTAGTGGCAGAAAATCTAGATAGTGATAGGAAGCAACATCTCATTTCATTACAAGATCTCGACAAGGTAAATGCTATCACTAAATTATATTGTTTTTTATAGATATGATGATAAAAAAAATGAAGCAAATTCTCGTCAGACTGTTAACCATTTGCGAGAATTTTCGCTTTATATTGCTGGATACAAGGATGATATGTAAGCGGTGGTAACCCATTTGCGAGAAGTTTCGCTTTGTATTAGTGGGAATAAGGATGATAAGTAAGCGGTGGTATATTAACTGACTGACGAGAAGGCTGCAAATATTCAGCGATGGTACCACAACGGCCATAACGGCTCGCTGAATAATAAATCTGATCTATGCAAGTTTATATTAGATACAGAAATTTTATTTTTGGGTATTCATTAATACGAATATTATTTTTACAGATGCGAGATATGTGTAATATAATTTTATCTATGAAGATTCGAAACTGACGAACCCCCGAGTTGGAAACGACACGCTATCTATAACATTGGTAACCCTTCTTTTCCTGTGCCCTGGGGGTACAGACTCTTATCCTATGTCTATAATTCGGCAGGTGATCAGGAATTTTTCACGTGGGATTTTGAGGAGGTGACAAATTTTGAGTGACAAATATGGTTTCCGCATGTAAAAAAATTCTAAGTCCCTAGGATATTTAATAAAAATCAATATTCGAAAGGTGTGACACACGGTGATAAATACACTACCCTGACAAACCCTAAACCTAACCCATGCATTTGATGTAATGACATGTGAGGACACAGGATAAGAATCTATACCCCCGGAACAGGTTAAGATTTCCCTTAATAATGATATGCGGTCACGTGGGTGTACAGACNCACAACGGCCATAACGGCTCGCTGAATAATAAATCTGATCTATGCAAGTTTATATTAGATACAGAAATTTTATTTTTGGGTATTCATTAATACGAATATTATTTTTACAGATGCGAGATATGTGTAATATAATTTTATCTATGAAGATTCGAAACTGACGAACCCCCGAGTTGGAAACGACACGCTATCTATAACATTGGTAACCCTTCTTTTCCTGTGCCCTGGGGGTACAGACTCTTATCCTATGTCTATAATTCGGCAGGTGATCAGGAATTTTTCACGTGGGATTTTGAGGAGGTGACAAATTTTGAGTGACAAATATGGTTTCCGCATGTAAAAAAATTCTAAGTCCCTAGGATATTTAATAAAAATCAATATTCGAAAGGTGTGACACACGGTGATAAATACACTACCCTGACAAACCCTAAACCTAACCCATGCATTTGATGTAATGACATGTGAGGACACAGGATAAGAATCTATACCCCCGGAACAGGTTAAGATTTCCCTTAATAATGATATGCGGTCACGTGGGTGTACAGACGGACATTTTCTGCTAAGAGCTCCAGTATGGCAAAAGTTTCATTTTTGATAGATCAGGGGTTATTTTTTGATATATCAAGATGCACATATTTTTTTGATATGCCTATAATTGTTTATTTATAGATGCATCAAAAAAATAACTATTTTGTCACATGAAAATAAAAATAACCATAGATCTATCAAAAACGATACCTTTGCATCGCATCAAAAACGAAATCTTTACCTAGTATGTGTTTATATAATCACATGACTTATATATCACGTGTTTGGGCAGACATATAAACTTGTGCCTTTGTGAGTCCTACGCTATGCTCCGGACAATTATTCTCTATAAATATGTCTGGTTTTGATATTGCAACTATTCTCAATAAGAAAAATGAAATATAATGTTCATATGTATTAAATTATATTGGATCTTATAGCAATAAATTTGATAATGAGATATTATTCGACAACCTGTTTGCCAATACAAGTCAGAGTACTTTTACAGAATTTGTTGAATACTGGAAAATTTAGTATGTACCACCGATTTGCTTTATTCTCATCATTTAGTCAAGGTAAATTGGTTAATTATAATTATTGTAGACTGAAAATTCATAAAAGCCATATGGCTATTTGTTTTAGTTATTGAAAACTCATAAAAATTGATGATATAAAATTAATTTCGGAAGCGCAATAACTTTATTTGAGGAAGTTAATGCAAGAAAAGTTAACAAAAGAATCAGTAATATTGTTTATTCAATAATATCACAATTGAAAAAAGAAGTACGAAAGAAACTGGAGTCACACCACATCCAAGGTAGAAAAAAGAATTAAAAAAAAAGCACGAAATGAGAATAAAGAGATTTTCTGTAACAATTCACAATTGATTTTTTTTTCAAAGTTCAAATGGGAATCAAAAATAAATTATTTTGAGCACCAATAATAAGAAGAAATCGGGATAAAGTTATAATAAAGTGTTAATAAAAATAATAATCTCCTTGAGAAACTTCATCCTGTTCTATCTACCCAACTTTTTTCAACTTCTCTGGCTCCCGAATTCATCTCTATCACTATTACTAATGGACTTCAGGATCTAATCAATCCTGTGACCTATTTCTTGACGTTCTCTAGTTCATCCTTTCATGATAGATATAATAAAGTTTAGAAATTTATTTTAAATATTACGATTGTTAAAATATTTATTTATTTACACAAATAATTTTCTTGCATTGAGGTTGCGGGGGGCTTATATGGAAAATTAAATAAATATAAAAAATAAAGAATCACTTAATGGTAAGAGAATAATTATATGAACGTTAAAAAAATTGACTTGATTGGATATCAAGTATTTCAAATCATGTGTTTAATATATCTTATAAATTGATAATCGCGTTGTGCAAATTTTTTTTTTCACGTCGTGAACATATACAGTGTGTTGCAAAAGTCTTTGGACATTTGATAGCCGGACTTGCAATAGTTTACCATTTCCTAGTAATGTCCTCCGGACAAACAACTAAGATAACCAAGGATTCCTAATTTTCTTCTTTATGAAACCTGAGAATTTTATTAAATTTGGTTTTATATGAACCTTTCGTTGCACAGTTTTTTTTTTTGAGAAAAATTCCCGAACACGAGATCTCAATAATGGTCACAACCATAATTAGTGAATTTTTTTTTTTTTTTAAAAAAAGTTTTAGCATTATTGAACATCAAATGTCAATCATCCTTGAATTAGGTTAAGCAAAGCATTAATATTTTTTTAGCCTCTGCCTATCGTGTATTCAGCAGGAATTGTAGTTTACCTTCGAAAAATTTGTAACAATTTATGGTTTAATTTATTTAAATCATTTTTTATTTAGTAACTTCAAACCAATTAGTATATAAATAAAAATACTTTCAATGCGTTCTAAATTTTAAAATAACTTCAAATTTTATTAATTTCACTCATTATGATATTGATATAATTAATAAATCATGAGTAATGATTCCCAATAATCTTTTTTTATCTTCGTTTAAGAAAGTTTCAATTAACTTTTAAATATTCTCAAGGGTAAAATTATTTATAAAAGTATAAATAGAAAAAACTTTAAAGGTAATAAATTATTCAAAAGTGGGTCTAGGTTAAACCAGAGTTACTAATATTAGTATAAAAGAGTGATATGATGCTAGAAAAACATTAGATTAGATAATAGTCGATAGATTTATTAACCAATAAAAATCCGAATATCAAAAAAATTGCTCTTTCTATTCTATTAGTATCACTGTCTATTTGTTTTGTGTAACTACTCGCTTTTTAGTGTTGCATATAATGATATAATGATTCAATTATGAAGTTGAAATACCATCTAATAGAAACCAGCGAAAGAACACGAAGTTTCCTTTCTTGTCTTCTTTTGTTATTTTCACTTAATAATTCGAATAATATTATTCTAAATGGCGAATGTTGCTACTGTGCCTTGTCAGGTTATAGTTAATTCAAAAATGTCACGCGCTTGTTTAATATTTCGTTCAACGTTTAAAAGAAAAAACTGACGTTTTATTGTTTATCATGTTTCTGTTTTTTTTGTGTTTTACATGTTGGAATTTTAAATTCTAGTATAAAACTGGTAGGACCCTAGGGCAAGGCACATATGCTGTAGTAAAAGGTAAGGTTTATTTATTTAACTTTCACCATTGTTATTCTAAGATAACAAACATTCTATCATAGCTAGCATATAGTTCGTTCATTGCTGTTCTTCTCTTCTCTCTCTTTTTTTTTTTTTTGATATAAAACATTTTTAATGGATATGATTTCTACTAAATTACAGAAGCTCAACATGTAATAACTTTTTTTTCCTACAAAATTGCTTGCGTTTACCAATAAAATCAATAGTATTCATTCATAATTAATTTTATAGGTTAAAACTGGTGAATTTTTCGCCGTAAAAGTTATCAATAAGAAATTGATGGAAGGTAGAGAACATATGGTTCGTAATGAAATTGCGGTTTTGAAAAGGATCTCACAAGGACATCGAAATATTTTGACTCTGGTAGATTATTTTGAAACATATAACNACTACTCGCTTTTTAGTGTTGCATATAATGATATAATGATTCAATTATGAAGTTGAAATACCATCTAATAGAAACCAGCGAAAGAACACGAAGTTTCCTTTCTTGTCTTCTTTTGTTATTTTCACTTAATAATTCGAATAATATTATTCTAAATGGCGAATGTTGCTACTGTGCCTTGTCAGGTTATAGTTAATTCAAAAATGTCACGCGCTTGTTTAATATTTCGTTCAACGTTTAAAAGAAAAAACTGACGTTTTATTGTTTATCATGTTTCTGTTTTTTTTGTGTTTTACATGTTGGAATTTTAAATTCTAGTATAAAACTGGTAGGACCCTAGGGCAAGGCACATATGCTGTAGTAAAAGGTAAGGTTTATTTATTTAACTTTCACCATTGTTATTCTAAGATAACAAACATTCTATCATAGCTAGCATATAGTTCGTTCATTGCTGTTCTTCTCTTCTCTCTCTTTTTTTTTTTTTTGATATAAAACATTTTTAATGGATATGATTTCTACTAAATTACAGAAGCTCAACATGTAATAACTTTTTTTTCCTACAAAATTGCTTGCGTTTACCAATAAAATCAATAGTATTCATTCATAATTAATTTTATAGGTTAAAACTGGTGAATTTTTCGCCGTAAAAGTTATCAATAAGAAATTGATGGAAGGTAGAGAACATATGGTTCGTAATGAAATTGCGGTTTTGAAAAGGATCTCACAAGGACATCGAAATATTTTGACTCTGGTAGATTATTTTGAAACATATAACAATTGTAAGTTTTCGAAATTTTCATTTGAATTTTTTTTATTTTTTATTATTTGTCTTTTTGTGTTTTCATAAAATAATCATTAATTAATATTATTATAACTTAAATTAAAATTTTTATTATTATTAAAGTGTATTTGGTAACAGATTATGCAAAAGGAGGTGAATTGTTCGACCGTATTTGTGAAAAAATGTTTTATAATGAGCGTGATGCGGCTCATATCATAAGAAGCGTAACGGAGGCCGTTGCTTATCTTCACGATAACGGAATCGTTCATCGAGGTTATTTTCTTTTAGTAATTTACACAAATCACACTTTTTTTTCTTACACAATTTAAATATCTATATCTATATCTATATTTCTTTTTTTTTTTAAAAAAAAAAAAAAAATTCTTATTAATTTACATTTGAATATTTTGAATATTTTTAGATCTTAAGGTGTGAAAGAGATGATATTATTTATTTAAATTGTTATTTAGATTTGATTCATATGATTTACTACTGAAATTTTTTATTTTCACTTAGCCCGAAAATCTTCTCTTCAGAACTAAAGACGAGGATTCTGATCTTCTTATCGCTGACTTCGGATTATCTAAGATTATCGATTCCGAAAAGTTTCATATTCTCACCACCACATGCGGTACACCCGGTTATATGGTAATTTAATGATGAAAAATATTTTTCACGGATCTTTGGTTAATTCTAAAACTCTCAAACATTTATTTTTTTTGTATGTATGTGTGTTTAAAGGCTCCCGAAATTTTTCGGAAATCGGGACATGGTCAACCGGTTGACATGTGGGCCATTGGTGTGATTACATTCTTTTTATTGTGTGGTTATACACCCTTTGACCACGAGTCCAATCTGGATGAAACGAATGCAATTCTTAGAGGTGATTATAAATTTGAACCTGTAGAACACTGGGCCGGAATAACGGATACAGGTAAATATGATGATTCGGATATTACATTTTAATATATAACATTTAATAATAATATATATTTAAATATTCATTTCTTTTTTTATGGTAGCCAAAGATTTTATCAGTAAACTATTAAATATTGATCCAGACACTCGGATGTCTGCTCACGTGGCGCTTAAGCATTCATGGTTGAACGATCCTCTACCAAGTCCTATGGATGGACCCAATCCCGACCTATTGAATAGTGTTCGTCATAATTTTAATGCTCGTAGGACATTTAAGAAGGCAGTGGATGCCGTCAAGGTTATTAATAATCTTAATCATTCAAGAAATACCAGCTTAGCTGATTTATTAGAAGCATCTCGTAAAGAAGCAGATGAAAATGTAGATCATGTATTATATCTTCAACATTGATGATTTCGCAGTTTTTTTTTTTTTTAAAAAAAAAAAATTTTATTATATTTATTGCGATGAATGTTTTGTATAGCTTCGATCAGTTTATTTTTTATATTTTCTATTTAATTGAAAACAGTTTTCTGGGTTTTAATGTATAAAAGAATGATTATCATTTTTATTTTTGTCTATTGATCATGTGATTTATTTATATATTTTTTTGTTTATTTAAACCAAAAAAGGAGTTCTTGTTTTTTCAATACCAATTATAATAATGAACGAAGCCAACGAGGTGCACTCGATGCAAGTTTTTTTTAAATATATATATATATCTATCCATCTATACATCGATTATGTAATCCTTTTCACCGTTTTTTAACATCAAAATTTATATTAAATTCCATACAAACGGAAAAAAAATATATAATAACTTCCAGGATTCTAAACATACCTTTTCCATCTTCACGACTTGCAAATATTGCACAAAAAGTCCTGAAGGTAGACAAAGAATTAAAAACAGATCAGGTGGAAAGAATTATTACAGTAGAAGAAGTCAATTTAATTGTGTAAGCTTATCTTTAAAAAAAAAAAAAAAGAAGTTAAATAATTAATTCGCGAATTCATTATTAATTAATTATTAATGATTATTTATTTCCTTATTTCTTTATTCTTTATTCAATTTTAAAAAAATGAAACCAGAAAATTTAAGTGTTCGAACATAAAGATATTACGAATATCCGTTAATTCGATATTAGATATGATAATTATGGTAATTAAAACCATGGATGCTTTCGATGGAACGGAATAATTTTTATTCTGTTAACCAAAAATAATAATAATTAAAAATAAAGTTTTTATTTAAACACTTTTTACACACTTTTTTAATGTTCTATTTTCATTTCCTACTTTATTTTATTTTATTTTTTTTTTAAATATATTTTTTTTGTTATATGGTTGTACAGGGACTCAAAAATTCTCACAAAATCTGTTACACGATGATTATAATGACAATCTTTCTTTCTCAAATTAGGAAAATTGGAAACGTATAAAACATATAACATGTTTGACTGACTTTTCTTGTCGTAAAATATATATAAAAAAACAAAAACCATAAAAAACCATAAATAGTGAAACAATATCTAACATTATATTTGTAATTCGTGAAATAATATAACTTTTACTCAGAATTTAATTATTTAATGGGAGTTGCAAACGGGAAGTATGATGTTGACTTCAATGAAGAAGGTTAGTTAATTTGGTTAGTTATTTAATGATATTAACATTTAAACCTTTTTATCAAATAGTTGATATTAATAGAAGTCATATTGAATATAAATAATTTCATAAAATGAAAAGCCAACCTCTACCATTTTAGGTTATTACGCGTTGTTGGGAAAGGAGCATTTGGGAAGGTAATGATAGTAATTTGGTTGGAGGGTTTTGATGAATAATTTAGTTTGAACAATTTTCATCAAATATCAAATAACAATGTTATTAATAGGTTATTATTAAACATAGGTCAGAATTGTGGAACGAAAAGATAACAAACAACTTTTCGCATTAAAATATATTTCAAAGGAGGAATGCATTCGAATGGATGCACTTCGGAATATACTTCGGGAGAGATCAATGTTGGAACAATTGGATCATCCATTGGTATGCAATCTACGTTTTGCATTCCATGATGATGAATATATGTATATGGTTATGGATCTAATGTATGCTCAAAAATGAATATTCAATTGAAGAATTTTGTAGTTATTATTTTTTTTGGTGTGTTCATTATTATTATTATTATTATTTTTGATTTAATTAAGAAAATAATTATTTCCATTATCTTTGATAGGATGGGAGGAGATTTAAGGTTTCATTTGAATCGTAAAACATTTACAGAAGATGCGATTCGTTTTTGGATAGCCGAAATATCATGCGCAATAAGATATTTACATTCCAAGGGAATAGTTCATAGGTACCTTTAATAATATAATTTATATTATTTTTGATTATTTTTGATTATTTTTGATTATTTTTGATTATTTTGATTATTTTGATTATTTTTGATTATTTTCGATCTTATGGTAAAAAAAAATAAATCAAATTATAATAACCAAATTATATATATTATATATATTTCATTAATAACAGAGATATTAAACCAGACAATGTTCTTCTTGATGACAAAGGCCATACACATATAACTGATTTTAATATAGCAACACATGTAAGGATGGATAGACCATTAACATCTCATTCCGGAACATGTGCTTACATGGGTTAGTTTTAATAAATAGATTTATTTCGAAATACATTTATATTTATATTTGAATTTTATATTTATATTCATATTTATAATTATCATTATTGTATAGCTCCGGAAGTATTTAGAGGTGGTGGATATGGTCCCACTGTAGATTGGTGGTCCTTAGGAGTTCTATTTTACGAATGTATATATGGAAAGGTAAATAATAATTCGGATCTATTTTGTTTTATTAAATTTATTTTATGTGATATTTATAATGTGATATTTATAATATTTTATTGGGTTTATAAATAATACAGCGTCCCTTTGAATGCGATGTTCAAGAAGAATTAAAGAAGATGATTGTTAAAGCACCAATTAAATATCCTGATATGGATCCACCAGTCAGTCCTGCTTGTATCTCGGCAGTTCAAGGTGTAAGTTTGATTTTATATAATTTATTTATTTAATTAATTAGTTAATTAAATTAATTTAATTTCTTATTTTATTCATTTAATAATATTATTTAAATATTATTTAATATAATTTAATATAATTTAATATAATTTAATATTTTTTTTTTTTTAGTTTCTTGAGCGTGACATTTCAAAACGTTTAGGTTGTGGACCAAATGGATTTGCACTTATTCAAAATCACCCTTTTTTCCGTAATATTGAATGGCCTGCACTTGAAACTAAAGGATTAAACCCAATTTTTCGTCCATCATCAGATAGAATCAATTTTGATGCCACATATGAATTAGAAGAATTACTTTTAGATGAACAACCATTGGAAGCTAAACCTCGTCGACGAAGAAAACATAAAGAAGGAGAATGCACCGAAAAAGATGCACAATATCAATTAATTGAAGAAAAATTTAAACCATTTGATTACACAGTTTTTGAAAGATATGAAGGTTGGGTGGATCCAATTACAAGATGTGTTGCAGATCCACCGGAATGGGTCAAACCTGCAGCCGTTGAAGTTGCAAATCAAATGGAAAGAGAAAGTCATGATGGAATAAGAGTAGGATCTGGTGATCTAGCAGGAATATCGTTAGAAAGTGGAGTTCAAGTTTAAATATTATTTAATATTATTTATTTAATATTATTTATTTATTTATTTATTTATGTAGGAACAATTCATAACTTAATTCATTCATTTAAAGCATTTAAATTATTTTTGATTTATTTATTTTTTAATTGTTATATATACATATGATTCGTTAAAAAAAAAAATGGATTCGTCATTTTTTTTTCCGAATTCCTTATTTAGAGGAATAATATTTTTTTTTTTTTNACTTTTAGATGAACAACCATTGGAAGCTAAACCTCGTCGACGAAGAAAACATAAAGAAGGAGAATGCACCGAAAAAGATGCACAATATCAATTAATTGAAGAAAAATTTAAACCATTTGATTACACAGTTTTTGAAAGATATGAAGGTTGGGTGGATCCAATTACAAGATGTGTTGCAGATCCACCGGAATGGGTCAAACCTGCAGCCGTTGAAGTTGCAAATCAAATGGAAAGAGAAAGTCATGATGGAATAAGAGTAGGATCTGGTGATCTAGCAGGAATATCGTTAGAAAGTGGAGTTCAAGTTTAAATATTATTTAATATTATTTATTTAATATTATTTATTTATTTATTTATTTATGTAGGAACAATTCATAACTTAATTCATTCATTTAAAGCATTTAAATTATTTTTGATTTATTTATTTTTTAATTGTTATATATACATATGATTCGTTAAAAAAAAAAATGGATTCGTCATTTTTTTTTCCGAATTCCTTATTTAGAGGAATAATATTTTTTTTTTTTTGAAAAAAAAAAAATCTAACCGAAACCTTGAAATGGTAAATGTTAAAAAACTATTTCCACCTGAGAATATGAAAATTAAATATATAGAAATTTGATAATTATATAGAACATAAAAATCTTTTGTCTACTTTTACTATATTTCAAAGGAAATAAAACTTTTTACCATTAATTCATAAAAATAAAATTTTCGAATGCCAAATATATTTTCCTTTCAGGCATGTTTAAATATATGATATATTAATTAATATACTGTACATGTAATATATTATATTTTCAGATAGAAGAAAATGATTCGAAATCTTATAATACTGGAATTGAGTAGGGATAGTTTGACTAGTGTTGAACTTAACACTACAACGAAGCCAACATACCTTACTTGCGACCATGTGATTTGAAGCAAAGTTTAAATATCTTCACTTTGACAAAGGTTAATAGAAGGTTTACATTAATTTTGTCGTGACCAGATCGCGTGATTTATATCAACCATCGTGCGACATAATAAAAGTTCGCGTACTTGATTATCTGTGTAAAAAAATTTTTTTCTATTATTGAACTATTATGAAGATTACCGAAAAGAACGACTATCTACGAATTACCCTACCAGCTTTGTGGAGTCTTGACGACTTTGCTATTTGTGTGGTTTTTGTGAGCTACTAGAGGGGAACAAGAAAAAGAACCCGAGAAAATGAAGAATAACACGTTTATAAAAAATGAAATACGTCAGACCTGTGTAAGGACGTTCAGGTGATGATAGGGGTTGTTACCACATGCTTCTTTTTGTATATATTATCGTAGAAATCAACAAGAAATTAATGATAAACTTATCTCGGAAATCACAAAATTAATTCTCGTGATGCTAATTACGTGTGACAGAAGCACAAAATATTATCTCAGTGATTAATAATTTATCCAGGAAATATAACGAAATCGAGCGAGTTCTAGGAACATACCACGCCGATTTTAGTTGAATTGCAACTGAATTTGAAACAATCAGTGGAATCATCACATCACTCCAAAATTAAATCAATCAACGAAATGCTCTTATCCAAAGCATGGGTAGAAGAGGATCCGATCAACAAAGTGAAGCATCATCCGCCTCCGCTCACTTAATCTAGGAGAGATTTTATTGTGGCGAATATTGTCTGTGTGGGTGGGAGAGGAATAATTTATTTCGGAAATCTAGTGTAGTAAAAGAATGTGGGGGTAAGAATTGCGTAGTTAGCAATAGAAACAGATTAGTTATAGATATTTTTCGAAAGATGAGAGCAAAGAAATAATTTGATGCTGGGACTCGCATTAAATGGCCTAGGATCCGCCTCTTTGATAACATCATATATTTCTCTTGCTACATCTTATTATTTATATCTGAAAATCAATAAAACTTTGTTCACTTCGGCCTTTGCATCGAAAATTTTTTTCTGAAAATGCTCACATTAATTGATATTAATTGTGTTCACTTCTTGAACGTATATGTGAATAAATAACAAAGTGTTTGTTACCAACATCGGGCGTTTATTTTTTAATTTTCGTGGAACGCGAATGTGCTATAATATGGGGGTATGTGTATGTGAATAGCTACAGCAGACGAATGACGATACACCTCCCGGAGTCGCAAGTCCGTAAGCCTTGGAGCCGGTTTACACCAGGTCTGTTGGCGTAGGGAAAGTGTGAAAGACATCGCAACCACAACCACTTCAAGAGTGGAGGTTATCAAGCAAGCAAAAGCCCTCAAGATACAAAAGTTACGGTGTCCCTCGTCAATCTCCTTTCATCGATATACCTCCCGGAGTCGCAAGTCCATAAGCTTTGGAGCCGGTTTACACCAGGTCTGTTGGCTTAGGGAAAATGTGAAAGACATCGCAACCACAACCACTTCAAGAGAGGAGGTTATCAAGCAAGCAAAAGCCCTCAAGATACAAAAGTTACGGTGTCCCTCGACAAAAGGGCTACGTAACGAGGTTGCCGAGCAGTCATTAAGATGACCCATATTAATAGATTGTATGTGATACAGGCATTTTTTACGTATGACGTAGTACGTGCATTGCCTGTGATCGAAGCATGTGTTCGATGCTGAGATGCTGGGGAAATCTTAACCTGTGCAGGGGTAGTGTATTTATCACCTTTCGAATATCGAATTTTATTAAATATCTCGGGGACTTAGAATGCGGAAACCATATTTGTCACCCAAAATTTGTCACCTAACATTTGTCACATGAAACCTACACGTGAAATTAATCGGATCACCTGCAAAGTCATGAACCAATGAAATTCGAAAGGTAAAGGCGCACAGAATAAAAACCTGTACGGGTGCAGAGTCGCAAAAGTTTCATTTTTGATAGATCAGGGGTTATTTTTTTGATATATTAAATTTTCATGTGACAAAATAGTTATCTTTTTGATGCATCTATAAATAAATAATTATAGGCATATCAAAAAAAATAATCACTTTTTCCACACATATCTTGATATATCAAAAAAATAACCATAAGTCTATCAAAAATAAACCTTTTTCTGCAGAGTCAAAGTGCCACAAAGATTTCATTTTTGAATACTGCCCTAAAATTAATTATATATTTATCAATACAAAATGTATATCAAAATAATACACTTTATTTTAAGTAAAGAACGTTGTTGCTCCTACTTCCCACTTACAATTCTTTTAAGAAGTTTATAATATAAGGTAGTGGTATGGAGACATGCCAAATATTATTACCATCAGACTTTTTTATCAATGTTGACTCATTCTTGTCCCTCGAAACTTTTGCTTCTTCTTAAGTCTTACTCAAGTTTAGCAGAGACTTACTCTTGTCATTTTGATCTACTATTGTCTTTTTCCCAAGAAATATATTGATTTACTATTATTAATGTGAACGTAATTGAATTTAAATCAATTATAATAAGGGTTATAATTACTGATGAATATTAAATATTCATGTTTCTACTATTGTTTAATTTTTGCGCAACACTAATAGATTATTAAATCTCTTTTTTTTTTTTTTTTAAACATCAAAATTATATAAATTATTATCTATCATAAACGCTTCTCCATTAATAACTTGTACATTCTCTTCAACAAAAATAATATGGGGAACTTTCTACCATTCGTTATAAAATAAGTTAGTCATATAGTAGACTTATAGAGGGTATTCGCGATAGTTGGCGATTTGGACGGTGTATGGTGTTATCTTCTCGATATAAGCGAAAGAAGTAGTCCTCATACTATTCCTAAGTAANTCCCACTTACAATTCTTTTAAGAAGTTTATAATATAAGGTAGTGGTATGGAGACATGCCAAATATTATTACCATCAGACTTTTTTATCAATGTTGACTCATTCTTGTCCCTCGAAACTTTTGCTTCTTCTTAAGTCTTACTCAAGTTTAGCAGAGACTTACTCTTGTCATTTTGATCTACTATTGTCTTTTTCCCAAGAAATATATTGATTTACTATTATTAATGTGAACGTAATTGAATTTAAATCAATTATAATAAGGGTTATAATTACTGATGAATATTAAATATTCATGTTTCTACTATTGTTTAATTTTTGCGCAACACTAATAGATTATTAAATCTCTTTTTTTTTTTTTTTTAAACATCAAAATTATATAAATTATTATCTATCATAAACGCTTCTCCATTAATAACTTGTACATTCTCTTCAACAAAAATAATATGGGGAACTTTCTACCATTCGTTATAAAATAAGTTAGTCATATAGTAGACTTATAGAGGGTATTCGCGATAGTTGGCGATTTGGACGGTGTATGGTGTTATCTTCTCGATATAAGCGAAAGAAGTAGTCCTCATACTATTCCTAAGTAACATTATTTTTATATCCTTTTATTGTTGTCTTTCTAGTTGTCTTCTAAGCTGTCTTTAACCTTCGGCAATCCTTTCTTCTTGGAATCCATGGGTCTTTTCTCTAAATCGTTGACAGCGATGCTGTTTGTTTTTTGATCGACCGTTTCTTGTGATGGTTTCCCGATTCTGTTGTTATCTTATTATTGCTTTTATCCTGTTTTCAATGGGCTCGGTTGCTTGGCTTCAGCGTGGTCTTTTCTTGGCTTGCCTTCTTTTTCTTCTTGTTTCTCGAAATCGGTTGTCGGTCGTCTTTCCTGATTTTGTTTTCTTTTGTCCGGTGTTCGTAGTAGGTGTTCTTCCCTTTTTACTTGTTGTCTTGCTCTATATTATTTATTCACTTTTTTTTTCAAAGTATTTATTTAAAACTATTTATATATATATTTTTTTTAACTCCATTTTGAAATTGGTAATTCTGGGTTTTGAGCGATTCCAACTTTCTCTTCCTCTAAAGTTGTTGTTTTTTCCAGGTGCGAGATAATTATTTCTTTTATTACTTATATTTATTACTTTTTCTTTCTAAAGTATAATAATTAATTAAAAAAAATTTTAACTTCATTTCTTCTTGTTGCTATTGCTCTCTACTTCTTTGTTGAAATCGGCGATTTCCAGATTTCTCTTGATGAGCGATTCTAACTTTTCCTTTTCTTCAACTCAAGGTCTATTGTTCCAAGGTGCAAAAATATATATATTTATTGTTTGTTTCTCCACCGCTTAATACTAACTATCTTGTAAGTGGCGTCATCTTCTGGTGTTCTTCGGGCGTTTCAGCTTTCAAGAGGACTTCTTTATTAATACCATGGTTGTCATTGTGGTGTTTATTAGTTTAACTTATTTAACTAAAATAATCATTATTATTTCCAATGTAAAGGGAAAAAATAAAAAAGTTCGTTTGGAGACAACGAAGAATAAATAAATTATTTATAAACAAAATATTGAATCAGAGAATCAAATTTTTAAATTTCTAGTATCGGGTATTTATATGTCACTGGTATGACAGTATAATTAACAATGGAGGGTGTAATATTTAACTATAAGGATCGGGTGTGGTAAATAAATACGCAGCTTCCGTTTTTGAACGTTCAGTTCGTTATTTCTTTAACTATCGATACTAAACTACTTCTAAAGGTTCTGAAATATAACAAGTTAAATTGCTCCAACTAATTTCATAATTTTATTATTATATTAACTATAACTATATAAATAAAATATAAACATTACGGGATAAATAAATATAACTATTTAAACTATCACTAAAATATTTAACTAAATCGTTCGTTCATCTACTTGAAAATTAATATTTAATTTTAAAAAATATACGATTTCTTTAACCATTATCTTTGCCTATACTTGCACGCAAAATTATTTTGAAGCCCCGAAATTGCAATTTCAGAAAAAAAAGTCGAAATAGTTTTTCATAGAAAACGAAATTATTTTACTTAAAACTCAAAATTTTTTGACCACCTAGATTTATTCTTTGATTGAAGATACACATAACTGGGTACTTTTTTTACTTCTATATATAGAATGGATTCTGCATAAATTTCAAAAAGTCGAAATACCTCAAAAATCCAAAATCAATTTTGGGAACATGTATATCTTTGCCTAGTTGTGCTACAGTGCGGAACCTCTATAACCGGTCAAAAATTTTGCTATTTTTAAATGTATGTTACACCTGCCAAAAGAAGTAAATAAAAATTTTAACCGTTAATTTCGATAAATCATATCAAAAGCTACAGAAATTATCGGTTTTGATCAAAAAATTTTAAGATTTGCCGGTGTTACATAGATTTGAAATTTACACGTTTTACTATAAAAAATAAAAATTGCAAATAATAAATTTTGTGTGACTTTCTAAAAATATTACCATTTTGTAGTGTTTATGTTGCCCAATCATTTTAGCTTAGAAATGCATGTATAGATTATTATAAAAATTTTGAGTTGCATTATGTCTTCGTGCAAAAAATTAGCTGCAAAAAAGAGAGCAAAAAATCAAATTCGCAATGTAAATACAGGTCAATTTATAGAGCAATATTCAACAAGTGATGATGAATATACATTATCAAGTGATGGTTATTCAACAGATAGTTCATATGAAAGTTATTATGCCCAAAGAATATTAAAACTTGGGGATATAGTTTTTAATTTAACAGAGATTGATGAAAAAAAGAAAGCACCATATGTTGGAAATTCTACTGCAACGTATTATCGAAAATATGGACCATCTGGTACATTTACAAAAGCAGCTAAAGGTTCATTATCAATTAACCAATATTTTACAGCAAATATTACCAATAATTCACAAGAAGTTTCAATTGATGAAATAGAAACTAATACAGAATCAACAAATGATATATTGCAAGTGGAAAATTCTGAAAGTTTGCAAGAAGGAATAATGGATATTGATACTGAAGATATTTTACAATTAGAAGATTCTGAAAGTTCACAAGAAGAAGAAACAGATATTAATGATAATGATATTGAAAATATTTTTTCACAAAAAATAAAAGATTTAGAATTAATTCTTCAAGATAAAAACAAGTTTACTGTATATGAATATTTAAAGTATCGTTCAATTTATGAATTTTTAATTAATTGGAAAAAAAAATATATGTCTCGTGATGATGCTGCATTTAATGCTGCACAAAAAGTTTTTGATAAAGGGGTATATTGCGCAAGAACAATCAAAAAATGGACTAAATACTGGCTTGAAAATAAAACAATACCAATATCAATACAAGGTTGCCATCAAAAAACAAAATCATTCATTGATGATGAAGATATTATTAATGACAGTCTTACTTTTATTCGACAAAACAGTGGAAAAATAACACCAAAAAATTTTCAACAATTTATTAATTTAAAATTTCTTTCAAAAATAGAGGGGAAAAAATCAATTACATTAAAAACAGCTCGTATTTGGCTTAAAAAACTTGGATTAGTTTCACAATCTAAAAAAAAGGGTATTTATTTTGACGGTCATGAAAGAGATGATGTATTGAAATATCGTGAAAAATTTTTAAAAGAAATGAAAGAATTGGAACAATTTATGCCAACATTTATTGGAAATGAAATGACACAACTTAATCCAGAAATTCCTTCAAATCAAAAATTACATATATTTATCACACATGATGAATGTTTATTTTATGCAAATGATGATCGTCCGATAGTATGGGCACCAATTGGAGAACCTCCATTAAGAAAAAAAGGTCATGGCAAATCAATTATGGTTAGTGATTTTTTACTTGAAACAATTGGCAGATTAAAATTAACTCCTGAGCAATCCTTATTAAATCCAAATATACCAGTTGAAGCACGTAAATTTTTAAAACCTAGAAAAAATGAAGAAGGTTGGTGGACAGCAGAACATTTGATTGATCAAGTTATCAATTATGCAATTCCTATTTTTGAAACTATTTATCCAAATGCAATTGCTGTAATGGCATTTGATAATAGTACCAATCATGGTGCAATGCCAGAAGATGGTTTAAATGCTACAAAAATGAATGTTAATCCTGCAGGAAAACAGCCACGAATGCATTCAACATTTTTTGGAACAGACAATATATCACAATCAATGGTTTTTCCATCAGATCATCCACAATATCCAAATAAAGCTAAAGGTATGCAACAAATTCTAATAGAAAGAGGATTATGGAAAGAAGGATTAAAAGGTGAATGTAAATTATGTAAGGGAAAAGAAAAAAAAATAGATTCTCAAAGAATTGATTGTTGCATGCGTCGAATTTTATCATTACAACCAGATTTTATTTCTCAAAAATCTAGATTACAAATTGAAATAGAAAAAAGAGGTCATAAATGTATTTTTTATCCTAAATTCCACTGTGAACTGAATTTTATAGAAATGTATTGGGGTGCAGCAAAACATTACACTAGAGAACATTGTAATTATACTTGGGTAGGATTGCAAAGAATTGTTCCTGAGGCTTTGGATTCAGTTCCTTTAATTACAATTCGTCGTTTTGCACAAAAATCTTGGCGTTATATGGATATATATAGGAAGGGAATTACTGGTAAAATGGCAGAATTTGCAGCAAAAAAGTATAAATCTCATAGAAGAGTTCCTGATAACATTTACAATGAACTTGAATCAGTTATTATTAAATAAATAAATATTAGATCACTATTTCGATCATTTTGATTATTGCTAAATCTATTTTTTAATTGGTTTATATATAAAACACGTGATTTTTACTAACCAGGAAAATTGAGAATTTTTTTTTATTCCATAAATCGATTCTATTATATGAGAAGAGTCTAATTTTTCTTACCCCAGTTAAATCCAATCACTAGATCAAGTTTTATTTAAGATTTTATAGGTTCCTATTATAGAGGTTCCGCACTGTAGTAACATTGATTCCATGATGGGCATTACATGGAGGTTAAATTAAAATTACTAAAGGGTAACTATTACTAAATCAAAAGAAATAGATTCATACGAAATCTTTTTAAACTGTTTTAAACTACTTTAAATTTCATACGGAAATTTCCATCACTAAATCTTCACTAAGATTTATTAAAACTAATCAAAAACTAATCTCGAGAGGTATACTATTCCTATTATTTTATACTATGAAATCAAAATCTACAAGGGGTTAATCGAATCTCACAGTCACCACCAAATTGTTAACTGGGATTCATCTTCAAAGGAATCAAGGTAACAGACAACTAATAGCAGGGAAAACAAAGTATAAAGATCATACAGCAATTATATGTGATATGTTAAAGTTGCAAGGGTTTTATATTAAAAATATAAAGAATGAAAGTTTTATAATTGGAAATTTATTCGAAAGAGGCTTTAGGGTGAGATTTTATAAATGTATTCATCAAGAATACTAACAAACTTAACAAATATTCACTAAGAATTCAAATTACACAATCATTTATTAATAATATAGGAATCCTATTCTAATTAACATCAATTTACTGAGTTATTTCTCAACTCAGGAGTTAACTTACAAGTTCAACTGAAGTTTAACTAAGAGAAAAACTCATCCTTTAAATATATGTTAATTTATGTTCTAATTTATGTTCCATCTATGTCAAATATATGTTCTCATATATGTTCTATTTAATGATTCTAATTATGTTCTAGATTATGATCTGTACTATGTTCTAAATTATGATCTGTACTATGTTCTAGATTATGATCTGTACTTCAGGTCTACTTACAAATTTATCTAAGAACTAATTTAATAATAAACTGTAATTTGTAATACATGATTATAAATAATTGTTACTAATAATAGATATAATGTTATAATAATAAAAACTATGTAAATTATAAAGAATTAATAAAAATACTAATTAATAATAAAATAATAAAGATAATTAAAAAATAAAATTAAACAGTCTAACAGTATTATACTATAAAAAAAAATGTTGAAATAGATTGTCAGAAACTTCTAAATTGAAAAGTTCTTAAGGTTTTTTGATTCGTTACTTAATCCAATATCACGTTGTATTAGGCCATTATTTCTTGATTATTAATGTTACACAAAATTTTAATTAGTGATTGGCAAGTAATTCGTCTTATTCTGACATGACCAATGATTAATAATAAAATAATAAAAAAATAAATTAGATTAAAAAAAAAACTTTTAACAATGTTAAATTATTTTGAAACTCAAAATTACAATTTTGAAAAAAAGAATTGAAATATTTTTTTATAGAAAATGAAATTATTTTATTTAAAATTCAAAATTTTTTGATTATCCAAATAGATTTCTTGATTAAAATATATATAACTAGAACTAGGTACTTTTTTTACTTCTATATATAGAATAGATTTTGTATAAATCTTAAAAAGATGAAATACTTTAAAAATTCAAAATCAATTTTAAAAACATGTATAATCAGGTACTTTTCGATATAATTTATATTTTTTACTGTAAATTCTACTACATCAGTAATTATATTAATTCGAAGGTTTTCGAAGTTATATCGTTAACGTTAGATTTCGAAGATCTTCGATTGTATCGCAAATCTCTGAAATCGAAATTTACAATTAAATTTCGATACGTATATTGCGAAATCGAAAACCTTCGAAGTTTAATGTTACGTTTTTTGATATTTGTGTTATACGTGTTGTCCAAATCCCAAATAATTTGGGATTTGGGATGCCAAAATGCACAAATTATTAGTATTTAGAATTTGGGATTTGAGATTTTGGCAAAAAATACTAATTATAATTTGGAATTTGGGATTTGGGATTTCGGCATTTGGGATTTCAGCATTTGGATTTTGAATTTGGGTGGCAGGTATAATTTGTGTAAGCTTTCGAAACTCAACGATTAATATTTTGACATATTTTATTTTAAGTTTATTGCTTTCGGATTACTTCGAATTTAATCGTTTTCATTATACTTCGATATAATTGTAGAAATTTTATTTTGTAATATTTTATTACTTTCTGAATTTTTATATAATTTATTATTGATTTTATTATTAAAAGATGATAATAAACATTTTATAATGTTCTTAAAATTTTTCTTTTTTTTTCTATTTTCCTATAAAATTCCACAACGTTTTCGTACAATGACGCAAGATAATCATTTTCTATATATCTAATACGTCTACAACAATTTCTCAATATGATGCAGGTTCCTATTTTCTGTAATATTATATTTTCTTGATATTTCTTTTCATCTTGTTCTTTTTTAAAAGATAATAATATTTTAGCTTCGTTTTTGTTTTTCGTAATCTTACGAAAGATATTTAATTACCTTTTGAGATTTTTTCAAATTTCTTTTACAAAATTTTTCTATTATAGTAACTAAAGTTAATATTATTATTTGCTTTGAATCTTCTCTTATATCAAACTATTAAAGGGTGTATTACGTCGTATATTTCATATATAATTATTAAATATTGTAACGTTTTGTAATTTGAAGCAAATTAATTTTTCAAATAAATAGTTCGAATACTTACATTGTTGTCATAAATATCTTAACAAAGTAGAACTTATGATTTTAAATACTACTACATAAAACCTTAACGCAATTATTTAATAAACAAATTATTATTTCTTGTCTCTTCGAAGATATTCTATTAGATACATATATATTATTAATATTCTTATATAAAATTAAAATCACATAAGTCAATAGCATTACAATAAAATTAGTGTATTT
>PQFF01000033.1:12815-29648 GCA_003547095.1 Diversispora epigaea | reverse complement strand
ACTTTTTTTGAATTACGACAGGTATCACTAATGATAATATGAAATGTCGATTGCTGTGATAAACTTCGAAGGATATTATCAACAGTGCAATGCCAATTAAAATTGATGCGATAAACTTCGAAGGATATTGCTAACTTACACGATCTTTCAAAAACGTTAAAAATATTAGAACTGGAAAATTACACGATAATACTTATTTGGAAATTTCATTGCGAATGTGGTCGCGAATATTTACGGTATATTTATAATATTCATATGAGATTGAAAATTTCATAAAATTATAATGATAATTAGTGATACCTGTCGTAATTATTTGCAAGAGTTGCAACTGGTTGCAACTAATTACGCCATAAGGAAAAATGAATTGCGCCATATAATTGCGACACTTTTTTTGAATTACGACAGGTATCACTAATAATAATATGAAAGGTCGATTGCTGTGATAAACTTCGAAGGATATTATCAACAGTGCAATACCAATTAAAATTGATGCGATAAACTTCGAAGGATATTGCTAACGGTGCAATGTCGATTAAAATTGCTGCGATAAACTTCGAAGGATATTGTTAACAATACAATATCGATTAAAATTGCTGCATTATAAACGTATGCGGAATACAACAAAAATAAATGTGCTGAGATTTACGAAAATTAAATATAGGTGATGACTATCGAAGTTTAACGAAACGATATATTATGAATATCTAACATAAGCGGAGGTTATCAAGAACCTCCGATACAAGATAACTACAAAAACGATAATATTCGTAAGATTTCGCCATATAAAAATATCAAAATTGATAACCTTTGAAGGTTACCGAAAACCTCTGAAGGATAACATAGTGATAATTAACGTTAACGTTAAACTTCAAAGGTTTTCGTTATAAAAAATTTTCTGATGTAGTTCTATCATCACAAACGCTAACATTGAAGAAGACCGAAGAGTGATCACACGCTCTCTTATGGAAGCTTTTAAGGTACTACTTCTTTCGCACTTTCTTATTAGTTATCATTGGTCGAAAATTTATAAAACCTACACCTATCGGGTACCAGATAGTTGTAGTATCCGTGCCTAATATCGTACATATATCGGGTACCCGATAGGTGTGATAAATGTTTTTTTACATATATCGGATACCCGATATATGTACGATATTAGGCACAGATACTACACCTATACTTGCACGTAAAATTATTTTGGGGCCCCGAAATTGCAATTTCGGGGAAAAAAGTCGAAATAGTTTTTCATAGAAGACGAAATTATTTTACTTAAAACCCGAAATTTTTTGATCACCCAGATTTATTCTTTAATTGAAAATACACATAACTGAGTACTTTTTTTACTTCCATATATAGAATAAATTCTGCATAAATCTCAAAAAGTCGAAATACCTCAAAAATCCAAAAACAATTTTGGGAACATGTATAACTACACCTATCTGGTACCCGATATATGTACGATATTAGGCACGGATACTACACCTATCTGGTATCCGATAGGTATAGGTTTTATAAATTTTTGACCAGTGTATGTTGATACGCTATCCATCCTCCGCCCTTTATGTCGTAAGGGTCATTTATGTCGCGAGAGTGTCAATGGGATTTCATACTACTTCCACAAACCTCTGTGCTGTGAAATTATGTCTGCCGTGCCATGTGTTATCCCTTGGCGCGTACTATATAGATTTCACACTATACGTGTTGCCCAAATCCCAAATAATTTGGGATTTGGGATGCCAAAATGCACAAATTACTAGTATTTGGGATTTGGGATTTGGGATTTGGGATTTCGGCAAAAAATACTAATTATAATTTGGGATTTGGGATTTCGGCATTTGGGATTTCGGCATTTGGATTTCGAATTTGGGCGGCAGGTATATTTCANTTAAGACGTGTGTTACTTTTAATAATTTCGCTATATTATAAAATATTTATATACAAAATTATAAAAAAAATTATTGCTATTTTATAAATTTATTCTTCTTCATTTATAAAAACTTCTTCATCTTCGTCATCTTCGTCATCTTCATCTTCACTTTTAGTTGAATGGTTGACTTCGCGATGAAGACTTTCATTTTTTTTTATTTGTTCCTAAAAATTTTTGAAATTATTATTTTTTATTTTATTTTTTATTAAATTTTTTATGTAACTATATATATATATAGAATTTACCTCAAAAATAAGTAACAATGGTTTTATTATTTTTTCTTTACTAATTATATTTGGCAACTTGGGATTTAGAAAGTTTTCGTATGTAACAATAACGAAAACTTTCTGATGGATCGGCGTATCAGCATTACAGGTTTTTTCTAATACACGATCAATATATGTAGTTTCGAAGTTAGGTATTCTTTCAAAAAGGTTTCCATAAATTTTGCGGACCTGCTGTATACATGTTGCCCAAATCCCAAATAATTTGGGATTTGGGATGCCAAAATGCACAAATTACTAGTATTTGGGATTTGGGATTTGGGATTTGGGATTTCGGCAAAAAATACTAATTATAATTTGGGATTTGGGATTTCGGCATTTGGGATTTCGGCATTTGGATTTCGAATTTGGGCGGCAGGTATATTTCACACTACTTCTGTAAACCTCTGTGCTGTGGAATTATGTCCACTGTGCCGTGTGTATCCCCTGACGCGTTTGTACCCAGGTTATAATACCCGGATAGAGATTTTCTCGACGAGTTAAAACATTATACTTGGTTCCCTTAAACAGGAGCAAAGCAATTCGAAGGCAGTGGAACAATACTGGAAAAAGAGAGAACTGGAAAACAAAATTTATATCGAAGAAGTTAGTATGTTAATTCTTGAAACCTTCATTACGTCTGATTTATATACTGAAAGGTTTGTTTTAGACCCTTCATGTTCTAGACGCTACGAGAGATATACGAAAGCAAGGTCATTTGCTACGAAAAATAATTAATGAAAAGTTAGAAAAACGGAGTGTTTCGCAAGTTGAAGAAGAGGGGAGTCCAATTAAAAGTACAGTTATTGACAATAAATTGATTATTTTGTGTTCCAATACTTTAAACCAATTTTAAACGAGATCAAATAAAGAGGACAAGAACAGATCGTCAAGTCACACCGGAAGATCAAATCTATCTGTCTTTCCTACCTTCAGAGGTTAAGATAACTATAACTATGTTAACATTTAGTATGAAAAAGATTTTTTAATGACTTGCGAATTTTCAATGCATGTAATAGAATCACATGGCCAATATTACTTTATATACCCAAGAAAATAATGTGTTAGAAAGATTGACGCGACAAGAAGATCAAATAAAACCTCAGAAAGCATTTGGTGGCAAGGAACAACTATCAGAATTAGATGATAATTACAATTTAATTGATCAAGAGATAATTTAACTTGACTCTGCTACATTTTGTGTATAACTAATGTACTTACTGTTATTCAACCTTCCAGATCTTCCTAAAAGTGAACAATTGCTGTGCTAATGATCATGAGGCAATTTAGTTTTTGTTTCATTTCGCATGTAAAAATTGTGTATTCACTGTCATTCAATCTTTTAGGAATTGAGAAATTTAAGTTTTGATAATGCATCGATTCGAATCATTTTATTTGGCGTACTCTATTAATACTGATCCAAAGATCTTGAAATAGGGAAGACAATTATGAATTTTAATTTTTTAAATGATATAATCGATTTGACAAATGCTAGTATAAAGCAATGTGTACGATCGAGGTTGAATGAAGGACAACAATCATTTCTTAATCTAATACTGGAAAAGCAGACATGGGATCAAACGAACGAATTCAAAGATTTTTGTAGTCAATTCACTGAAGATAATTGTGATTGTGTCCAAGTCCCTACTCTTGTAAGAAAGTCTTTCGTTATAGGATAATTTGACCCTTTCCTTCATGAAGGGCATGATATCGCGCAACGCATTATGACACACTTGTATGTAGTATATATATATGTATCTTTGTTTAGTAAAGTCAATGTCACTAACATAAGTAACAAATAGCTTAGAGCGATTGGAAGGACCAATCAACTCTGAGTCAAATGCATCGAGTCTCGAAAGAACTTACACTATTGACACAAGCATATTTATAATGAACTGACTCTTTAGAATACACCAGGATGTATTGGATTGGAACTGGCAGATGTCAATTTTGAATTTCCAATAGTTTTGAGTTATATTACTCTAATTTTCTTTTATTTGATTTAAGATCCACTGGTTAAATAGAAAAAAATAGGACGGTTTTATCATAAATAGAATTCCGATTGATGGCTAAATTTGTTAAAATTTATTAAGTATAGGCAGTCGATTTTTTTTGATTTATAAATCGGAATTTCTGATTTATGAATTTTCACAAATAAGATGTCTGATTTATGCATATTTGCACCATCTAAGAGTGGAAGGCTCAATTAATATGAAGGTTGGCTCAATAATTGCGCCTTTGGCTAATTAATTTTGCGCCAGCTAAATTCTGGCTAAATTCTGGCTCAAAGGCTAATTAAATTGCGCTAGCTAAATTCTGGCTCAAAGGCTAATTAAATTGCGCTGGCTAAATTCTGGCTTAAAGGCTAATTAATTTTTTTCTGGCTAAATTCAGGTGCAATTTTGGTCACGTGACAAAAGGTTGATCAGATAAAATTATTAATTAATTTTACCAATATTAATATTTTAATATATTGTATCTCTCTTTTGTCACAAAATCGAAAAAACAACAAAAAATTTAAAAAAGATTCGGTGCCAGAAAAACGTTAACGACGTCGTATAAGGAAGGTCAAGGCTTAAGTATATAATACCACTCCTTCTGAGGCAAGGGGCTCTGCTCGACGAGACTGAGTTGGGGGCCTAATATCTACTATTATATACTTTCGCGGCGGCTTTCCTCTAAAAACAGTCCGTTCGTCCTGAAAAGAAACACTAACAAAGAAGACTTTGGGTAACTACCACAACACTCTGGAGCGTAGTGAGGAAATGCGACTTTGCGAGTGACGGAAACTTGGGACACTTTTCACATAAACGACATGGCACAAAAATTTACAAAAATATTTTTTTCTGTCTTTTATCTGGAGCTTTACTTTTCATTTTATTTTGAGTTTCTTTTCTTTCTTTAATTTTGGGAAACTAGCAACATGGTTTACTTTCTTTAAAAACAACATAAAACACTTAAAAATATTTCCTTTGGCTTGTTTATGGGTTGTCAACTTTCACTTTATTTTGGTTTTCTCGGTCTTTTTTTTTTTTTTTTTGGAACTTTTGTGGGGAATTTTCAAATGTTGATTTGCCTCCAATTTTGGTCACGTAAGGGGATTCGTTACACTCAAGATGTAAACAAATTAAATTAGATGTAACAATAAGAGGTAAAATTGGTCATATGTGGGAATATTACATGACAGATGTAAACAAACTAAAGGAGAAACAACAAGGGGTCAGTGGTTACATGACAAGATTTTTCAAAATAACAATTTTGGCCAGGGGAGAAATAATCAACACGTGACATTCAGGTACGTTTCGCCAATGGAAACTTNGGGCCTAATATCTACTATTATATACTTTCGCGGCGGCTTTCCTCTAAAAACAGTCCGTTCGTCCTGAAAAGAAACACTAACAAAGAAGACTTTGGGTAACTACCACAACACTCTGGAGCGTAGTGAGGAAATGCGACTTTGCGAGTGACGGAAACTTGGGACACTTTTCACATAAACGACATGGCACAAAAATTTACAAAAATATTTTTTTCTGTCTTTTATCTGGAGCTTTACTTTTCATTTTATTTTGAGTTTCTTTTCTTTCTTTAATTTTGGGAAACTAGCAACATGGTTTACTTTCTTTAAAAACAACATAAAACACTTAAAAATATTTCCTTTGGCTTGTTTATGGGTTGTCAACTTTCACTTTATTTTGGTTTTCTCGGTCTTTTTTTTTTTTTTTTTGGAACTTTTGTGGGGAATTTTCAAATGTTGATTTGCCTCCAATTTTGGTCACGTAAGGGGATTCGTTACACTCAAGATGTAAACAAATTAAATTAGATGTAACAATAAGAGGTAAAATTGGTCATATGTGGGAATATTACATGACAGATGTAAACAAACTAAAGGAGAAACAACAAGGGGTCAGTGGTTACATGACAAGATTTTTCAAAATAACAATTTTGGCCAGGGGAGAAATAATCAACACGTGACATTCAGGTACGTTTCGCCAATGGAAACTTTTAAATATGCTTGGTTACTTACTTTGATCTATAGATGTACTCGACAGGGGGTACCTATATGTGAAAAGTTAAACAGCAAATATCAGAACGTTTAACTTCGGCAATATAGAATACATTTTCTCTCCTGGAGCCTAAGTGACAAAAAAGGGTTTACGGAACAAGCAGGGGATGTGATAATTTGTGGAAGGACGGAGGAGTGTGATGTTTTTTAATTGTCATTATACTTGCATGCAAAATTATTTTGGGGCCCCGAAATTGCAATTTCGGGGAAAAAAGTCGAAATAGTTTTTCATAGAAGACGAAATTATTTTACTTAAAACCCGAAATTTTTTGACCACCCAGATTTATTCTTTGATTAAAGATACATATAACTGGGTATTTTTTTTACTTTTATATATAGAATAAATTCTGCATAAATCTCAAAAAGTCGAAATACCTCAAAANAAACAAACTAAAGGAGAAACAACAAGGGGTCAGTGGTTACATGACAAGATTTTTCAAAATAACAATTTTGGCCAGGGGAGAAATAATCAACACGTGACATTCAGGTACGTTTCGCCAATGGAAACTTTTAAATATGCTTGGTTACTTACTTTGATCTATAGATGTACTCGACAGGGGGTACCTATATGTGAAAAGTTAAACAGCAAATATCAGAACGTTTAACTTCGGCAATATAGAATACATTTTCTCTCCTGGAGCCTAAGTGACAAAAAAGGGTTTACGGAACAAGCAGGGGATGTGATAATTTGTGGAAGGACGGAGGAGTGTGATGTTTTTTAATTGTCATTATACTTGCATGCAAAATTATTTTGGGGCCCCGAAATTGCAATTTCGGGGAAAAAAGTCGAAATAGTTTTTCATAGAAGACGAAATTATTTTACTTAAAACCCGAAATTTTTTGACCACCCAGATTTATTCTTTGATTAAAGATACATATAACTGGGTATTTTTTTTACTTTTATATATAGAATAAATTCTGCATAAATCTCAAAAAGTCGAAATACCTCAAAAGTCCAAAATCAATTTTGGGAACATGTATAATTGTCACCAGGGTGTGAGTTGTTGTTATTGAGTAGAGGATCAGTTGGTGGGTTTGTGGGTGTTTGGATTAGTTGTTTTAAATTTTCATCGCATTATAATACTAGCCTTCTATATTAGCGAGGAGCTTATCAATTCGAAACAAAGCCAGGGCCCTATGGATCTGGAAGAAACGTGAGTTTCATTAAACCAGTGTAATACGATGGATAGGTCTAGCTCCTCCAACAAAAGGGGACTTAGGGTAGGGCTGGTAGTACACTTATTGGAACGTACCACTACTCAAAAACTGAAACCATGGACTGCAGATATCTGGAAGGATCTTTGATCCATTATTAATACCAATCTATAGAAGCTACTGTAATTACCAACAATATATACTGGGAAAATTTTTAGTTCGAATACCATGTTAATGAGAAGGAGCCGTTTGATCAAGGTTGCCGTTATCACCAATATGTTCCTTGCTGAAAGAGTACTTGATAGGTTTTTTTCACAAATATGGTTAGTAGAGTATTATGATAGCTAAAATGATCTCATGACACGAAAGAAAGGAAAAGGTGAGGTGAAACGTTGTTGTTTTTAGGGGTTGTAGGGATAGCAGTTGTTTTCAAATTTTTGTGTGGTGGAGGATGTTGTTCCTCAGAAGGGTTTTTGTTTAGGAGGAGACTTTCAGATGTTAACAATAACATATCGAAAGGAAAAAAATAAATTTTTTTTTATAGCTCATTGGGTTGTTCTGGTGGGTTCGTCGAGTTTTTCCGTCGGAGTGAATGGTCAAACAGTAGTTTAATAAACTTAGTTAGCTTTTTTTTGTATATGTAAAACTTGCTTGTGCATGTTGATTTTGCGTTTCATAAATAAAGCAAGACCCCACTTATTATCAAAAAAAAAAAATTTTAATATATTGTTTTAAAATAGCTATAATTTAATCAATTTTAATGTTACAAAAATGAAATATATATTATCTTGTAGCTAAGAACCAGATCTTTCGATCTGTTATAAAAATATCATAGTAGAAAATCGCTTCTAGTTACGTAAAATTAATTTGAAATTAAAGCTAAAATTAATTATTTTTAAAAATTTAAAAATAATTATTTAATAAATTTTATAATTGCGCCAGCCAATCAGAATTGCGCAATTATTTAACCTTTGCGCTATAATTTAACCATTGCGCCTAATTGCGCCGTGGCTAAATTCCAGGCTCAATTGGCTAAATTAAATCTGGGTAAATTCCTGACTCAATTCGTATTGCGCCTACCATCCCTAGCGCCATCAATAGGATTCTGATTTTTGCTTATTCGACCAGTGATCGAAATACTCACTGCAGTTACAAAGAACCGTAATTCTTAATTTAAAAAAAGAAAATCATCGAGTAATCGGAATTGCTGAGTTTTCAAAAAGTATGAAGTCCCTCGATACCAAGGATGTCGATGACAAGGTAAAACTCGGCAGAAACGCCATGCGAATATTAAACAAACTACTTGACACTGTATCTTCTAAAAAGACTCATGTGTACACGGTTCAATGTGTGAGTAAGTATCATAGTGTAGTAAAAAAATTCTTTGTCGTATGTATGTTTTTCACATGACTCTTTTATCTTAGATGGGGAAATTCACATACGATATATGGTATAGCCACTTCTATCAATATATCTGTATGAAGAATTTGCGTGCATCAAGCTTCCCAACAGCTTTGATGATATGGAACAATTTGCAACGGACATGGTGATTCTCATGAATTTTCAGGTAACAAATCAAATTGACGAGTATCAAAATTTCTTTAATACATCCGGAATTATATAGAGACGTTCTAGGACGCTATATATACAAAACGTCCGGAGAACGCACTAGAACGGTGCGTTCTAGTACGCTATATATACAAAACATTCGGAGAACGCACTAGAACGGTGCGTTCTAGTATGTTATATATACGAAACGTTTGGAAAACGCACTAGAACAGTGCGTTCTAGTTATACTTGCACGCAAAATTATTTTGGGGCCCCGAAATTGTAATTTTGGGGAAAAAAGTCGAAATAGTTTTTCATAGAAGACGAAATTATTTTACTTAAAACCCGAAATTTTTTGACCATCCAGATTTATTCTTTGATTGAAGATATACATAACTGAGTACTTTTTTTACTTCCATATATAGAATGGATTCTGCATAAATCTCAAAAAGTCGAAATATCTCAAAAATCCAAAATCAATTTTGGGAACATGTATAGTTCTAGTACGCTATATATACAAAGCGTTCAGAGAACGCACTAGAACGGCATATTTAATACGCTATATGAACGTAGGTGATGTTCGTAGAATGCTATAGATCGGTGTATTTTGGACGCACTAGAACGTTTATATTTAATTCTTGATGTAGGATACTGATAATATTAGTTATCACTGTAGAAAGATATCTTAAAGACAGTTAAGTCAGTAAAAAAATCAACAGGGAATAAAAGTGTGTATAAATCTGAAGTCAAACCCACGCCAGAACTATACATGTTCCCAAAATTAATTTTGGATTTTTGAGATATTTCGACTTTTTGAGATTTATGAAGAATCTTTTCTATATATGGAAGTAAAAAAAATATCCAATTATGTGTATCTTCAATCAAAGAATAAATCTGGGTAGTCAAAAAATTTCGGGTTTTAAGTAAAATAATTTTGTCTTCTATGAAAAACTATTTCGACTTTTTTCCCCGAAATTGTAATTTCGGGGCCCCAAAATAATTTTGCGTGCAAGTATAGCCAGAACATGCAAAGAAAAATAGTAGTAAAAAAGACAAAAATTCTACTTCACAACAGCAAGATACATGACCTTTACTTATATTATACGTAATAATATTTACTTTATTAAAAAACCTTGCAGATTTTTTTTAATCATATTCAATTTCCTTACGTGCGTTACAATTTGTAACACTGATTACTTTTGCCAAGAAAAAATAATAAAATCAATAAATTCCAAAATAGTTTTACCGAATTTGCCGATACAGATCAAGTTATAAATATTTTCATGTGAATTTGATTAACGTAAGAATTTTTCTTGATAAGATACGTGAATTGGGCATTTCCATAATAACCATAGTATATAGTTATGACCTTTATGAAGTAAAAATCGATACTCGTTCATTACAATATCCATCATTTCCTCTTGATCAACTATAATTTTATGAAATACAGAAAAAATAAAAAAAATAAAATATATGAGGTACTTAGATGCCAGATACACGGTTGTTTAGTAAAAATACAGATACAAAAATATTATCATTATTGTTTTATTTTTTTTTGTACATGTCGCCTCTTGTTTTCAAGCCCATCGGATACTGTTATCCTGTCTTTTAACAAGCCAACAATTATTTCAATTACTTTTTTACCTCTTTTCGAATTGATTCGATATCCTCCTTTAACACTTCTTTGGTTAAATCATAATCGTCACTTCGAAATGCTTGATCTGCTGTATGTTTCTTTTTATAGCATGGTCAACTGATGTCTTCACCAGAAACATCTTTTCGATATGCTATGTAAATTTTTTCTTCATTGATAACAATTGCCAATGATGCGTTTAATATGGATGTAATAAATACACAGTGCGTAACTTCATTAGTATTGCTTTGCATTGTCTTCAAATTTGAAAACCTTAATGTTATTTTTTCATATATTATTTGAGAGTTTTGTTATTGTCATCAATTTTCTCAAAAACTAAAGAGCAGAAATATCAGCCTGATATATGTCACAATTAAAAAAAATCAAATAACGTATATAGGAATTTACCTAAATTGAATTGTTTGATATATGTAATTTCTTTACCATTAACCTTATATTTATAAAGTACCTTTTTTAACTTCTCTATGGTTTTATATATACATGTCATCAAAACTATTGAATTGAGTCAAACGCAATTAAAATTGAGAAAAATTGAAGTTGAGTCTAGGCAAATTTTGATTTTTACTAGTGATTGACGCAATTAGTAGGACCCCAAGCAATTTATAAATAGGTCACATTAGAGTTTGCTTAGCCATCATAGTAAATTTTTTAAAAAGTTGCTTATTTTTAATTAAAATTTAAAAATTTACTTACAAAAATCATATTTTTTCTTTCTCATTTCCTATTTTAGTATTATCTGACTTATTTATAAATTGCTCAGGGTCCTCAATTAGTTAAGTCAAATGCAATTAAAAATTGAAATTTTAAGAGTTGAGTCAAAACTAAATTAGTTTTGACGACATGTATAGTTTTATATGATGAAAAAGCTCACAGTTTTGTTTCAGTAAGGTTACTAATAAAATTTGTAAGTTTTGTCACCACTGGTTAAATGAAAAAAAATAAGATGATTTTATCATAAATAGGATTCCAATTAATGGCTAAATTTGCTAAGATTTATTAAGTATAGGCAGTCGATTTTTTCTGATTTATGAATAGAAATTTTCGATTTATGAATTTTTACAAATAGGATATCCGATTTATGCATATTTGTGTCATCAATAGGATTCTGATTTTTGTTTATTCAACCAGTGTATCGAAGACGAGGTTAAGTCTGAATCTTCAGATTCTAGTAGTAGACGTGGAAATTATACTTGCACGCAAAATTATTTTGGGGCCTCGAAATTGCAATTTTGGAGAAAAAAGTCGAAATAGTTTTTCATAAAAGACGAAATTATTTTACTTAAAACCCAAAATTTTTTGATCACCCAGATATGTTCTTTGATTAAAGATACATATAACTGAGTACTTTTTTTACTTCTATATATAGAATAGATTCTATATAAATCTCAAAAAGTCGAAATATCTCAAAAATTCAAAATCAATTTTGGGAATATGTATAGTGGAAATAAAGAAGGACATGAAGCTGAAGCTGAAAAAGAGCGTAAAGCTGAAGTCGAAAAAGGTCATGAAACTGAAACTGAGGAAGAAGTGCGTGAATATGAAGAGGTGCATGAAGGGTTTTACTTTTTTTTTTAAATAATTCATTTAAATTGCTCATCTTAAATAATAAATAAATATTTAATAAAAATAAACAAAAAAAATAGTAATGTTACAGAAAATATAAGCAAAAAAATTGAAATAAATAGTAATGTTATGAAAACTAATAAAAATACGTGCAGTATTATTTGATTATATTCTAAAGTATGTAGATTTAAAAGAATATAGCATATAGTAACAACTAATACATACATACATTGGTTGAAAATTTATAAAACCTACACCTATCGGGTATCAGATAGGTGTAATATCCGTGCCTAATATCATACATATATCGGGTACCCGATAAATATGAGAACACATTTTTCACACTTATCGAATACTCGATATATGTAAAAAATATTTTTTACATCTATCGAATATATATTTGCACGCAAAATTATTTTGGGGCCCCGAAATTGCAATTTTGGAGAAAAAAGTCGAAATAGTTTTTCATAAAAAACGAAATTATTTTACTTAAAACCCGAAATTTTTTGACTACCCAGATTTATTCTTTGATTAAAGATACACATAACTGGGTACTTTTTTTACTTTCATATATAGAATGGATTCTGCATAAATCTCAAAAAGTTGAAATACCTCAAAAATCCAAAATCAATTTTGGAAACATGTATAATCGGATATCCGATATTAGGTACAGATACTACATCTATCTGGTACTTGATAGGTGTAGGTTTTATAAATTTTCGATCAGTGATACCTTATTACCATTATTACCAGATAATAAAATAAAATTTGTAACGTTATGAAAATAAAACAAAAAAAATATCTGTCTAGAGTTATTAAACTACAGTTTAAACTCAGTGTATTAATAATTTCATGTAAAGGTAATAGTAATGTTACAGAAAATGCAAGTAAAAAATAATAATATTATAGAAAATAAAAGAAAAAAATTGAAATAAAAAATATATACAATATTATATACAGTAGCTCACAAAAATAACGCACCATTTGAAAAATAAAATTCAATATGAAATATTTTAATAAATACAAATGTAATAATTATAAAATTATATTTATTAGATAGTTTAGATTCTGAACTATCTATTAATATAAAATTTATTAAAAGTTAATTAAAAAATTTTAAAAATATATTCATTTATTTAAAATTTTTATGGTGCATTACATATNAATCTCAAAAAGTTGAAATACCTCAAAAATCCAAAATCAATTTTGGAAACATGTATAATCGGATATCCGATATTAGGTACAGATACTACATCTATCTGGTACTTGATAGGTGTAGGTTTTATAAATTTTCGATCAGTGATACCTTATTACCATTATTACCAGATAATAAAATAAAATTTGTAACGTTATGAAAATAAAACAAAAAAAATATCTGTCTAGAGTTATTAAACTACAGTTTAAACTCAGTGTATTAATAATTTCATGTAAAGGTAATAGTAATGTTACAGAAAATGCAAGTAAAAAATAATAATATTATAGAAAATAAAAGAAAAAAATTGAAATAAAAAATATATACAATATTATATACAGTAGCTCACAAAAATAACGCACCATTTGAAAAATAAAATTCAATATGAAATATTTTAATAAATACAAATGTAATAATTATAAAATTATATTTATTAGATAGTTTAGATTCTGAACTATCTATTAATATAAAATTTATTAAAAGTTAATTAAAAAATTTTAAAAATATATTCATTTATTTAAAATTTTTATGATGCATTACATATGTGATTTTTTTTAAGATCTTAGATTTTCGTTATTATTTTTTTTTTAACAAAAGATCTAAACAAAAATACATATATTTTCTAATTACTTACTATATATTACCACCTTGTATATCCTCCCCTCGCCTTAATCACATCTTGTACTCGTTCTGGCATTGATTCGATTAATTTTGTTAATATATTAAGATCAATTTCATTCCATACTTTTTGAATCTCTTCCCATAATTTATCTTTCTTTGTAGTTTTTACAGGAAGCTTCCTCAAACGCCTATCTATCTCATTCCACAAATGTTCAATAGGATTCAAATCGGGTGATTGTGCTGGCCAATCAAGTATCTTTATATCATTTTCTTCAAACCACTCCTTTGTAAGTTTAGCAGTGTGTTTAGGATCATTGTCTTGTTGAAAGATAATATCTTCCTTATTTAAATTATACCAAGAGAGGGTTTCTAAAAAATCCTCTTCAAGTATTTTTCGATAAAGGTCACCATCCATTCCTCCATCAATTTTGCAAAGATTTCCAACACCAAGTGACGTAAAGCAACCTCAAACCATAATATTACCACCTCCAAATTTTACTGTAGGTTTTACTTGTGAGTCTCTTAATGGTTCTCCTACTCTCTTCCAACAATATTCTTTCCCATCACTGCTAAAAATATTAAATTTACTTTCATCTGACCAAATTACCTTTGACCAATCTGAAATCGTCCAATAGCGATACTTCTTTGCAAAAGCTAATCGGCGATTTCAATGAGTTTTCTTCAGAAAAGGTTTTTTTTTTTTAGATCTTGCTACTAAACCATGTCTTCGAAGTGTTCTTCGTATAGTTTCAGCTGAAACCTTAATATCTTCGTCCATTTCGAGCTGCTCTTGTGCTCGAATCACCGTTGGCGCTTCATTTGAAGTAATTAAGCGTAGCACCTTCCGTTCGTTATGACCAACAAGTATTTGAGGACGACCAGGTTTTATTATATTCTCAACACTCCCAGTTTCCTTTTTCTTTTTACATATTCTGAGAACTGTGAAGTGGTGGACCTTCATTTTCGCGGCAATGTTACGGATTGTATGTCCTTCTTCATGAAGGACATAAATTTGAATATGCTTTTCTATAGAGAGTTAAGGCATAGTTTTTTTTATTATAAATATAATTCTTAATTGCTTAGATAATAAACTAATCTTAATATGGTAAGGTAAGTTATGGCATAAATTTCGTAGCTTAAACTATGTTTATAATTTTTTTAATAAAACGTCAAAAGTATCGCACCAAAGAAAATAAATTTATTTCGATCTAGATCACATGTCACGTGATGTAAATCAATTCCGAATGGACAAATCAATTCTTTAAAATATATTTAATTATTAAATTAAATAAAATCAGAAATTTATAAATAAAACTTTTAAAATATTTGACTTTAAATTTTATTTTTTGGATGGTGCATTATTTTTGTGAGCTACTGTAACTATATTTTAAATATGTATATTTGAAAAAATATAAAGAATATATAGTATATAATAATAATAAAGTAAAGGCAAAAAACAGGAAACAAGGAGTATACCATTGTAAATAAAATAAAAAATATGTGTAATATTATATAACTACATCCTAAAGTATATAGATTTGAAAAAATATAAAAAATATAGCATATAATAATAATAGAGTAAAGGTAAAAGACAGGAGGAAAAGAGTATACCATTGTAAATAAACAAAATAAACAAAATATTTTTGTATTACATATATAATACAAGATGGTAATATTTATTAAACTTACATTAATATAACGAATTTATTATATATTTTTCTTGTATTACAAATTTTATCATATTCTTTTAATTTTTGTTTTAACACAGAAAATGTTATAAATATTCGAAAAAATCATAAAATATTCCTTTTATATTACAGAAAATTACAAAATAAAGAGAATTATTTATATATTTTCTTTAATACACTATTTTTATAACAGGCAAAAAAAATTTTGATTTCTTTTTTAATTAAAAAAAAATTATATTTATTTTACAGATATAGTATTTATAAGATATTCTTTTTATATCACAGAATATAATATAAAAATTACAAAGAGAAACATTTAAAATTTTATTAATTATTGAGAAAACTAATAAAAATAAAAATACAGATTTGAAATATTGAAAAAAATATTTAAGTACCATGAAAGAGTACCATTGACAATTCTTAAATTAAAAATAAAATCGAATAATTTCAATTCTCTTTAAAACAAAATATTGATTTTTTCAAAACAATTTGAATTTTTTTAATATTCTAATATAAATAATGTCTATAAGTATTTAATACCCATATTGTCCTCGTAATTTTTCAACCCGAAATATATACTCTTAGCATTGTTAGCCCTATTTTTACAACATCCGAAGTTTGATCAACCGTTCTATTTGCACACTGATGCATCTAGATCTGGATTAGGTGCTGTATTAGCACAACGAGACGAAGAAAATAAAAGAGAATATGCTATTGCATATGCGAGCCGAAGTTTGAATAAAGCAGAAAAAAATTATTCTACTACCGACCTTGAATGTTTAGCCGTAGTATGGACCGTTGAACATTTTAGACAATATTTTGGTACCGCACATTTCTTTGTAGTAACCGACCATGCAGCTTTAAAATAGTTACGAACTGCAGAATTATCTGGAAAGCGAGCACGTTGGATCCTTCGATTAGATTCTTATAACTTAACTATTTTACACTAAAGCTCCTCATGAATCGAGCCGAGCCGAGCCTCATAAAGCTCGAGCTGAGCCAAGCCCAAAAGTTTAGGCTTGGCTCGAGCCTAAATTTATAAATTAGGCTCGAGCCGAGCCGAGCCTATATAAGTAAGGCTCGGCTTGGCTCACAGGCTCGCGAGCCTTATAGTAGGCTCGCGAGCCTCATAGCAGGCTCGCGAGCCTCATAGCAGGCT
>PQFF01000319.1:506343-519744 GCA_003547095.1 Diversispora epigaea | reverse complement strand
TTAGGATATACACCAGAACAAATTGCATTAGTATCTGTTAAAGGAGAACTCCCCTATGAGTATATTGATTCAGATGACAGGTTTAATGAAACTGAACTTCCTCCAATCGAGGCATTTGGTGAAAAACTTAATGGAAAAATTACGCAAAAGGCTTATGAACATGCTCAAAAGGTATGAAAAAAATTTGGATGTAGGAATTTAGGTGAGTATCATGATTTATATCTGAAAACCGATGTACTTCTTCTTACTGATATCTTTACAAAATTTCGAGAAACATCAATGAAACATTATGGCCTTGACCCTGCTTAATATGTATCAGCACCTTCATTGTCTTGAGATGCAATGCTTAAAATGACTGGAGTAGAAATCGAACTTTTTACAGAGATGTCTATGCACGACTTTGTTGAAAAAGCCAAAAGAGGTGGTATTGCAATGGTAGTACATCGTCACTTTAAAGCTAATAACCCAAGGATGGGAGATGAATATGATCCATCACAACCAACAAAATGGATATCATATGTCGATGCAAATAATCTTTATGGATGGGCAATGAGTCAATTCTTACCAATAAGAAATTATAAGTGGCTTGCATCTCGAACAGTTTTAAGTAATAGGCAAGACTTGCAAAAGAGANAAAAAATGTGATGAGACATATGGTGGAAGTATGCGCAAACTTGGTGAACAGATACCTAGTAGCTTTAGTTATTCAGTTTATTGGATTGATACTGGGGAAGTTTGGGGACCCTTTATATATCGAGGTCCAAATGCTACTCAAGAATTTGTTCGAATAATGGATAAAGAATTAGTTCGAATTAATGAAGTCTTAGCAATCAATAATGATATAAGAGATGATAAAACTAGTCCGGAATATTTAATAGCAAAGCAAAAATTTGACGCGTCAACAGAATGCTGGATTTGTAAGAAGTCATTAAATGGTGATAAAGTCTGGGACCACAATCATATCACTGGTAAATATCGAGGTTCAGCTCATAATGATTGCAACCTTCAACTTCGAATTCAACCATGGAAGACACCAGTTCCAATAGTATTCCATAATTTCAGAGGCTATGACTCTCATCTAGTTTGTGAATCAGTCGGTCGATCGGTTAATGCACATCAAATATCAGTTATTGCAGAAACTTTTGAACGATATAAAATGATGAAAGTAGGCCAGTTAAAATATATAGACAGCATGCAATTTATGAACTCTAGCTTGGCAAAACTTGCGGATAATTTAGGTGCTGTCAAATGTAAAGATACAAATTGTAAGCATTATCATNAGTACATCGTCACTTTAAAGCTAATAACCCAAGGATGGGAGATGAATATGATCCATCACAACCAACAAAATGGATATCATATGTCGATGCAAATAATCTTTATGGATGGGCAATGAGTCAATTCTTACCAATAAGAAATTATAAGTGGCTTGCATCTCGAACAGTTTTAAGTAATAGGCAAGACTTGCAAAAGAGATATCTTAAAATGATTCTCAATACTAAGGCTGATGCTCCAAGAGGATATTTCTTAAATATTAAATCGCATTTTCCAAGCAGGTTACACAACTATCTTAATGATTTACCTCCAGTAGTTGAGAATGTCGCAATAAAAAAGAATCAGCTTAGTCCTTATAACGAAAAGCTTGTGAAAGATTTGGATGGAGAACGATTCTCTGAGATAAAGAAACTAGTTTCACATCTTGGATCTCGAGACAACTATGTAATTCACTATCAAGAGCTTCAATATTATATAAAATTAGGGATGGTTGTGGACAAAGTAACTGAGATACTTTCATTTGACCAAACCAACTGGCTTGCACCATACATAAAATTCAATACTGAGTTGCGACAAAAAGCTGAGAATGATTTTGAAAAGGACTTCTTTAAGCTTATGAATAATTCAGTATATGGTAAGACCATGGAAAATGTTCGCAAGTATCAGGATGTTAAGATCATGGCTATGAATGGAGATAATGATGAGAAAAAGTTTCAAAAAAAGGTAAGTAAACCTTCATTCAAATATGCTAGACAATTATCCAATACACTTATTGGCGCTCATATGGGTAAAGCAAGTGTAGTTCTCAATAAACCGATTATTGTTGGTGCATCAGTCTTGGGACTTAGTAAGTTATTAATGTACCGATTTTGGTATGGATATGTGAAAGAAAAATATGGAGACAAAGCCAAGTTTGGATATATGGATACTGATGGAATGATATTTCAAGCTGAAACTGAAGATATTTATAAGGATATGGCAAAAAGACCTGATATATTTGCTCTTAATGGAGATGTAACTATTGGTCTTATGAAGGATGAGTGTCAAGGTAAAATAATAACGGAATCTTTCCACATCCGAGCCAAAACCTATCATTATGTTATATCAGACAAATCTACCAAATCAAAGCATAAGGGAGTTAGTAAAGGGGGTATGGAAATAATGGCTAAAAATACATATCCAGATAGTGCTTCTCCTATGACCCAAGTATATTGAGATTGCCTCTTTGAAAATAAGGTATTCCATGCAAAGAATATAGGATTTCGATCTAAGAACCATATATTATCATTGGTTGAATCTGAGAAAAAGGCTATGTGTCCTCTTAACACAAAAAATTGGGTACATTCAGATAAAATTACGCCTTGGGCATATAATCATTGGAGAACTGATGCATATAAAAGTATGATTAAAGCAGGTATGTCTCCAGAGTTGGCTGAAAAAAGAGCAATAGTAGCTCAGCATCATCCAACATTAGAGAACAAGTATATGGTAAACCCAAAGTTACTTATTTAGAATGTAACCAGAATCATTGAATCCATCTCATGCCAGTGAGTTAGATTTACTAATGATAATAATATCTACCTAATACAAAGATTTTTTTTTTCTAATATAATAAATATCTAATTCGAAGGTTTATAGATATATTTTTTCGTTTAATAAATCATATTTGGCTAATGTAGGAAAGCAAATCTGCCTACGCATCAGCCATATTTATTTTTCGGCTAGCTCCATGCCTCGTAAAGGCGCCCTTTGGGCCTGATTATCTATTAAATAAAAAGTCTAAGTTAAAAAAAAATCCACATGTTTGATATATACAAGATAATGACAGACTATAGCCAAAATTTCCTTGATCAATTGTATACTATTCCTTCGTATATTTATATGCCTAATAATGTGTTAAAAAAATATATCTCTCCACAAATTTTTTATGGGCGATGTGCTAAATGTCATCATTGGTATAAAGGATTAGTTGTTACTCATTTAAGACATCAACAGTATTGTTATCGATATTTTAAAAAACAAGCAGTGCTGACTATTCAGCGGATATTTCGTTTATGGCATCAAAAACGAATAAACTCGGTCAAAATAATCCAGCGAGCAGTAATTAAATGGCTTTATCGACCCGATGGATCATTTATGAAGCAAGCCAAAGATCGATATTACCAACGGGCTGAACTGGATAGGTGATATAATAAGCCTCGAGGGAGCGATGACATGTGACTAATTTTTCGTTTAATAAATTATATTTACCTAATGTAGGAAAGCAAGTCGGCCTACCCATCTACCATATTTAATTTTTTCGACTGGTTTGATTGATTAAACAAAGATAAAGATTTTTTCCCTTATAAAACATCATCATAAATACTATATACATATTTATATAATATATCATCAATTTTATTTTCTAAATGTAAATAATCTGATATAAGATTATCAATTTTTTTCGTTATAATCAAAGGTAGAGATACATAATATAATACTTGAAGTCCTACAATAGCATGTTCAACATCAGATAATTTATATTCGAATAGCTTTTTAAAATTTATATCATGTATATTTTTTTCGAGTCTGGGATAATATATTTTATTATAAACAGGCTTACTGTCATCACTATACATGTTCCCAAAATTGATTTTAGATTTTTGAGGTATTTCGACTTTTTGAGATTTATGCAGAATCTATTCTATATATGGAAGTAAAAAAAGTACCCAGTTATGTATATATTCAATCAAAGAATAAATCTGGGTGGTCAAAAAATTTCGGGTTTTAAGTAAAATAATTTCGTCTTCTATGAAAAACTATTTCGACTTTTTTCCCCAAAATACCAATTTCGGGGCCCCAAAATAATTTTGCGTGCAAGTATAGTCATCACCTTAAAGATGACCCAAATCATATATTAGTAATGTATTTAAAATACTGTGATTATATCGATAAAACATATTTCTATAAAATTTTATAATAGCTCGAACTGCTTCCAATTGCCATGTATAATTAACTCTAAGAAGCTTAACTAAGTTTTTATAATCTGTAATATAGCTAAAGATATTTTCGAGAATTTCAGGTAAAGCTAAAACGCGTTGTGTACTCATAATTAAGAATAAATTACGTATTTTTTTTGTATAATATATATTAGCAGAATTATTTCACAGTACCAATCAAAATGATAGAAAATTTTAATGATCATGCAGAACGAAAAGTGAAAAATGAGTTTAAATATCTCAAAGATTCTATTATAGATCTGGAATACGGAATGCGTATATTCCATAAAAAGCTAGATAATATTGTCGAACAATGTCAGTATATATATTCAGATAATTATGATTATAATAGCGATACATCAGATTCAAATTGTTCTGATATTTTACCCAATGTTATTGCAGTAAAAAAGATACATGAGTCTAAAGACCTCGGCTCTATCCATTCTAAACCTAAAAAGAAGCGAAATAAGAACAAGGTATATAATTGTACAAAGGTACGTAAAGTAGCCTCGACACATAAATTAATCGTGTAATAAACCGCGATCACGATAATCCAATTTTTTATTGTAGGAATAAGCACTTAGCAGGTTAGATCCACATGTTTTTGTACGACCCAATTTCTCACATATACCCTCATTCGTCGTTTTTTATTAATTTTCATGTTTTTCGCCGATCATAAATTCGACTTTCCCATATCGATTCTGCTATAATGAACTTTCGGACGTAATGCTATTTCGAGTTGGATATTTTTTTGAGTAACTATGAGTGAGAATATAGCTGAGAAAAGGTAGGTGTTTTCAGAAACTTATGTGAGTTATGTCTACCAATATCTCATGTCTCGAAACTTTCGCCCTAAATATTATTAAAAATTCGTCTCCTGAAAAAATTATAGATGAAGGTGATACCCCCGAACTGGATGCATGCTCGTTATGTAATCATGAGCTTTTTTTGTTCGAAATAAAAAACCCGATTACCATACTTGTCTGTGGACATATATACCACCGTGACTGCATCGAAAATTATATCAAAAAACGTTCAATATGCCCAAAGCCCGATTGCAAGAAAGAAGTGGAGTCTACGATTAATAGCATGCCCGGAAGTCAGAATACCAACGATTTGATGGATATATCTCCGTCATTATTTACTGACCCCTTTTTCCAAAGTCCATCTAAAAAGCGTGTTAATGAATCTATCAGCAAATCATCTAGCAAGAAAGTGAAGGTAAAAAATGAAGATTCATCCATGTTAAAAAAACTTATAAAGGAGTTATCATCACCAAGCTCTTCGAGTACCACTTCTTTGCAAACAGCCACGAGCTCGGGTAATTTTATTGACTTGTACAATGCGCTTATTAGGGCCGAAGAACAAGTGGGGACCACAAATCAGGAAGTTATTAGGAGCTATTTTGCGTTTGGGAAAAAACTTGAGGATAGGTTCGAGTATTATAAAAAAAGTAATAGAGACCGTAAGGCTCAGAAAAAACTTATCGATGAGGTCACAGAACAGCTCCCCAACGACCTCTCGAGGAATGCAATCGAGAAAAGACTAGAAAGGGCAAGGAAGATTTACTACCTTTTCAGCAATATTGGATATGATAAGATACAACTGGTAAAATCTTATTCTGCATTGAGAATTTCTAAATTAAGTTGGGACGAGATCGATGCTATAGAAGAAAAGTTTGAATAGAGATAATCGTTATTTACTGCGCCAAGACACGTGACTTCGCTGACCGACTCGGTCAAGAAATTCATAAATTATTTCGTAATGCATGTATTTTTTATTTATGGGCAGAGCCCAGTGACTTTAACACATAAAAATTATAGTCGCTTTGTACTACGAATCAATAAATTTTCCAATGTATTTTTTTAGTTATATTAAAGGCTTTGCTATTTCGTATTTCGTTAATAATTGAGTGTGAATCCGCATATGTGTCATAGAGCCCCAAGGAGCAACCACATGTGATCGTGAAAAATGATATGCTATCTATTTCATAGATAATGATTTGCGATATAAACACCCATCCAGCTCTAGCATAGTTTTTTCAATCCTTTCGCGCGTCTTAACCTCCTGTAAAGATTCAGCTTTAAGCTTAGCATTCTCTCCCATAGCCCGTCTTAACTCTATCTTAACCTTGGCGTTTTCGGCTGAGAGGTTAACGTTATCGGCTTTGCGTTTAGCATTTTCTTTTATAATCTGTTTTAGCTTTGCATTCTCGGCCTCAAGATCAATGGCTCGTTGTTTCAATAAATCGATTTTAGATTGTATGTTTGTCATTGTTATATAAGATGCAGATATATTCTGGAAAATAAACACGTGATTTGGGCGAACTCTTCATCAAAAAAAGTTCGCTGAAATTTTGCCAAGAAAAATTCTCGATCATATATACATTGCACAAAAAATAACACATGATACGTTGTACGTTCCTCTAACCAAAAATCTTTATTAATAAAATATATATACGATAAATATACAGAATAAAAATATATGATAAAAGATGATATATGGTAATTAATTATTTTCTCGTATAGGTGAAGATATAGTTGAACTTTTTTCCATAACCTTATTTGATCTAGTTAGTGGTGCATTACACAGTAAAGATATATTAACCAATAAAATATTCCGCATTATCAACAAGGTTTCAACAAATTTTGTAACGATAGTAGAATTTGATTGTTGTACTGGTATTTCCACATCACGAATATGATAATAACGGTGAATATCTGCCAAGTCTCTAGTAAGAACATTTAAACGTATTGTGCTACCCGCTATTTGCACTCCAACAATGCCAAATTGGTCTCTATCAGGTGTACAACTCTTATGAACCCAATATAGACCATCATTACATTCACGCCACAATTTCACTTCATCATCTTTTTTCTTTTGTGGAGTGCAACTCAATCGTGAACACTCAGTGTATAAGAGTTCATATTTTTTTACACCATGTTTCATTATAAACATTATATCGGGTCGCCTACCTGATCGTCCTTCGCCTCTTCTATCTGCACTCGCACTACTCTGTTTTTCGGAACTGCTGACAAAAGTTGATTTTTCTAGAGGAAGATCTTTCAATGCTGCTCGAATAGTAGGTAATACTATATTATTCACATAAGTACCTTCACTCTGAAATCCCGCAAATTCAGGACTAAATGCTGGATTATTCCATGCATCTTGCCTAATACAAATAAAAAAATATTTCGTGAATTTTTCAGCAAAGACGGTGTGATAAAAATCTTGCAATATATCCTATACTTACAAAGTATCTAAAATTCTATTTGTGACTTCTGCAAGTTGCTGTTCTGATTCTTTCCAGACCCCATTATGCATAATTCTTCGTGGTAATTCAACTGCGCGATTTTCATTAAAGGTCGACACAAATTCATTACACTTTCTTTGTATTATTGAGGGGAGAGATACTGGAGTCATTTGTCGTGCCAGTTCCATAAAGAAATATCGTAGGGTTGCCGATAATTGACGCACTAGTCCTGAATCGTCAGTAATAATCTGGTTTGCCAAAGGATCTTTCCATGTCAATTCAGAATTTTTTACTTTCTGTAAACTTGAAAATAATTTCTTATTAAGTGGTGTCGTTTTGTTATTGAGCTTCCCCTTTAATTTTCGTATATTATCTGCTATTTGATTCGAATTAAGGGGTTTTTCTTCGTTTGTTTTTACCGCCCCAATAGCACGTAAACTGGATACTGTTTTATAGGAAATTTCAAACTAACACAGATTTACAATTAATTAGTTTCCTATCGATATAAAAATACAACTTAAATTACGCATGCGTTGTCAGAATATAATCAAAGTCCATCTTTGCGTGGCCATCGCGTAGATAAAGCTTTGTGCGATACATAAATAGCAACACAAAACAAACATAAGTCGACCTACAGCTTAATTACCCCTCACGCTATCGAGGATTTTTTCCTGTAGGCGGACTATGGGATATTTAAACTGCTATGTTTGATTCCTTAGAATAGTATCACTATCTGCGCACTCATCACTCAAACAAACTTTATATTTTTTCTAAAATTTATTGCCATACCTCTGGTAAAATTTCAAGAAGAATCATATAACGTAAAGATCCCCGTGTAATGTTATTATTGGCAAATAAAATAGCTTGCTCTATAATATTTTTTAACTCATTTTTTTCTATCCACGGTTCGTCTTCTATGGCTTGGTATATAACAGATCCGGCGGTTATGTAATGCTCTTCAGTGTTAATCAAAAANAATTTTTTACTTTCTGTAAACTTGAAAATAATTTCTTATTAAGTGGTGTCGTTTTGTTATTGAGCTTCCCCTTTAATTTTCGTATATTATCTGCTATTTGATTCGAATTAAGGGGTTTTTCTTCGTTTGTTTTTACCGCCCCAATAGCACGTAAACTGGATACTGTTTTATAGGAAATTTCAAACTAACACAGATTTACAATTAATTAGTTTCCTATCGATATAAAAATACAACTTAAATTACGCATGCGTTGTCAGAATATAATCAAAGTCCATCTTTGCGTGGCCATCGCGTAGATAAAGCTTTGTGCGATACATAAATAGCAACACAAAACAAACATAAGTCGACCTACAGCTTAATTACCCCTCACGCTATCGAGGATTTTTTCCTGTAGGCGGACTATGGGATATTTAAACTGCTATGTTTGATTCCTTAGAATAGTATCACTATCTGCGCACTCATCACTCAAACAAACTTTATATTTTTTCTAAAATTTATTGCCATACCTCTGGTAAAATTTCAAGAAGAATCATATAACGTAAAGATCCCCGTGTAATGTTATTATTGGCAAATAAAATAGCTTGCTCTATAATATTTTTTAACTCATTTTTTTCTATCCACGGTTCGTCTTCTATGGCTTGGTATATAACAGATCCGGCGGTTATGTAATGCTCTTCAGTGTTAATCAAAAAGTTATAAATTTTAATAGATAGATTAGTAGACATAATGATGCGTTAGCTAATAACAAAAATGTAGGTCTTTAGATCATGCTTCGCATAAAAAATAATGGTAGTATATAGGGATAGCAAAGACGCAAATAAATCTTTCAACAACACCACTATACTCTCCTTTTAATGCTTCTCATTATTCCCTTTTTAGTATATTGATTTGTATAGTTGATACATGCACAATAACAAAGAATATATATATGCTCTATGGTCACTTGCTTGATTATAGGTAAAAAGTCCACTATACTTTCCTTTTATCGCTTTTCATTATTTCACCGAAGAATAGATTAGGAAAAAGATAACATATGCACGAGAACAAAGGATATGTATATATCTCGAGTCGATTATTCAAACCAGGTTATCGATACCCCTATATGTAAATAGTACAACATATCATTTTAGTTCTGCGATAAATATATGTCTATGACACTAGGCTTTGCCCATAAATAAAGACTGACAAGAGTAAAAAGTGATGTTATATCTATGAGAAATTTTTCATACAGATATGCATGTGTAAAGGGGTTAATTAAATTTAGTAATTAGTGTATCGCATGATCAGATTATGCATGCAGATTCTATTACATTCGAATTTCTTCTATGCCACATATCATATGATAGGCTAATTATTTTAGCGAAGATACTAAGTTACACAAGTTATTACATACCATAAGTGCCATTGTATAATAAATATATTGCGAGAAAATTACGTGGTTCGTTATTGACATCTGATTATGTTAAAATCTCACAACTATTTACCAGTGAAATTCACTTATGGAATAAGGGCACTCATGTGCCTGAACCAGTTTTGGTACTTATATCCGAGAATAAACTATATGTCCGAAATAGACTCCCCATTCACGATCTACCATGACTATCATTCGTTGATTTCATATGCTCTGTCAATCGACATGAGTAATCGTTCATAACTGGATAATATCTATTGCCTTACAATGGGCTCTACCCTACACGAGTAATTTTAGATATTATAGATATCAGCTCCACTATATAAATACCAATACCCGAACTCGAGATTCTTTACTTTTCCAAAATTCTAATGAAACCCCTTCACCAAAATAATTTTTTTACAACAAATTTTATCGTAACAAATATGTATCTTATTTATAAGTCATCCATCACATTTTCGATATATGCAAAATTTATTGCTTAGCATAAGTCAATATTAAAGTTCAGCCTTACCAGTTTGAATTAATGAACTGGAGAATCACATTGGTAATATAACCCGCCTTCTCATGGCCAAGTCCACTCGAAGCCAAAAAAGCAGATAGCATATACTTCTTTGTCGATAAGCTCGAAGAGCGCCACTATATGGCATGAACAAACGAAGTGTAGTGAATTGGCGGGATATCGACAAATAGAAGATAATTTTGAGTTGGGTCTGAGAAATAGAGCGTTTCTATCTGAGCTAGATTCTAAAGAGCTGAAAGATAATGAGCTAGAAAGATTAACAATGTTCTCAATCGTAGATAATCTTGATTCTGTTCCTTTACACACTAAAACGACTCCTTTATCCTTTAAGCATAAAGCTATCACACTAAAAAGCTGGGTAGAAATTGTGAATAAATTACATTCTAGAATAGTACACTTTAGGAATCTGACATGTCAGTTGTGTGGTATAAAAAATTGAATCCAGTTTTAATCATATATATCAAACCAAATATAATAGGTCTAAAGTCCTAAATACGATATAAATCATACATAACTCCTATAAACACTACAAATGGCTAGTTTAAGTGGAAGACGTGGAACTAATTGTACCGATACTGAATGGGATGAATATGTGAAGATGCCACAAATTCTGAAGGGTGAAACACCCAGTGAATGGATGAAACAGATTTGGGAACGTCTTACATATTTCAGAAAGAATGATCTTTTACCTACTCAAAGTAAAAAATATCTTGAAGCTAGGAAATTAATAGAACTTTGGAATAAATATCGAGGAAATTATGATAGCTATGCGCCTGAAATTGGAATTGCTATCTGCTTCTCTTGTGATCGATTAGTATATACCGGAGAACGAACCAAAAATATAGGTAATTATAACCATATAGGAATGGAGAGGCATTGGGCTTCTCATTGTACAGGAAATACCTTTTGTGGTGTAAATTACGATGAGTACTTGAAAATTAAGCAAAAATCTAATTCTATGTATAATTTTGATAATGAGTATGCATTACATCGATATAGATTATGGATGCAGAATGCTATCAAAAAGGTCGAACGTGCAAGAGAGGTTGGAAAAAAGATCCGAGCATGTACAATTATACAGAGAAAATTTATTGAATTTATGTATCGCCCTGATGGTATGACGGCCAAGCAGTTAGCCGAGCATTACCAATTATTATGGACCGTTCGAGAAGAAATGCGTCAAATTAATAATGTATAATATACACATCTATTTATTCGATTAATATATTTATTTATTTATTAATGTATAACATATTTATATATAGCTATTTTTTTTCGATGTATGTTTCATAATTTTCATAAAAGATTTCAATTTTTTCTGCGTTGTAAAATACAATATTAGTTTCTCGATAGTATATGTATCATGAAATTTAATAAAGCCTATTCGGATTTGATTAATAAATTACCACCTTCTTTAGTTAATGAAGCTTGGAAACGTCTTCTTTCGAGAAAAAAAAGTCCAATGACTGAAGAGGAAGCTAGTACTATAAATCCTATAGTCGAGTTATTTTTAAGACATGAAGTTAATAGATATCAGAAAAAATTAAAGCACCAACGAAAAAGCTGGCCACTTGATAATTTATCAAACATATATAATAACGAAACTAGTACTAAGATATCTATAGACATGGTTAACCAAGAATCCCAAACCCAAAATACTGTCCCGATTTGTGAACATGAGGAGGAGATCAGTTGTCGTGTTAAGAAAAAATTAGATAGTTTATCCCTACAATTGCTTGAATTCAACGAAAAAACTTTTGACCCTTTTATACAAGAAATCACTAAACAGCTTGAGGAGCGGGTTAATGCTAATAATAAATTGCGCAGTGAAATCGATCAACAGAAATTAAAATTGCAAAAAGCGGAAAAATTACTTGCAAGTCTGAAGTCCCAATCTATTCATCCAATTTCAGAGGGGAATCCCAGCCAAGACGTACACTTAAAGGATCGTCTACTGCTTTAGTAAAATCGAATACTACAAAATCTCGATCTCGCAAATGTTTATCAATAATCTTAGATGCTTTTTTTTTTCTGTATATAAATAACTCCCAAAATCAAATAGATCCATTAATAAGTATAGTCATAATCTCTCGATGCTAGTAGCGTATCGTGACAACTCCCACAGACCATCCAAGGATATTCAAGATTCAAAGATACTGATTGATTATAGTTCTTTTTCCCATGAGCGGTGATTCGATAATTCGGGTATTTTTTCATCAAATCTCCTATACTCTCATTCTCATTCTTTGCCACATAGGCTTTATGAATGCCATCTACCATAACTTTTATCGCATTCTTATCATATGTATTAGAAGGCTCCAGTTCAAGAGTAATGATATCTGGTTTCTTAAACTTATGGCCACCACGAAATCTCATCCCTACAACCATAAAGGAATTAGTAACAATGCGATCTGTATACAATAGTGGCGATAATTCCTTACAACTATAACAAATAGGTGCTTTAGCACTAACTCCGTTATTAGACATGATTAAAAACTATTATATTTTTGTATACGAATAATATTCAAGTTCAAATAGATAATCCTATTACAGGACCCCGAAATATTATAATAAATGTCATAAAAGATCTGCAAGATTTTGGTTCAAAATATGCAACTATTTTTTATATTAACTCTATGCAAAATTTTTATGAGATATCTAAAATATAGTAAAAAATATGCAAATAAAATTATGACTTATAATTAAAGTAATAAATATTTTGCAGTGGCTCATAGTTATAGTATCAAATCGCTGCATCAAGTTTTATAGTTATAAGATGCATCAAAGAACAAATTAATTACACCGTGAAGCGATTGTGTAACTTTATTTTTAAAGATTTACACATAAAATTCTGTTTTAGACTTCTCTCACAATTTGTGGAACAGGGAACGATTTTTCATAAAGGTATTCCTATGACAGATTGAAAGTTCCGGTTCTTAGCTACAAGGTGATATGTGTTTCATCTCTGTAGCATCGATATTCGCC
>PQFF01000319.1:455672-479759 GCA_003547095.1 Diversispora epigaea | reverse complement strand
AATAATAATAGTAATAATAATAATAATAATAAATAATAATAGTAATAGTAATAGTAATAGTAATATTAATAATAATAATAATAGTAATATGTAATTAATAATATATTTTAAATATATTTTTATTAAATAATTATGACAATATAATATTATTTGATATTTTTAATATTTAATTATTTCTTGATATTTTTAATATTTAATTGTTTATATAATATTATTTTGATTATCGTTTCAAAATTGTGAAAATTTAAATAAAAATTTTTCAAATGAGTATTTAACAAATTTTTAATCCCATAATATTTTTATATTTTATTAATTGTGTATATAAATAGATTTGAAAACCTATACTATTAACGGTTAATGGTTATGCTACTATTTAACAAGGCAAATGTGTCTGGTCCAACCTAAGGACCTCGAGTACTGCAGCTCTACTCGGATAAGGACTATCCCTTCCTAAGGCTAAAAAGGGTGTATAGTTTGGGCAACTTATCGTCCGGTTCCCGTGATGCTTCGTCGGTTGTTCAGTCGGGTAAACCTTACAGAGCATAATCGACATGAGTAGTTCACTTACGAACTCTGGTGGAATTCCAGTAATGGCTTGGTACTAGCCTCGCTAACCTGATCTAGCCTGATCACCGAGCTTAGTGATCCAGAGCTTGAGGGACTCTGTAAACAAAACCTTCTTTTGATTTTTGTTAAGGGTAGAATATACTATATGTTGATCAAATATGCTTGTATAATTTTATAATTTTAATTTTATCAAAATATTATTTCAAAAATTATCATATTAATATCTTTTTGATATCATATATTTTGAATTTTAAAATATCGTAAAGATATCATTGCAAAATATTTTATAATTTTAATTTTATTAAAATATTGCAAAAATATATTATTTTAAAAAGAAAAATTATCTTTTCGATATCGTTAAGATATTAAAAATAAATAAAAAATATCACTGAAATATTTTGAATTTTAAAAATATCATAAAGATATTGTTTCGAAATAAAATTGATATTTCANTGAAGGTATTATATAATATCATAGTGATATTTATAAATATAGCAACGATATCATAATGATATCTTTATAATATCGTCACGATATAATTGTCATATTTTAAATAGTTATATCGCAGGGATATTTTTGCAATGTAGTATTGATATCTTTTTGATATCGAAATCATATTTTTAAAAAACAACGATTTCAGCAAAGAACCTCAAAGACAAGAATGTTTTGTGTTTTTTATTAAATTCTCTGACCTATTCTATTGAAATTGAGAGAATGATACGCGTTTAAAGTTTGAATGGATAGAAGGCTTTAAAACGGCTATTATTCGCTCAATTTTGATGAAATAGGTCTGAGATTTTCACAGAAAACGAATTCATTTTTGTTTTTGAGGTTACTTAGTACCATTTTAAACATTTACTTATAAATAAAATGTTTTATATGTCACAACGATCGACGATTTTATATATAATTATTATATTTTTGTATAGTTATACATCAGTAAATTTTTTTAAACGTAAGCCTTCGAAGTCCTTCACTCCGATAACCTTCGAATACCTCCAACATAAACGTAATATTTACGAAGATTATTGGTACCGAAAACCTTCATTTTTATTAATAAAACGTAATACTCCGGAGGTTATTGATATCGATAACCTTCAATAACCTTCATTTTATCATAATAAACATAATATTTGTGAAGGTTATTGGTCCGATAACCTTCAATAACCTTTGAAAACGAAATTATTACAATAACCTCGGACATAAAAAATTTCCTGATGTAACATAATTATATGTAAAATCGTTGATCATTGTGACATATAAAACATTTTTATTTTATAGGTNTTTAAAACGGCTATTATTCGCTCAATTTTGATGAAATAGGTCTGAGATTTTCACAGAAAACGAATTCATTTTTGTTTTTGAGGTTACTTAGTACCATTTTAAACATTTACTTATAAATAAAATGTTTTATATGTCACAACGATCGACGATTTTATATATAATTATTATATTTTTGTATAGTTATACATCAGTAAATTTTTTTAAACGTAAGCCTTCGAAGTCCTTCACTCCGATAACCTTCGAATACCTCCAACATAAACGTAATATTTACGAAGATTATTGGTACCGAAAACCTTCATTTTTATTAATAAAACGTAATACTCCGGAGGTTATTGATATCGATAACCTTCAATAACCTTCATTTTATCATAATAAACATAATATTTGTGAAGGTTATTGGTCCGATAACCTTCAATAACCTTTGAAAACGAAATTATTACAATAACCTCGGACATAAAAAATTTCCTGATGTAACATAATTATATGTAAAATCGTTGATCATTGTGACATATAAAACATTTTTATTTTATAGGTAAAAGACAAAAATGGATTGCGTTTTCTGTGAAAATCTCAGGCCTATAATAGTCGTTTTAAAGTTCAAACTTTAAACGCGCATTATTCTCTCAATTTTAATAGAATAGGTCTGAGATTTTGACAAAAAAAACGTGAAACATTCTTGTCTTTGAAGTTAGTAACATTTTTTTGAGATTTACTTATAAATTAAAAAGTTTATATGTAATGACCATCAATAATTATTTCCGATTTTACATTATAATCTATATTAATTGGCGGTCCGGTTAAGATCATCAGTATTTGTCGATCATTTTATAATAAAATTGGAGTTAACAGTTGAACCGTCGGTTCAACCATAAAAACGGTTGAACCACCAGTTTAACCATATAAATAAACGGTTGAACCGTCAGTTCAACCATATAAAATAAACGGCTGAACCATCGGTTCAACCCCATTCGGAATGAAAATATATATATTATTCTGAAAATTGGCCATATGCCTAATCTTATGGCAATAAACTTAATCAAATATTTGATGAGATATTCGACAACTTGTCTACCATAAAACAGAACGAAACACCAGTTCAATAGGCAATACGAGTCAGAGTACCTTTATGGTATTTGTTTTTTTTATTGCAACTTTAGTGATACCATCAATATAGAGATTTCAAATATTTTGTTATTGCATAAAGGGATTTTTAGGCAAAAGTATCATTTTTGATACACTTGTGGTTATTTTTTTGATATACCCCCATTTTGTATTAATAAATATATAATTGATTTTAGGGTGGTAACCATAGATGTATCAAAAACGATACCTTTGCGATTTTTAGATAACGGTCACATGTCACATAAATTATATTACGCCAATGGTTTATAAGTTATGTCATTTGAGGTCATTTGAGGTCACTTGCCAACACTGCAGATCGCAGATCGCGAGCTTGTTATTATGTATCTTGAACTTTATTTAAGTCTAATTAACTTAATCTGGAATCTACTTTATGTAGTGAAATATCCATGTACTTTAATATCCAGATTTATTAGATTTATTTTCAATAAAATAAACTCATTCATAATGCAGGGGTGTGAAATAATTGAGCTTTAATTTATTTTTTAATAAAATAGCGCATATGAACTTTAATTTATTTTTAATAAAATGAAATAAAATGAACTCGAGTTTATACTCTAGAATGTGAAAATTTCGGTATACCAAATTATTTTTAATGTCAATTTCAGCGTTATCAATAGTTGGTTTTGACTTTTTGTTTTAACTATAACTATAGTTATTGAAATAAAAATGGTTAAGGAAATCGAGAAACTTTTTTAATTATAAAAAGATGGTGGTTTTGTTTGCTCTGAAAAGACAAATCATTCAACAATTTTATTCACAAAGAAAAACAAAAAATCCGTGAAAACTCTAATACAAATTATCTTCAGACATCATGAAACGATTTATTTTCGCATTTATTTCCGCATTTATTTTATTGATTACGCTTTCCACCTTACCTAATGTCGAAGCGAGACCTGGCGGGTTCTGCTGCAAGACTTTCGGAGTTGCTGCTGATATGACCGCCAATTCGTCCCCTACTATATAAATCAAATAATTAAAAAAATTTTACATTAGAATACCACATGATTTTGCAGAATTATTTTTAATCCTTTTTTTGATTCATTTTTATTTGCCAATTTATTTTAGACTTTTTTTTATTCAATTTTTATACAATACAATATATATATATCAAACATGTACTTTGCAATGCAAGAAACCTAAATAATAAAACCCAAAACTACCTGCGCGTTACTGGTAACGTCGATCCATTTTGAAAAAATCTCGATCAAAAATATTTTCGTGATTATTATGAAAAAGTAAACGCAATTATATATGCGAAATCAGCAATCAGGGTTCAAAAAGGTAAAAATGGTTACTTGTTGGTGTAATTGAAATCATTGAAATAAAAATCAATTATTTGCCAAGTCCCAACTTAAATTAAATATAAGATGGTATTTTAAGGATTCCTTAATTTCTTGTTTTTCTATTTCGGATAATAATAATAATAACAGATAATAAATCAATTTTTAAGTGACGATAAACTTTGAATTTATTCCTTTGATTATTAAAATATTCTAAATTTTGAAATTGATTTTAATCATTTCTTTGGTGTCTTTAATCTTCATCTCATCTTCTTGTCTGTTGTTGCCGATTATTATTGTGGTCATTTTATTCTCATTATAATTATTACTATCAGTAATAATATTAAATCTAATCAAACACTTATATAAGAATTAATATGCTGATATAAGAATTAATAACAACGCAATTATTAATTGTGAATTGATTGAATCGATACTAAATATAATAAATAAAGAAAACCTGCTGAATTTGCTTTGCTTTTCCCATTTAATCATTATAATTTCTGGTACTTGTATAGGAATAGATTTTCCATCAATTTATATATTTCTATTCTCTCTATTATGTATTCAATAATTAAATATTGAATATAATTTAACATAATTTATTATTAATAATTAATAAACCACACTAATGTACTTTTATTTTCTTTGACCCAATCCCTCCTTCCCAAATATTATTTTCCCGAGTTGATTTATATTTGGATGATCTACTTTGTGATGATTTATAGTATTCGTACATTTGACTTTCTAATTGATTCTAATAATGGATAATAAATAATAAATCAAAAAATATGATGATGGTATTTTGCATGATCGTTGTGTGAACGTTCTCATCACACTTCATATTTTGCTTTCAGAGGTTTGTAAAATTGTGCTCGATGCCATCAATCACAACTTCCACCATGCTGAAATGCTGAAGGGCAAAAAAAAAAAAAATCACGCCATTGGCAAGCGCATCATTCAGGAATTTGGGAATCGATTTTGATGCATTCATCAAACTTGTTAACAACAAGATGGCTGATGCAACAGAAGTTTTTGTAGGGGAGTATCCGGAAATTTTTTGTTGAAAACAATTAACTATAGTTTTTTTGCTAAATTCAATCAATATATAGTCTTCTAATTTTTATATTTTTGTAAATAATAATAATATCATCCAAATTTTGGGCTATATTTTTTTTCAATGTGAATATTTCCGAACCCTTCCTTTTTAGTAATAAAATTTATTAGATAATTTATCTTTAGATTTTTACGCCTGATGCTTATGAATTAAATAAATTCATTGATATTTTTTTATTTATTAAAGTTTTTCTTATAACTACTTGGCTCAAAGATTTGCACCTTATTTTAGCATGCTAAATTAAAATCAGCCTCTCAAAAGTACATTATTTTAATATACAGTATCTAGAACACTACTTATTACGTATGCCTTTTTTTTTCCTTTTTTTTGGTGTAGTTATAGACAAAAGATTAGCATATTCAATATCAAGTTTTTCAGAATTACGTCTATAATGTGGGTACCAAGTATGGTGATTTTAATATTATAAAAAGTAGCACACCATATATGACATTCATTGCAATGGGTATGATAACAATGATTTAACTTTGACTCCAGAGATTCTCTAACATTGAAGAATATGTCCATTTGAAATCAAAATTCTTTTTATCAATTTGTGATACAGGTCAAAAATGTAGAAAAAAAAAAGGGAATTTTGTCAAATGGTAATATTTAATAATTATAAAAACAAATAACTACAGTCTAACTTGTAAATAAATAAATAATTTATATATCTTTTTTATTTTTTAACTTCTTCATCACTAGTTCTTTTAAAGCGATATACAGTTTCTTCTCCAGTTCTTGTCAAACCAAGTTCCTGAAGTTTATGGAATGCTGCTGAAAAATCTTTGAAAAATAATTCTTCATCTTTTGCATACTCTTCGACATAAGGTTTTAATTTTTTATCCTATATAATTAAATAAATAAAGAAATAAAATATCAAAAAATGTAAATGAGGAATTAAGTATATAAAATAATTAAAAAAAAATTTTTTTTTTTTACCTGGATCAATGCTAAATCTGATGGAAGCATCATAAGTTCACCTAACGAAACATTTCGCAAGAAACATTAGCAATGTATTAACAATGTATTAACAATGTATTACACTATGTATTATTATCATTATTAAAATAAATACCTGTTTCTTTATCAACATATTGTTTTGGTCCTTTCCATTTTTTTTCTTGCCATTTCTTTTTCAAAAGTTCAATGTAAAAATCATTAGTAAATAAAGTGGGTGAAGTAGTCCATGGACCAGAATATCCTGATCTATCTGGGTGACATCTGCCAAGAGCATGAGCTCCAGCAAGAGCAACAATTTCTCTAAATTAAATTAAAAATAATATTATATTAGAATTTATAAAAAAAGATTTCATCAATAAATATAAAATTTATAAAATTTATAAAATTTATAAAATTTGTAAAATTTGTAAAATTTAAAAGGTTTACCGATCATTAAATCCCATTCGACCAAAGATTTCACGAAGATGGTTTGAAGTTTTGGAAGCATCAGGAAGAAGGCCATCAACAGTACATTTCGATCCATCTTCAGCGTCTTTACTGTTTGACAAATTAGTGATATAATAATTTTTATTAGAACGTACAAAGTATCATATAAAAAATTACCGTCCTGGGATCCATGGAATTATTGGTCCTCCCTAAGAAAGAATTTAATGACATTTGATAACATTTAAATTTTCAATAAAATTTTGTTTCATTAAAAAAAAAAAAAAACGGTCAAAAGCAATGAATTTAATTTTTATACCATCTCTTGAATTGCTGTTACTCCACCTAAACTCCATAAGTCTGCATATGTTATTCCAGGATTAGCCAATTTTATAACTTCCAATTTATCTCTTGCCGTTTTTAATCCAGCATTCGCTCCATGATCAGATTCTGGTGAAAATCTCATCGTAGAACCATCGCTACCTCCAGTATTGGTGTTTTTATCATAGGTTCCAGAAGCATGCCATGCCAAACGAACTAATATCGGTCCATATGATCCATCATCATAATCATTATCTTCAAGAATATCGGCAATTTGATTATAAATCTTTTGATAATCAATAACTTTTGGTTTGTCGGGAACTTTATTTTCAGATACTCCAATATCTTTAACGAGATTATTGGTATAAAGATAATAACTTCCACCTCCGATAAGAGCTGCGGCTCCAATTAAGTATAAAATTTTATTACTACTATTATCACTTTGAGGATTACTTTGAGGTGGTGGTGGTGGTGTTATCGGAGTAGTATATGTGCGAGAAAGAACGGGAATAAGATTTTTATGTTTAAAAGTAACTGGAACTACCCTGGAATTTTGAAAAGTTGTAAGAGTTCGTCGTGAAGAAAAAACCCGGACAAAGCGAAAAGCCATTTTTTAATCAGTTCCTGTCGATCAATCATGAATGCTTAGATTTATGCTAAGAAATTGTATTACGTTCATCTTTTTTTTTTATTTATTACCCAAGCACAATAAACACAACGATAAACAACAAACATTCGCTCGAGTTCACATGACATTTGTGACATTTGTATATCGAATAATTTTTTAGGTTCTATAGACTATAAATATTTCTAATTGGAATCATGTCAAAATTTAATCCTTTGTGTACAATTGTTGTTACTGTAATTTGCGGCAAGTGGATTTTTCCTTTTAATAATCTCAACGCTTCCTGAAATTTTTTGCTGATTGCAAAATAATTACAATAGGTCGGTATTTCACTCATAATCCCAACGCGAAATTGTACATCGAATGTAGATTTACTGATGAGATTCTCTCTACAATTAGTCCCGACTCTAATTCCATACTATCAACGGATAAAGTAGATCAAGTATCACTCCCTGTGTGGGATACGGAACTTGCCTGGGAAGTCGATCATAAAACTTTACAGATACTTCGATCACAATGGGCACAATTAAAATTACAATGTTTCTCGGTTAATCATAATGAAAAAGTAGAGATCGTTGGTTATTGTATGCTTGATTTAAGGGGAGCCGCCGAAAGACCCGGGAAAGAGAAATGGGTCACTCTCAAGCAACGAGGTCAAGGATTGAGTTCTGAAATAAAAATTGAATTTTGTATCTTACCAAATTTATCCCCACCTTCAACTCCTCAACTTTCTAGTTATGTACCTAACCAATCAGGAATATTAGAAAAATCGGATAGAAATCTCACTTCAGATGAAATACATGATAAAAAGAAATCATTAATTACTTCGGAAAATAGTGATTTGTATAAAATTGGTTCTAATGGTACTGAAATTTTTATATTTGAAATTACAATTAACTTTGGTGCCAATTTACAATTATTATTACAAGATTCAATCTCTTTTATGACACAACAACAATTTCCTGAACTTGATCTTTCGACGACATTAAGTCATGGATACTTTTTTCAATATAATATATTGGAAAGTAATTTCGTGTCAAGTAAATTCTATGACCTTTCACATCCAAGTTTAAAGCCGGAAACTGCGACATTTCGTATTCAATCATCCCTTGAAGATATTAAAGAATTTTTAATTGAGGAAGAAAAACTCATAATTAATCTTTATCATGATAATCAAACCATTGGATTTGCGGATATTCCTTTGAAAGGACTTTTTGATTCAAAAACGGGTGAACCACGTTCTTTAGATAGAGTATGTCCGATGTATAATTTAAAGAGGGAATTACCTGTATCAGCGGATGTACAAACAGCAAAAATTGGACTTTTCATGTCAATTCGTCGCGAGACTGCAGATTCTTTGTCTAAAGATGTATCAGAAAGAGCCAAGTCATATCTTTTAGAGAATGTCGGTCAAACCCTTCCTCAGGATCTTAACAACGAACATAAATATCGCGTTTTAATAGATTTAGAGTCAATCAAATTAAATAATGAGATAAAAAATATTTATATAAGATATAGTTATCCTGCATTGGGTATTACTAATCATAGATTAACTCAGGAGTTGCCTAATGTAGAAGCGGGAGTAGATGTTAAATTGGCTAATGGCACAAGTACTGTCGATGTTAATATGACTCCTCAAAGACTTCAAAGATATTTTGAGAACGTTCCTTTACTCATGGAAATATGGCAAAATAATGAATCAAGAAATGTACAAATAGGTGTATCTACATTACGTTTAGAAGAAGTATTCCTTTCTCAAAATACGGTAGATGAAGTAAATAATGCGGATGTAAAAACTTTTACTACAATGGTTCCAATAAAATCTGTGGGATTAGCTACATCACGTGAAATGGGTCACCTAAGTGTTTCAATAAGACTTGATGATTATGAACTTAAGAAAAAAGTTAATGAGGTTACTAATAAAACCAGACCAACATTAACCAAGTCACATAGCGCATCCGAAATTTTTAGTGATATAATTCCACTTGCTGATGATTCTGAAACTATCGAATCTGGAAAATCTTTACAATCCATTAAGGAAAAGAATGATACGGATGATCGTCGTTCTTCCCCATCGATGTCAAAATTTTTTACAGATATTTTTCAACAAGCCGCTGAAAAAATGAAATTTACTCAAGAAGTACTTGCATCAAATCGAAAGGATGCTAAACGTCAAGGTTTTGGTAAATTCAAAGTACAACAATTGATAGAAATAGATCGTCAATTGCAACAATCAATTCTTCATTTTCAAACAAGGGATGAAAGTTTATTACGAGCTGAAAAAGATTTTGAAAGACGTTGGTTAGAATTAGATAGAAAATATGAGAAAAAAATAAAAGAAGCGGAATCACGTTTGGAAGCCGAATATGCACAAAAAGAAAAGAATTCAACACAAAATAATATTTCCGATCATCAGGTCGTGTTGGATCTACAAGCGGAAGTGAATAACTTGAAAATTCAACTTGATTCCACCTCACGTTCTCAACAACACTATGAATCTCAATGGATACGAGCATTACAAGTTTTGGCGGGCTTGGATAATATAGGAAATGAAAATGAAGAGACAATCTTTTCAAAAGGTTTGCAGGAAATTGATCAATGTTGGTGGCAAGCTAGAAAGATGGCTGAAGAAGAAATGGAACTATTGAATTATGAAAAGTTTGAATTAAATATTCTTAAAGATGAGATTAATAAATTAAAAGCTCAATGCTAGTCATTAAATGTTGGAATATTTATAAAATAAAATATTTTTGAGTGGATAAAAAATTTTATTATAAATTAAATGTACAAAAATCATCAAATCTTAGAATCTTTTACATAATTTATTGTAATTATTGTAATTATAGGAAATAATTAATTATATATAAATAATAAAAATAGAACTTTAACAATACACGAACAACCTTTGGAACTTTTAATAAATAAATTTATAAATCATTTGTGTTAAAGGATTCTTCATCTGCAAATTGATCGGTCATCATCGTCGCTGGAAATTGTTCGGTCATCATAATCAATTTCCTCTTCTTCATAATCATTTAACGTTTCGGAATCAACGTCACCGATTTTGGTTTCTTCTTCCAACAACAACTCAACAAACCGCTCGTCACGTGTTAAGGTCGGTGGTTTGAATGCTGCTTCGTTAATTAATACGGAAAATGTTGGCAATGTTTCTTCGTCATTATTATTATTAGGATTATTATTAATATTTTTAACATTATTATTAACAACAATATCATTATTATTAGAGGCTAAAACAATAATAACATTAAAATTAGTTAAAACCATTTAAAAAGTATTTCAACTTATTTTTAATACCTTCGTCGGTATCGTTTCCAACTCTTAGAACCTTATTAAAGAGGTCCAACATTTGATCGAATGGGAAGGAGAACATCGAGTTTGTATCTATGTATGAAATATAATAAAATAATTTATATATATATTCTTTGTGGAATTCTAAAATATATATATATATATACATACCTCGTTCCATGTTTGTTGATATATATATATATAAAGGTAAAAAAAAAAAAAAAAAAATTGAAATACTTTAAAAAATATATATATATATATATATATATACATACCTCGTTCCATGTTTGTTGATATATATATATACATACCTCGTTCCATGTTTGTTGATATATATATATACATACCTCGTTCCATGTTTGTTGATATATATATATACATACCTCGTTCCATGTTTGTTGATATATATATAAAGGTAAAAAAAAAAAAAATTGAAATACTTTAAAAAATATATATATATTTGAGAGTTTTGTAGAAAGTTCTAGCGCTTATTAGACCGGATTTAAAAACTTTCGGGAAAACTTTAATTCTCGTTAGAAAAATGGAATGAAACGTGATAAAATTATCAATAAAATTTTCGAATTAAATTGATTATCAGTATATTTTTTACACTACAGATTATGTAGACAATACAATACAATTGAATATACCGGGGCCCACCACCGGGGCATATCACGTAATAATGTAATAATGAATTATTATATAATGATAATGATAATGATAATGATCAATAACAAACACATTTCTAAACGCCTGACAAAAAAAAAATGTCGAAAAGATATACTGTTGACAATATTGACTATACACAAGCTTCGACGGAGGATCATGAATTATTAGAATTATCAAAAAAAAGTTCGGAAAATGAGGATGATTCTATATATGGTCTACGAAATCGTTTAAGTATTGGTGAAATTGGTGACGATGAATTTTTATTAAGTGGATCTAAGTTATCGCTTCCTCCTCTTCAAGAAGAATCACCGATACCTCTAGTCTCGGCGGTAAAATAATTTATGTTGAATTCCTTCTTTTCAATTTGTTTAAATTATATATATATATGGAATTCATTTATTATTAATTTAGGCAGTCAGTCTTAAAGATGATCCGTCATTACCTTGCCTTACTTTTAGATTTTGGGCATTAAGTACCGTAAGTAAAAAATAAAAAAAAAAAAAATTAATATTTTTTAATATTTTGTATAATAATTTAAATATCTTTTATATATATGATTTATAAATTCTTTAAATTTTTAATTATTAAAGTTATTCACAGTACTTGGTGCCGCTGTCTCCGAATTTTATTATTTTCGCTCTAATGGTGGTGGATATTCAATATTTTTTGTATTATTGGTTTCTTATGTTTTTGGGAATTGGATGGCTAGATTTTTACCAAAAGGTGAAATAAAATTTTATAAATGGAAGTTTACTTTGAATTCTGGTAAGTTTTTAATTTTCTCTTCAAATATCTATATCTAAATATTTTTAATAATAATTTAATTAAATTTTACTATAATAGGTCCATTTAACATTAAAGAACACGTTCTTATAGCTGTGGCGGCGGGTGCTGGTGGTGGTTCTGCATACGGCACGGTATTTACCAATAATTTTTACGCGAATTCCATGTTGGGTGAATTTTGTGTTGATTCCACGCGAATTTTTTGATGAATTCCACGCGAGTTTTATGATGAAATGATGAATTTTACGCGAATTTTATGATGAATTTTACGCGAATATTGTTAATAAAAGAAATACTTTATTTAGGATATTATTGCTATACAAGAATTATTTTATAATCAACATTCGGGTTTCATTATTGGCATGCTTTTACTTATGAGTACTCAGATGGTTGGTTTCGGATTGGCGGGATTTTTAAGAAAATGTAAGTCTCAAGAATTTCTTTATTTTATAAATTTCATTAAAAAAAACCAAATTGAATATTATATTATTATTATTATATATATTTATAGATCTTGTTCGTCCTGCTAATATGTTGGTACGCTAATAATTAAGTTTAATTTTATTTCATTTATTTTTTTTTAAATTCTTATTATTTTAATATTTATTTATTATAAAAATTTATTCTAATATATATACATACATACATACATACATACATACATACATACATACATGCATATCTATATATTTAAAATAAAAGTGGCCATCGAATTTAGTATTTTCTAGTCTTTTCTCCACACTTCATGGAAATGTTTCAGAAACAAATGATAAATTAAAGTTTTTCACATTTTCATTTATTTCCGTATTTATATGGCAATTTTTTCCACAATTCATATGTACCTGGTTAACTAGCATGGCACTATTATGCTTAATAAAACCATTTGATAAGAATATAATAAGATTAGGAAGTGGGTACAATGGTTTAGGTATATTAAATATTTCATTAGATTGGAATGCGATAGGACAACAAGGTCCACTTTATACACCATGGTAATATTAAATTTTTTATTTTTTATTTTTTATTTTTTTATAATTTTTTTTTAATCTTTAATTTTTAATTTTTAATTACTTTTTTTTTTTTAAATATTGATTATATATAATATATAGGTGGGCACAAATTAATTGGTATTTTGGTGCCATCCTTGGTACTTGGATAATTGCACCAATTTTATATTATAATAATTTTTGGTAAACATTTAATACATTAAAATACATTAAATTTGGATTTTATAACAAAAAAATTTATTATTACAAAGATTTTCATGATATTAATTTTGCTTAAAGGATGGCCAAATCTTTTCCATTCCTGGCTACATATTCGGTGAATAAGGATGGTGAACGGTACGTTGAGATCATTATTTTAGAACAGTACTTTGGAAATTTGTTTCTCATATTTCTCATATATTATTATTGATTTTTTTTTTTTTTTTTAGATATAATCAGACGGCAATTATAGATACAAAAACCGGGATGTTAAATGAAACAGCATATCAAGAATATGGACCAGTATATTTGAGTGTAACATTTGCCATAGGATATTTTTATTCATTTATTTCCTTCACCGCGGCAATTACACATGTATTTCTTTTTTACGGAGATGAAATTTGGGCAAGATTTAAAGCGAGTCGATCAGAAGAAGTAGAAGATATTCATTGTAAAATGATGAGAAACTATGAAGGTTGTATAAATTATAATTATGGAATATATATTTTCTTTGTATGGATATTTTTAATAGTAATCTTACTTTAATTATTTTTATATTTAGAGATTCCAAATTCATGGTATGCTTGTTTATTTGGGGTTATGTTGTTAGTGTCTATGATGTTATGTTATGTAGCTGGATCTCATTTGCCTTGGTGGGGATTATTACTTTCTGTTGGTATTGCAATAGTAATGGTATTACCTATTGGTAATTAAAGGACATATTTTACATATTTTACTTTTACTTGTGAATATATTTTTTTTAAACAATATATTTAATAAATCTTTTTTTTTTTAGGTGTAATTCAGGCAGTTTCTAACAATCAAGTTGGTCTCAATGTTATAGCAGAAATGATTTGCGGGTAATTCTAGTTTAATTCATGAAAAATTGTTAATATAAATATTATTATAATTCATCATCATCATTATTATTATTATTATTTATTATCAAATTTTATTTAATAATGTATAGATATATATTTCCGGGTCGTCCAATAGCAAATGTTTATTTTAAATGTTATGGATACATGGCAATGCATCAATGCCTTGCATTCGTTTCTGATTTAAAATTAGGTAAAATTAATAAATTAAAACATTTTTTTATAATTTATTTAATTTTTAATTTTTTTTTTTATAATTAAAATTATATTTATAATAGGTCATTACATGAAAATTCCACCCAAAGCAATGTTTACAGCACAATTATGGGGCACAGTCGTTGGTGCCTTTATTAATTATTGGCTTCTACAATTGATTATATGGGCCAAACGACCTTATTTAGATGGAACTATTAAAGATCCCACTGGTCAATGGACTGGATTTAGATCTCAAGTTTTTAACACAGCATCAATTATATGGGGATTAATAGGACCTGGAAGGACATTTGGACCTGTGGGTATCATACTATTTAATGATTATGATTATCTTAATGTTTATTTTTAAATTGGTTTTAATACAATAATAATAATAATATAATTATAATTATAATTATTATTATTTTAATTAATTTAAATAATTTAAATAATAGGAATCAATATATAATTCTTTACTTTGGGGATTTCTTATAGGACTTATTTCACCATTTCCATTTTACTTTTTACATAAAAAATATCCCAAGGCTCAGTTCAATTTAGTCACAATACCATTGATTTGTAAAGGTTTATCACTTCTTCCAGGAACATACACTAATTTCTTAATATCAGGATTTATTGCTAGTTTTTTAAGTCAATATTTTGCATTGCACTATCATCCTAAGGTATTATTATTATTATTATTATTATTATTATTTTAATTTTTAAATGATAAATTGTAAATGAAATTAAATTTTATTTATTATTTCATTTAAAATTTTTTTATAATATTTTATCAGTGGTGGAAAAAGTAAGTATTTCTAATATTCTAATGTTATATATTTTATTTATTATTTTCATTATTTTTATTATTTATATTTATTTTAATTTCAAAATATTTATGTAGATATAATTATGTATTGTCAGCAGCATGTGATAGTGCATCACAGATAGTGACAATGGTTATATTCTTTTGTTTCAATGGTTTATTTTCGGTTAGTCACCTTTTTATTAATTATTTTTTTTATTTTTTTTTTATTTTGATTGATTATTATTATTTTTTATTATCATTTTGATTAATGATTTTTTATATTTTTTTTAATAGTTTACATTTCCAGATTGGTGGGGTAATGATTATGAAACTCAAGGTGAAAGGTGTTTTGAGCCAAAGACATAGAGTTGTTCAATTGAATTTTTTTTAATTTATTTATTCAAAAATAATTTGTATAGTTTAATAATTATTTTAAGCATTTGGGGAGTGAGAGTGTAAAGTGTACATAATGTATGATATTATTTATCATAATTTATCATCATGTATTATTATTTTTTATGCATGAAAACGTTGTACAGATGTTATACTGTCTTTAGAATTATTATTAATTTTTTGACTTTATATGTGTGATAGCAATTGTTTAGATTTAAATAGATTAATCTTCCTTAAAACTGACTGTTTAAAATGATTATTTGTTACTGAATGATTTTTTTTTTTTAAAAAAAAAAAATAAAAAAATCAATATCGTAATTAAATGTTTTTTAATATTTTTATTAGGAAATGTTTATATATTTATATATTTAAAGGAATAAACACTATGACTATTTATTTAACAGTAAATTTATTGTTATTTATAAAAATATAAAAGAGTAGTTAATATTTTTTATTGTCTCTTCCTGCAGATCATTTCTGTCAAATTATTGCGACGCTATTTGTTTATAATATGATAATGAGACCCTTACGCAATGTTAATCGCTTCGAGGAATTAATATAATGTCTTCAGCAAATTACATCGATATTGATGAAATTTCTGGAAATTTTATTAGGCGGATATTTTCAAAAGTTTTCTAAATTTTCGAAAATATTTACTTTTTTATAATTTACCTCGTGAGTTATGCGACGGAAAGCGATTTTCTACTTAGATGTTTCTATGATAGATGGAAGCGCCTTGTCCAGGGTTACATGATAATATGTGTTTTGTCCCTGTAACATTGATATTCGCCGAAATATTTCGGTTTAAAGAAAAAACGTCCGCGTAAAAAATTTTTAAAATTTCCGAAAATTTTTTACACGGACGTTTTTCTTCAAACCGAAATATTTCGGCGAATATCGATGTTATTTCTATTTATCATAGAAACACCTTAGTAGAAAATCGCGAGCGAAGTCATAAAAAACGTAAATATTTTCGAAAATTTACGTAGGTCCTGAAAACTTTTGAAAATATCCGTCTTATATATTCCTGATGCTTTGGATACAAAATTTTCAAATGTTATCCAACGAAAAATCAATAAATCAATAAATCAATAAATAAATAATCAAATTTGACAAAAAGTATTTTATTTTTTTTTTTGAATTTGGTTTTGTTTGTTGTTTTATATTTTCGAATTTAACGAAATCAGAAAATTGGAATTGTATTTATGGATCATTTTTTTTAGATACAAAATTTATAAAAATTATGGAATCCTAAAAAATTGATTGTGAATCGTAAAAATAAAGATGATAATAGAAATTCACTTAGCTGTTTTTTTTTTTTTATCAATTTTTATCCTGAAGAATAGAAAAAAAAAAACTTCAACTTTAAATCCCGTTAGGTCAGTTGGAAGGGACATTGCCTTTTCCGTTTATTGTATGTGCAACATTCAAGTGACCTCCAAGTGTTCATTAGCAGTCAACTTAGGGTTGGAGAAAACTAGAAGTTTTATTCCCACGGCCTTCCATTCACTTAAAAAAAAAGATTAATATAATTTATATGTATGTATTACCTGTCATCAGANACGTAAATATTTTCGAAAATTTACGTAGGTCCTGAAAACTTTTGAAAATATCCGTCTTATATATTCCTGATGCTTTGGATACAAAATTTTCAAATGTTATCCAACGAAAAATCAATAAATCAATAAATCAATAAATAAATAATCAAATTTGACAAAAAGTATTTTATTTTTTTTTTTGAATTTGGTTTTGTTTGTTGTTTTATATTTTCGAATTTAACGAAATCAGAAAATTGGAATTGTATTTATGGATCATTTTTTTTAGATACAAAATTTATAAAAATTATGGAATCCTAAAAAATTGATTGTGAATCGTAAAAATAAAGATGATAATAGAAATTCACTTAGCTGTTTTTTTTTTTTTATCAATTTTTATCCTGAAGAATAGAAAAAAAAAAACTTCAACTTTAAATCCCGTTAGGTCAGTTGGAAGGGACATTGCCTTTTCCGTTTATTGTATGTGCAACATTCAAGTGACCTCCAAGTGTTCATTAGCAGTCAACTTAGGGTTGGAGAAAACTAGAAGTTTTATTCCCACGGCCTTCCATTCACTTAAAAAAAAAGATTAATATAATTTATATGTATGTATTACCTGTCATCAGAAGCCAAACTACTTGGAACTTGCAATAGAAGTAGATGAAAAGGTAGAAAAAGAAAGCGAAACCAAAGATGGAGTAGATGTGGAAGCATGAGAAGAGGCATTAGTAGTAGAAGGAGAATAATAATCAGAAGAACCATATGAAGGGGAAGTAAAATAAGTAGGAGAAACGGGTGAAGAAGAAGAAAAAAAAGAAAGGAGAAACGTAAGTAGGAGAAAGTGTGAAGGGTCGACATAATATGGAACAACATAAGAATAAGAAGGGTCATAATAATATGAAGGAGAAACATAAGTAGGAGTAAGAAGAAACAGGATAAAAAGAAGTAGCAGAAGACGACTATGTATAAGGAACAGAAAAACGATGATAATAAAGACCATTAGATTTAAAAGCGATTTTTTATAAAAAAAAAAAGATCGCGAATGTAATGTTTACATTTTTTTTTGGCGTTTTTCACGGGATTCCTGATTCCGAAACTCTATTGGTCGAAATCAAATTTTTAATTTTCGTCAGTAAATAATGCTAAATATCACCGCAGTTGATTCTCACCTCTAGGCAAAATTTCATAATTCCTTGATCAGTCCTAATCCTAACTTTGCCCATGCAAATTTAATTTTGCCCGGTGGTGAAAATCACATACGGTGACATTTAGCAATTTTCAATAATTAAATATAAACTATTTTATTTTATTTAGAATATAAAAATTAAGAATATCTTTTAAAGAAGTAATTTTTGTTGACATCACTATATATATATATATGTACTGTATACAATAAATTTTTGTAATTACGATCGAATGAAGGATTTTTTTTTAATTCATTGATAATAATGAATTGATAATTAAAATTAGTTAAAATATTCACCGTTTCTGAATTTATATGAATAAATGATTTAGTTATTTCGCTCATGGAAAAAAAAATGCAAATAATAATTAATTTTGTTAGAAATTTAATTAATTAATTTGATTCCTTTTTTTTAATGCTTTGTAATAACTTATAATATTTCGTTATGATAAGTCGTGGTTGACATGTCGTGGTTGATACGTCGCGTAGCGTCATTTCATCAGCATTTTTTCTACAAAAAATACATTTACATAGCAAACTTGGAACCATTCATGCGAAATAAGTTAATTGTATTAATAATATGACAAAAATTGACGATTATTATTAAAATATATATTTTGATTTTATTTTACGATTCTGATAAATGTACTTTTGATTTTAAAATATATATTTTGATATTCTTGATATTCTTGATATTTTTTTTGGAATTACATTATATTAAATTATTTACATTAATAGGTGAGATGATTTTCGGAAAATTATTTATGACCGACTTTTATGAATTTCTCATCCTTGGCAACAATAACAATAACAATAACAACAACAACGACAACAATACTGATATTGTTATATATTTTATTATTATTTAATCATTTTTATTATAACAGATAATAATAAAAATGAATTTCATTTCCTACTCTAAAACTTTTTTTTTTAAAAAAAAAAAAGAACCCGGAGCGGTCATTGAAAAGGTATAATTTCTTTCAACCTGAAACGATGAAACAATGTTATTAAATTATAGAATCTTTATTTTTCTTCTGGACATATTATATATATATTTTTAAATATAGTTTTGAAACAATTTTATAATTTGAAACAAAAGAGAAATTGCATGCATAAAATTATATGACATAATAATTATATAAATTATTTTAAATTATATTAATAAAATAAATTATATAAATAATATAAATTATATTAATCAAATGAATTAAATAAATAATATATTGGGATTTTTTTGTCGCACCTGACATGGGTGATAGATAATAGATGACAAATATAGTTTTTACATTTTTTACATCCAGAATTTATAATAAAAAAATTGATATTTGACAGCGTGACGCTAGTGACGGATTTTACCCTGAATTTTTATGACAAAATCCATAATAAATATATAAATTATATTAATTTAATCGTTTAATCGTATAATCTTATGATGTCACATTGAAACATTTGAAACAAAAAATCCAAATTAAATAACTGCACATGAAAAAGATATTCCTTTTTACATAAACTGTACAGATAATCTAACGTTTATTTTATTTTTCCGGATTAACCTTTTTTTATCTACGCACATATACTTAATTCATTCACTTAATTCATTCACTTACCAAAATTTATCGTGTGCACAAATTTTTTTTTAACATCCGACAATTTTCACTACTAAATTTATTTTTCATAGTATTAGATTTTTAAGCCAGATTAAAATGCTGTAAATAATAATTAACATTAAGTTATAATTGATAATAATTAATAATAATTAAGTTATAAATAGATAATAAAAAATAAAGATAAGAATTAGTATAGTATTAGTCGAATTTAGCCATGAGATTTCTCTGATTTCTTTTCTAAAAATTCGATCATCATCGTCATCATTCATCAAACAAACATTCATTCCAATTTCCGAATATGTGAAAGTGAAAAAACTTTGAATGACATTGAATGAACATTAAACATGAAGTAATGGTATATAATATATGTGTCAAACCTTTTTAAAAAATTCTCATTTTCTCTATCTTTCCCTCACTTAATACTCTTACATTACATTTACTTTACATTATCTTTACATTATCTTTACATTATCTTTATTCTCTCTAAGTCTTTATATACCTTCTATGCATTTTTTTCATTTAGATTTTAGTAGAATTTAAATTTAATTTTATTTTATTAAAAAATTTTGAAAATTTTGCGCGCGTAATTACTTTTTTATTGTTATGCAGAGTGTTTGATAGATATAATACAAATATATATTTTGAGAATATTAAGGATTAATTATATCGTAATAATAATTATAATAATAAAATCTTTAACACACATACACATTTTCTTATTTGCATTAAATTATTTATTCAATTTTTCTCAATTCTCAATATATATTTTTTTATAAAGCCCTTTTTTTTTTTGTTCTTCTAATAAAAATTTCTATCGACAAAAACACTCCATTAATAATAATAATAATAATAATTTCGTCAATTTCGTCAATTTACAATAATTCACTAAATTTTGCAATGAGTTTAACTAATACAATTAGTAATACTACAAGTAATATTATTAGTAGTTGTACTACTACTTCTATTAACATTGTATCCAGCGAAAATGAACCCATTGCTAGTTCTTTTGATTTAATTGATAACGAAAGTAATCATAACAAAAACGATAGTGATAATAACGACAACGACAATAATGAAGGTGATAACAATAATGAAGATAATAATGATGATAGTAATGATAATGTAAAGATTGATAATGTTCAAGGTAAATATTCGTTGTTGTATATATATGTGTATTATGTATATATATTTATATATTTGTGTATACGTATTTTAACTTTATTATTTTAATTTAATTTTTTTAAGATATAAGTAAAGATAAAAAAATTGACGAAATTGACGCTCGCGCATTTAAATCCCAGTTTGATGGTAAATATTTATTTATTTATTTATTTATTCATATTTATTTGTTTATTTATTTATTTATTTAATTATTCGTATTTATTTATTTATTTATTTATTTATTCATATTTATTTATTTATTTATTTATTCATATTTATTTGTTTATTTACAATTAATAGAAATTTCATGTGCTTCGAGATTATTAGAAAATGCCAAATTAAATAATCTCATTAATTTCAATAATAATAATCGATATACTGGTTTCGCTGGACGACCTATGAATTCTAACTTTTCAATGAGAAGAACGGATGTAACTTCAACAGCAAATCACCTGACCTCCTCTACTTTTTCTTCGCCACATTTACAATTTAATAATAATAACAAGAATAATAATCATTATCAACATCAAAGATCCATTTCTAATCCATCAACTCTTATTACTGCCCGTCAAAACGGTTTACAACATAAACGAAGTTCCTCATCAATTTCAGGATTATCATTTAATGGATACTCTAATGGTATTGGTAGTAACAATATTAGTAATATTGGTAGTAATGGTTATCATTCTAATTCGTCACATCATCACCATCCTCATCATCATCACCACCATCATTATTCTTCATCATCATCATCTTTATCATCTTTATTATCATCATCATCATCATCATCATCCGCTTCAGGTAGAAATACTTTACCTGGTACACCTTTAGGTTATGATTTATTTGAATTGGATGAATTTTTACCTTCACAATTTGGATCACCTTATGGTATTATTGATGAAAGTATTGGTGGTAATAGTAGTAATAATTTAAGATTAAAGAATTTGAGAGATTTTAATAATAAGAATAATGGTAAGTTTATTATCTTGTTTATATTATCTTATTCATATTATCTTATATGTAACGAGGCGAGGATAAAAAAAGATGTTTGTTTTAAAGCAATAATATTAATAATAATATTTATATAACCTTTTTTTTTCGATCAGAATTAGATTGGGATAATCCATCACCACCTTCTTCTCTTCCAATGACTCCTTCTCAACCTCACCCTTTGTTATTATTTGGTGATGATGATTTATTGGAAAAGCAATTACTTTTAGAAGAAGAAAGAAGAATTTTGTCAATTCAAAAACTTCAATTGGATAATGCAATTCATCAATTGCGTTTCAATAATAATAATAATGTTAATAAAAGTAATAATATTAATAATAATGATTCAAATTTAAGTTCTTTGATAGAATCAAGGTTTAAATTTAATCGTTCTCCTTCTTCTCACAAATCAACTCCTTTATCAAGAGAAAATTCTTTAAAGAATTTATCTATTAAAACTTCTTTTAATAATAATAATACTAATAGTAATAATAATGTTAATAATAATAATAATAATAATAATAATAATAATAATAATAATAATAATAATAATATTAATAATAATATTAATAATATTAATAATATTAATATTAATAATAATATTAATATTAAAAATAGTATACCAAGATTTCAACTTAATCAAGAACCAATTGGTACACGAGTCAGAAGAAATAATAGTAATAATTCATCTACTACTTCATTAATGGACTTTTCATCACCATTATCACCACCATTATCATCTTCATTTCCATCTTCACCATCTTCTCCTTCTTCTTCAATTTCATTATCACCACCATCTTCTTTTTCTCCTTCAACCACATTTTCTCTATTCTCCAAATCACCAGCCCTTTCTTTGAATCATATAACTGAAAATTTAAAAAATAATAATAATAATAATAATAATAATAATAATAATAATAATATCAAGGCATTCGGTGAATTTCCTTGGACTTCTATTAATGAACGAGAAAAACTACGGCATCAAATGCAACAGCAAATACGTGAACGACAACAAATGCAACAAATGCAACAAATCCGTTATTCCTCGACTCCATTAACCCCAAATAATTCATATTTCATTCGAACTCCATTATATTCATCTTCTGTTGATGAACGTGATGAAGATTCTTTATTAATGTGGGATGATGAAGATAATAATAACCTTCATCATATCTCTTCTGTAAATAATAATAATAATAATAATAATAATAATAATAATGATTTATAAAAATTGTTTAATTTATACGAAAGGTCACTACTTGTTGTTGACCTACTTATTATTTGTTATAACCACATACGTCGGTTAAAACTCGTTACCGGCGTCACAATCTCTACTCGACTACCAAGTATTTGAGTAATATCAGAAAATTGAAATAATATTAGACGTGTTGCAAATGCTGTTCCAAATAGAATCGCTCCAATGAAATTTGAGGTTTTTTCGATACTATTCGTCGTCGTTGTTTTACTTTTTATATTTGTTTTAATTGTTGATGTTGTTGTTGATGTTATTGTTGTTGACTTTTCTTTTAATTTTGACATTATTCTCATTCAAAATTTTTATATTCAAATTTATTCAAATATACCTCAATTTTACGATTAACAGATATATTTATATAACAATAATTGAACATGCTGTGTAACTAATTCTTAT
>PQFF01000319.1:378974-455605 GCA_003547095.1 Diversispora epigaea | reverse complement strand
ATAATGATAATAATAATAATAATAATAATAATAATAATAGTAACATTAATAACATTGATGATAGTAATTGGGAAAGATATGAACGTATGGCTACAACATTTAAGAATAAGTTAAATCAACAACAACAACCTCGGATGACGATGGTTTGAATGAAGTTGTTTTATGTTGTTTTCTTCTATTTTTTTTTTCTTTTATTATATTTTTATTTCTTTTTTATTGTTTGGTTTTGTTCTCTTTTTTTTTGGTTTATTTTTTTGGTTTATTTTTTTGGTTTTGTTCTCTTTTTTTTTGGTTTGTTTTTTTTTTATTTTTAGATGTTATTTGATTTATAATACATTACAAATTTATATTTTTCAATATTTCATTCATTTATTATCATCAGAGGGTTGTTTTTTTTCTGTTATTAATAGAGGGTTGGGCAAATGCTCGATGTAATAATTTTAATTTTATTAGTTTTTATTTTTTATTATTCATTTATTTTATTTTTTTTTAATTACCAGGGGAGTCACACATGTGTGTGGCGTGTGTGCGCGCGTGTGGTGGTGGTGTATTAATTTTTTTATCATTAATTAATCTTTAATTACTTTTAATATCCATCTTTAATATTTTTAATATTATTATTGTAATCTAGCAAATTTAGTCTATTAGCAATGTGGGAAATTATTTCTTTTCAATAGGTTCTTTTAGATTCTTTTTTTTTTATATTATTTTTATTTATTTATTTATTATTTATTATACTGTATTTATTAACATTTGGACCTTGTGGCATTTGAAAAATACAAAACATGTCACGTTTGTCAAATGACAATCTTATAAATTAATATTTGACCTTTTATTTGTTTCATTTATTATATTATTATCGTTTTGACGAGAAAAAAATATGATTTGAAATTTTTTTGACAAGTTATCTCAAAACTTCTTTAATAATAAAGATGATTCAGTGTAATAATTGAAGTTGAAAATAATCAAAAACCACATTCTAATATATTAAAATATATTAAAATACCGATTGCCTTACTTTCGTAAAGAGTTAGAAAAATTTTAAATTTATGTATATGGAATTTTGTTGAAACCAGATAATGTTAACGAATTAGAATTTGAGGAATTGACCAACAAATTAGAAATTCATCTTATTGAAACCAAAGCTTCTTGGTTAAAAAACACATTTTTCCTTTTTTATCATTCAATTTTTATTAACAACTTTAAAAAGTTAGAAAAATTTGAAAATTCATATTTTAATTCTCTTCCTTAGCATCTCTTCTCAAACTAGATGATATGCGAAAGAAATTGGAAATTGGAATATGTCATTAAGTGGGGATGGTTCAAAATACTACTCCGCCTGCCTACAACCCACCTCGATGAATGGAATAAGACTTTAACAACCATTCAAGGATTCAATATTTAAAATCACCTGACCTATGAACGATCAGTTCTGATATTTTACTAATGAACGTGAACACATCGCTCTTGGATTGATCATAAACCAAGTACAACTGATTTTAAGAGGAAGTATAAATGGTTTGCTCCTTAAACTTTTTGGGATACATGTCATGATACAATCCAAATAAAAATTCTTGGATACAAACAAAAGATAGCTTTATTTTCTAATTGAAAAATGATAATATACAAATCCAATTCATAGTAAAGTAAAACGACCTCAATTTGTAATTAAGAATCTGAGTAAAAGTAGTCAAAAAATCACGGAGTTTATATTTTGGAGAGGATAGCTCTAATTTTACTTTAGATAAAAATTGGGAAAATAGAAATTATAGTCAAGATGAAAAACCCATAATAACAGCAACACCATACCGTATCGTTTTTTAATTGTTGATTATGAAATATTTAGAAATTCAATCTTTAAAAATATTGAATGATATGAATATTTATGAATTGTGTCAATATTTTTATAATAAAATATCAAATCTAATAATTATTTTAATTTGAGATTGGAAATCAATAGAATTTTCACATCTTTCTTTCAATTTACGTAAAGAAATGTCTTTAAAATTTTTTGACAAATTATCTCAAAACCTTATTGAACTTCTTGATGATAAAGATGATTACAATGTAATCATCGAAGTTGAAAATAAGGAAAAATCATTTATGGCACATTCTAATATATTAAAATATCGATCGTCTTACTTTCGTAAAGAGTTAGAAAATATTCAACCAAATAAAAATAATATCAAAACAATTATCAAGTCAAGTATTTCGGCTCAAATTTTTGATGTCATACTTAAGTAAGTTATTATTAATAATTAAAAATACTATTATTTATAATTTATTTGTTATTATTATGTTTTTATAAATTTATTTAATTTATTTTATATAGATATATTTATGGGGGAATTGTTAATTTGAAAAATGTCGAAACCAGATTTATTTATGATTTAATGTTAATTGCTAACGAATTAGAACTTGAGGAATTGACTATTAAATTAGAAACTCTTCTTATTGAAACTAAAGCTTCTTGGTTAAAAACTCATTTTTCCTTTATTTATCATTCAATTTTTATTAATAATAACTTTAAAATTTGGAAAAATTTTGTAATGATATTATAGTCAAGTATCCAAATCTTATTTTCGAAAATTCAGATTATACTTCACTTCCAGAATCGGCTTTAATATCTCTTCTCAAACGAGATGATTTACAGATAGAAGAAATTAAAATTTGGGATTATGTCATTAAGTGGGGAATTTCTCAGAATCCTACTCTACCTAAAAACCTCGTTGAATGGAATAAGGAAAACCTTTTGACTTTAAAAACTACTCTACAACAATGCTTACCATATATATATTAGATATTTCCATATTTCTGGTAATGACATCTTAGATAAAATCCAGCCATTCATGAAAATTCTTGATAAACAACTCTGGAAAGATTTGATGCAATATTTAATATCTCCCGACCGACCTGTGAATTCAATTATTTTACCAGCAAGATCAGTTCTGATTCCAGAATTACCTGTTCGAGAAAAAGAACCATTTTCAACTATCATCACTAATGAACACATTGCCGAAATTTCCTCTTGGATTGATCGTAAACCAAGTACTTATACTTATTTTACCTCTTGGATTGATCGTAAACCAAGTACTTATACTTATTTTACCTCTTGGATTGATCGTAAACCAAGTACTTACGAATTTCAACTGATTTTAAGAGGAAGTAGAGATGGATTTGCTCCTCAAACGTTTTGGGATAAATGTCATGGTCATTTTCGTACGGTAGTGATTATGAAAGTTAAAGGAACAGATGAAATTTTTGGAGGATACAATCCTTTAGCTTGGAATGCAAATGTAAATGTCAATACTTGGGTTGAAACGAAAGATAGCTTTATCTTCTCATTGAAAAATGGTAATATAGAAAATTCAATTCTTAGCAGAGTAAAGGAATCTGAATATGCATTTTCGAACATGAGCAAAGATTCTCAAAAATCAGTTGGTCCATATTTTGGAGAGGATTTTTTTATGTATAGTTCTAGTTCTAATTTTACTTTAGATCAATCATGCGGATATAGAATTTGGGGTTATTATGAAAAACCCATAACAACAACAAAAAATTTCTCAATTGTTGATTATGAAGTATTCAAGGTTATTAAGAAAACTAGTTAGAAATTAAAGCGATTAATGATATTTATATTTATGAATTTTGTCAATATTTTTTTTAAAATAATTTTTAAGACCAGTTACGTCTATTACTATTATATGAGATCAGAATTTTATTGGATTGGTTTAAATAATATGTCGTATAACCTGATCGGGAAATTTTATTGGATATTTCTAACAGAAATTGCAAGCTTTGATGTGATGTAAAAGCAAAAACGCTCTACGCTACGCTATGCTTCGGACAATTAAAAAATTAAAAATATAGATTTCCTGTTTCTTATTTTAATAGAAATGTACATGTATTTTTATTTAATTATTTAATTATATAATTGTTTAATGTTGCATGTTTCCCATCCCATTTTGGTGAGGCTTTCTTTTTTTGTTTTTGATGCTCAGTTTTACGTAACAGAAATGCCTTTAAAATTTTTTGATGATAAAGATGATTACAATGTACAATGTAATCATCGAAGTTGAAAATAAGGAAAAATCCTTTATGACACATTCTAATATATTAAAATATGAAAATTTACTTAAGATCACCAGTGGTGATTGTCACCACCGGGCAAAATTAAATTTACGTGGGCAAAGTTAGGGTTAGGGGTTGATCAGGGAATTATGTAATTGTCTAGTGACAATCACCTTAAAATATCGATCGTCTTTCATAAAGAGTTGAAACAAACAATTATCAAGTCAAGTATTTAGGCTTAAATTTTCGATGTAAGTTATTATCAATAATTAAAAAAAACTATTATTTATATTTTATTTAATGGGATGGTGGAAATTGTTAATTTTGAAAAAGCTTCTTGGTTAAAAAAAACAAAATTTCTCTTTTTTATTTATAATTCAATTTTATTAATAGTGATTTTAAAAATTTAGAAATTTTTGTAATGATATTGTATTCAAGTATTCAGATCCTATTTTTGAAAATTCGGAGAATCAGCCTTAATATCTCTTCTCAAACGAAATGACAGATAGAAGAAATTAAAATTACTTCATTAAGTGGGGAATTTTCGGAATGTATCCAACCTAAAAACATTGTTGAGTAGAATAAGGAAAACCACTTCAAAAACTACTCTACAACAATGTTTACCATATATTAAATATTTCCATCTTTCTGGTAATGACATCTTAGATAAAATTCAGCCATTCAAGAAAATTCTTGATAAACAATTCTGGAAAGATTTGATGCAATATTTAATATCTCCCGACCTGTGAATTCAATTATTTTACCAGCAAGATCAGTTCTGATTCCAGAATTACCTGTTCGAAAAAAGAACCATTTTCAACTATCATTACTAATGAACACGTTTCCGAAATTTCCTCTTGGATTGATCATAAATCAGATACTTATTCTTTAGCAGATATATCTTACGAATTTCAATTGATTTTAAGAGGAAGCATGAATGGTCATTCTCGTACTGTAGTAGTCATGAAAGTTCAGGGAACAGATGAAATTTTTGGAGGATACAATCCTTTATCTCGGGTGCAAAATCTAAATGAAATACTTGGGTAGAAATGAAAGATAGATTTATTTTCTCGTTGAAAAATGGTAATATACAAACTTCAATTCTTAGAAGAGTAAAGAAATATGAATGTGTATTTATGAATATTTGCAAAAGTAGTCAAATAATGAGGGTCCATGTTTTGGAGAGGATTTTAATATGTATAGTCCTAATTCTTCTAATTTTACTTTAGACAAAAACTCTAGATATAGAAATAATTATGGTCATTATTAATTTTTTTTTAACCATCGAGGTCTCTCTCCAATGAGTTTATTGTTTGTTGAGCTGTTATACAGCTACTAAACTGGCACATAATTTAATACATAATCCAGCACAAAGCACCTAATGGAGTTCACGAAAACTATATTTACTGTGCGATTTGTCGATGCCAGCTTCTGGTGGAAGTTAAAGTCAAAACATTTGAAACCCAATTTTAAGACAAATAACTCGTAAACATCTGAAAAATCATAAAATCCCCATTTGACCCAAAAAGAAAAATAAAACAAAATAAAAGAAAAATGTCAACTGACAACTAACCCTCTAACATTCTCGTAACCGCAGCGTATAATCATATTGAGAACCCTTTGAGGTGGGGGCGATCCCATTTATAAGATAATTTCTTAAGAAATATGATATTAATTTTTTTAATAATATTATAATTATCTAAGAAACAAATTATTAATGCCAATATCTTTTATGCGTAATAAATAATTCTTGGTTAATTCTTCCAAAAAAAAAACGTAGCAAATCTTTGAACCATAACTGAACTGCATTGAGAATATTATTGACTATACTTTAATTTTGTGTTTGTCATACTAACAACTATAAATCAAACATATGGTATTGTTTCCAATTTTGGTGAGGCTTGCTTGCCTTTTTTTTTCTCTTAATTTTACGTAATTGAAATATGTCTTTAAAATTATTTGACAAGTTATCTCAAAACCTTATTGAACTTCTTGATGACAAAGATGATTACGATGTAATCATTGAAGTTAAAAATAAGGAAAAATCATTTATGGCACATTCTAATATATTAAAATATCGATCGTCTTACTTTCGTAAAGAGTTAGAAAATATTCAACCAAATAAAAATAATATCAAAATAATTATCAAGTCAAGCATTTCGGCTCAAATTTTCGATGTTATTCTTAAGTAAGTTATTATCAATAACGAAAAACAATATTATTTAACTTTATTTATTATTATTAAAAATTTATTAATAATTATATAGATATATTTATGGAGGAATTGTTAATTTGAAAAATGTCGAAACCAGATTTATTTATGATTTAATGTTAATTGCTAACGAATTAGAATTTGAGGAATTGACTACTAAATTAGAAACTCTTCTTATTGAAACTAAAGCTTCTTGGTTAAAAGCTCATTTTTCTTTTATTTATCATTCAATTTTTATTAATAATAACTTTAAAAATTTGGAAAAATTTTGTAATGATATTATAGTCAAGTATCCAAATCTTATTTTTGAAAATTCAGATTATACTTCTCTTCCAGAATCAGCTTTAATATCTCTTCTCAAACGAGATGATTTACAGATAGAAGAAATTAAAATTTGGGATTATATCATTAAGTGGGGAATTTCTCAGAATCCTACTCTACCTAAAAACCTCGTTGAATGGAATAAGGAAAACTTTTTGACTTTAAAAATCACTCTACAACAATGCTTACCATATATTAGATATTTCCATATTCCTGGTAATGATATCTTAGATAAAATTCAGCCATTCAAGAAAATTCTTGATAAACAACTCTGGAAAGATTTGATGCAATATTTAATATCTCCCGACCGACCTGTGAATTCAATTATTTTACCAGCAAGATCAGTTCTGATTCCAGAATTACCTGTTCGAGAAAAAGAGTTTTCTACTATCATCACTAATGAACACGTTGCCGAAATTTCCTCTTGGATTGATCGTAAACCAGATATTTATTCTTTAGCGAATATTCCTTACGAATTTCAACTGATTTTAAGAGGAAGTTTAAATGGGTTTGCTCCTCAGACTTTTTGGGATACATGTCATGGTTATTCTCGTACTGTAGTAGTCATGAAAGTTAAAGGAACAGATGAAATCTTTGGAGGATACAATCCTTTAGCTTGGGATGCAAATGTAAATGTCAATACTTGGATAGAAACAAATGATAGCTTTATTTTCTCATTGAAAAATGGGAATATAGAAAATTCAATTCTTAGCAGAGTAAAGGAATCTGAATGTGCATTTTTGAATATGAGCAAAGATTCTCAAAAATTATTTGGTCCATATTTTGGAGAGGATTTACTTATGTATAGTTCTAGTTCTAATTTTACTTTAGATCAATTTTGCAAATATCGAAATTGGGGTTGTTATGAAAAACCCATAACAACAGACAGAAGCTTTTCAATTGTTGATTATGAAGTATTCAAGGTTATTAAAACTAGTTAGAAATTTCAATCTTTAGAAAGCGATTAATGATATTTATATTTATGAATTTTGTCAATATTTTTTTTATAACTAGGTAATCAGAGCCTGATGAAAGTCCGAAGCAAATTTTTTTAGTTTTTTTATTACATATATAGCTTTTTTAAAAAATAATTTTTAAGTCATGAGAAGACCAGTTACGTCTATTACTATTATATGAGATCAGATTGGTTTAAATAATATGTCATATAACCTGATCATGAAATTTTATTGGATATTTCTAACAGAAATTGCAAGCTTTGATGTGATGTAAAAGCAAAAACGCTCTACGCTATGCTTCGGACAATTAAAAAATTAAAAATATATATTTTCTGTTTCTTATTTTAATAGAATGTACCTGTATTTTTATTTAATTATTTAATTATATAATTGTTTAATGTTGCATGTTTCCCATCCCATTTTGGTGAGGCTTTCTTTTTTTGTTTTTGATGCTCAATTTTACGTAACAGAAATGTCTTTAAAATTTTTTGATGATAAGGATGATTACAATTTACAATGTAATCATCGAAGTTGAAAATAAGGAAAAATCCTTTATGACACATTCTAATATATTAAAATATGAAAATTAACTTAAGATCACCGGTGGTGATTGTCACCACCGGGCAAAATTAAATTTACGTGGGCAAAGTTAGGGTTAGGGGTTGATCAGGGAATTATGTAATTGTCTAGTGGCGACAATCACCACCTTAAAATATCGATCGTCTTTCGTAAAGAGTTGAAACAAACAATTATCAAGTCAAGTATTTAGGCTTAAATTTTCGATGTAAGTTATTATCAATAATTAAAAAAACTATTATTTATACTTTATTTAATGGGGTGGGGGGAATTGTTAATTTTGAAAAAAGCTTGGTTAAAAAAACAAAATTTCTTTTTATTTATAATTCAATTTATTAATAATGATTTTAAAAATTTAGAAATTTTTGTAATGATATTGTAATCAAGTATTCAGATCTTATTTTTGAAAATTCGGAAAATCAGCCTTAATATCTCTTCTCAAACGAAACGACAGATAGAAGAAATTAAAATTACTTCATTAAGTGGGAAATTTCTCGGAATCTATTCAACCTAAAAACATTGTTGAATGGAATAAGGAAAACCTTTTGACTTTAAAAACTACTCTACAACAATGTTTACCATATATTAAATATTTCCATATTTCTGGTAATGGTATCTTTGATAAAATACAATCATTCAAGGAAATTCTCGATGAACAACTCTGGAAAGATTTGATGCAATATTTAATATCTCCCGACCGACCTGTGAATTCAATTATTTTACCAGCAAGATCAGTTCTGATTCCAGAATTACCTGTTCGAAAAAAAGAACCATTTTCAACTATCATTACTAATGAACACGTTCCGAAATTTCCTCTTGGATTGATCGTAAACCAGATACTTATTCTTTAGCAGGTCTGTTTTTAAGTTTAGTCGTAAACCAAGTATTCCTTACGAATTTCAACTGATTTTAAGAGGGATAAATGTCATGGTCATTCTCGTACTGTAGCAATCCTGAAAGTTAAAAGAACAGATGAAATTTTTGGAGGATACAATCCTTTATCTTGGGGTGCAAAATCTAAATGAAAATACTTGGGTAGAAACGAAAGATAGATTTATTTCTCATTAAAAATGGTAATATAGAAAATTCAATTCTTAGCAGAGTAAAGAAATCTAAAAGTTCAATTGTAAATATGATCAAAAATTATGTGGTCCAGTATTTGGAGATGATTTTTTTTTGTTTAGTCCTAGTTCTAATTTTACTTTAGATCTAAATTGTCAATACGGAAATTATGGTCATTATGAAAAACCCTTTAAAAAAACACTAGATCCATATCTTTTCTCAATTGTTGATTATGAAATATTCAAAGTTATTAAGAAAACTACTTAGAAGTTCAATCTTTTGACATTTACATTATCTTTTTTAGATTTATATTTTATGGAATATTTTTATATTATTGAAATAAATAAACTTTAAAATATTTAATTTTAATTTGAGATTGTGGTAAAGCATAAACAGGTAATTTGTACCCCCACGTGACCACATGTGATCCCATAGCTTCCCCAGTAGCAAAGGTATCGTTTTTGAGACACCTGTGGTTATTTTTTTGATATATCAAAAATTTCTGAAAAAATGGTTATTTTTTTGATATGCCTATAATTGTTTATTTAAAGAAATAACTATTTGGTCACATGAAATTTTGATATATCAAAAAAATAACCGTAGGTATATCAAAAACCATACTTTTGCTCCCCAGTATCACCAGAACCATTTTCACCCCCACATGATGTGCTTCAGGGGTTAGGGTTAGGGTTTATCAGGGTAGTGTATTTATCACCGTGTATCACACCCTTCGAATATCGATTTTTATTAAACATTCATTTATTTAATAGAATTTTCAATTTATTGAAAGCCACTTTAATATTTGAATCTTAGTCATTTTTGAAAAGTAAGAATTTTATAAATTACCGATTATCATCGATAGATCGACAAATAGTTGATCTTTTAAGAACACCANAATTTGAGATTGTGGTAAAGCATAAACAGGTAATTTGTACCCCCACGTGACCACATGTGATCCCATAGCTTCCCCAGTAGCAAAGGTATCGTTTTTGAGACACCTGTGGTTATTTTTTTGATATATCAAAAATTTCTGAAAAAATGGTTATTTTTTTGATATGCCTATAATTGTTTATTTAAAGAAATAACTATTTGGTCACATGAAATTTTGATATATCAAAAAAATAACCGTAGGTATATCAAAAACCATACTTTTGCTCCCCAGTATCACCAGAACCATTTTCACCCCCACATGATGTGCTTCAGGGGTTAGGGTTAGGGTTTATCAGGGTAGTGTATTTATCACCGTGTATCACACCCTTCGAATATCGATTTTTATTAAACATTCATTTATTTAATAGAATTTTCAATTTATTGAAAGCCACTTTAATATTTGAATCTTAGTCATTTTTGAAAAGTAAGAATTTTATAAATTACCGATTATCATCGATAGATCGACAAATAGTTGATCTTTTAAGAACACCATGCATTATTATTATTTTCCTTAAAAGATGAATTATACCAGATGTCATAATATGGGTTTTTCCTAATTATCAAAAATAAATACCAAAACTTTTGTATTTATTGCTTCTATTTAATTATTCTTAAAATTTTAATAATAATCTAATGTTAAAAAATTAATCTAATTAATTAATTAATAACTAATAATTAATAATAAATAAATCATATATTTCCTTAAAATTTAGCTATCTCAATTTGTATTTTTATAATAAGTTATTTCTATGAAAATCATTTTTCTAATTTATATTTGATGATATCCCAATGCCACAAAGACAATGAATTCTATAATAATGGATTTAATTATTTATATATTTAGTCATCGATTTATCACTAACCTGCCAATAGAATCTACAAAATTAATAAATATTTACCTGGAATTCAAAAGTTTTTTCTTGATTACAATATTATCAATAACTTATATTATCAATAACTTATATCTTCAGTCATTGATTTAACTTATAAGTGTGGATAAAACCTACAAAATCAATATAATGTTGCAAACAAATTAATTAATAAAAATTTTACCTGGAGTTTTCCATATATATTCAATCATTGTATCACTAACAAATAATAGAAAAGGATTATTTATTTTGATAATTCAATCTGTACATGTGTAGTATATTATATCTAAAATCAAAATACAAAACATTAATAATATATGTGTATATAAATAAACTTGAATTACATTATAAACATATAAAACATAAAATAACATTTATATTTTTTATTCTCAAAAAAAATCAGTTTGGGAGAATACAAAAGCTATTGTCTACTGTAAGAACTTTGTAAATATTAAGACCATTCTGGAGTGAAAATTCTTTTCTTTTTAGAATTTTATATTTCTTTTGTTACCTAACTAAGATCAATAATTGTGGTATTTGATCCCATACTGCATTTTAAAATTTTCCATTATAATAATTGTTATAACAACTATTTTAATTATTCTAACTAATGAATTAATAATATAATGTCTTACCTCTTCACCACTGACTCTATGACTTCCAAGTTTGACTTTTCCAGATGCACCTTCTCCCAAAGTTCTGGTCAATAAATAAGCACCAAAAAATTCTAATAGATTTAAATTTATTTGGGGATTTTAAAAAAAAGAAAATATTAAAGTGTGAATATTTTTAAATAAAAAGAAAATATTAAGTGTGAATATTCTTTAATATTCAAGTATATTTTTTAAAAAAGAAAATATTCAAGTATGAATATTTTTTAAAAAAAGAGAGATGAATATTTTTAAAATTTATTTTACCTCCAGTGTTATTCATTTTATCAAAGAAATTATCAAAAAATTAATTAGTATTATTATAGATAATGTATGGTAAATGATAAGTTATAGTTATAAAAATTTGCCATAGTAAAAAGGCTCTTTGATTATTTAAAAGTTTTTTGAAAAAAAATAAGTTTCAATGATAAAAGCCATTTTGGAAAATTTGAAATTGAAAAAAAGGATAAAAAAAAATTAGCAGTATTTATAAAATTTTGTTATTTATATTATGTTATTAGATTATTATTTTTTTCCTCATACATGAAATTTTCCATATATAGCATGGCATTTATATCATTTACTACGTCACGCACTTTTTGAAATGTTGATTGGTCATAGAAATCAGCTAATATTAAAATATTTTTTTTCAAATAATAGCATTTTTATGCTTGTGCAGTCTTTCAATCGTAGGAATTTTTAACATACACAATCAAAATATTCATAGTTTTTTATTTTTGAACATAAACTTTAGACTTAAATTACGTATTGTACACATTAATTATATACTATTCCAATAGAAATAGACTTTTCATACAATCATTGATTATATTATTGAAATTGCAATCTTTTAACTTTTGTTTGTAAAATAAATTATCTATTTTTTTTTATATTGACTAATGTATTTTTAATGTAGATAAAATTATGTTCATTATATGACACATATTCTCACATGCAAAATTTATTGGTGTTCAATTGTTATCAGATTATGGTTCATTTTCTGGGGGATATTATTAGTCAAAAAGAAATAATAAAGAGTTTTTTATTTAAAAATCAGCAATTTTTTATTATTTCGAGGGAAAATAATCACCAATTGAACACTTTATTTCACTTCAAGAGTTTTATATTGAAGATTGTATGGGATTATATAATTCAGATTCTTTATCCTTGGCTTCATCATTAATTCAATTAAGTAGTCTTCATTATTTTCTTCTGAGACATACATTTTATAGGTATCATGAAGAATTTATTATAAAAATTTTCAAAACAACCAATACAAATTTAAGAAATATTTGTTCAGGATTAAATTTTAAATTATTGTACAAATTAACCTTACATAATTTAGGTCCTGCAGAAAAAGTAACAGCGATATTTAATAAAAACTTTAATGAATTAAGAAGATTTTTCATTTGATTGTAGAATTGGATAGATTTCTAGTTTAGGTTTTTTAGGTGAGTAAAATTTTTATTTTTCTTTTGTTTCTTTTTTGATTGTTATGCATTGATGAATACTAACACTAAATTTCATAGATAGTTTTCTTTTTATAAATATTTTTTAATAGTAGATTTCTTGGACTCATCTGCGGGCGTCGTACGTGGTTTGGGCTGGGTGGATTTGGTTCGATTTTCTTTTTTTATACTAAAAAAGGTTAGTATAAAAAAAGAAAGAAAGATTCTTTTCTTTTATTATTTGTGATTTTGAGGATATATTTTTTTAGTTAAGAAATCTTTATTTTTTTTTGTTTATATGCATATTATCGATGAATGCTAATACCAATAATTCATTGTTAGTTTCAGTCCTAGGTTGAGTCCGGTGGATTTTGGCTGGTGGTTTGAGTTTCTTTATTTTTAGGTAAGAATGTTTTATTTTGTTAATTTCTTGCTTTTTGTGCATATACATCAATTTGATCAATATAAGAAAAAATTGTGAAGGAATCATTCAGAAAGTCTAGGATAGGAAGGTGCGTCATTTCCTTTTTATATTAATTTTTTATCGATGATTACTAACTTTATTTTCAATGCAATAAGAAACATGCAAGCAGTTCATTTTAATATGTAGTTTATTTAATATTTTAATAAATTTATTGGTTTAGTTGATTGTATTCTCATTGATTGAATATTTAATTGTATTGCTATTCCGACTAAACCTAAAAAAAAAAAAAATTCATTGCTTAATTTTAAAGCTATTGAAATATATTTAACTGTACTATTAAAATTCAAAATAATTCAAATATTTGAATAGAATTTTTTTTATTAACAAAGCCATTTAAAAATATATGATACAAATTTAAAAACTTAAAAACTATCTAGTAAGTTCAGTCATGTGAAAAAAGAACAAAAGTATAAAATTAAAAATATGGCAAAAAAAGTTCCCATGAAAACATGCTTTTTAGCCTAAGAAAAATCAAAATTATATACTATGTTTTCCCATAAATAATAAAATCTTCGTAACAATTTTCCCATTTGGACATAATATCATAAGATAAAATAATTAAATTATAGTTTATACATAATCATACCGTTGTCATTTATAGATAAAGAGTATTTCGTGACTAAAATATTGAGTTGAAAACTTGAAAAAGTACCTTAAATTTTCTTTAGTCTCTACATTTTATCAAAAAGTTGCTCAATTTTAGAAACCAAATAACTGAATAATAGGTGTAAGCAGATGATTCTAAATGTAATCATTCTAAAGAATCTTGAATATTTAATTTTTAAAAATCAATGAGAAAATTCGTATATCCCGTTAAATAAAATAAACTACAATACTCATGATGAAACTGGTACTAGAAATCAGCAGGTTGTCTTCTATAATAGATATGTTGTCTAAATTCAACCTTAGCATCAAAAAGATTGGTTACCACAGAATTAAAAAATTACTAATAGAATTTTGAAATATTTAAATTTCGATACAAATTTTATTTATTGATTTTTTATTTAAAAAAAAATTCTACCTTTCGTATTATAAGCAAACTGAAAATTCCTAAAGTATGCGAATGCAATCAATATAATGATTATTGGGGCAAACCGCGCAACTCACTACATTTTAATAATAATTTTGATAAAAATGACGCAATAGATAAATTATTCACCAATGATGAATTTCAAGATATTAAACAAATAGCAAAAGGTGGTTATGAGTTGATGGATATATTATACAGTAGGATGTTAGGAATCAATAATGGAAAATATGGTCAATTTGAAGTGATATTAAAAGGTTTGATGGTATTGTAGATATAGATATAAATGATGTTTTAAATAAGATAAAGTAATATTTTAATTTATAATAATTAATATGGAAATTTATTTGAAAATATATAATATACTTAAAAACATGTTATTTAGATGGCAATTCTCTTGAGATAAATAACAACAATTACAACTCATGAATAATAAAACACATCCACAACCAATTTATACTAGTTGATTTCTCGATTTTTCAAATCTTCCAGAATCTAAAATAAAGAATATTTTGAAAAGAACTTGAAGAATCAACAGAATCTTTTTATCAAATAAATGCTAGTAAATATCAATTACATATTTTATTTCATTTCATTTGATTTTTTTAATTTATAAATTTTATTGTTTTTTACTTACTAAATTATAAAGCAATATTTATTAATTTTTGATATCATAAAATTTTAACATTAAGAACGAAATTATTATTACATTTGTATAAATTAGTTTGTAATTAAGATTTTTTATTTATATATCACAAATAATGAGTTTAATAAATTTATTTAATTATTTTAATAGCTGAACGAATAGCGGTGCTTTCAACGTTTTTCTCCCAGATAGGAAAAGTTGCATTCTTTATCCAAAAAGGGATAAGTAGTAATTATTTTATTAATTCTTAATAATCGTAGTAAAATATATTTTTTTATTTTATACGGAGGATACTGGGTATGATATTTTAAACAGGGTACTATAACAGTACAGTATAAAAATTCTGGGAGCTATTAAAATTGATAAATTATTTAATACAATACAATTTATAAGGAAGCTGCTAGATATCTACTTTGGGTCTCAAGTAATAATAATATTTTCTGTTACTGTATAGTAGAAATTCTCTATGCTAAAGGTGAGTGATGAGAAATAACGAGCATGATGTGTCGTATGATAAAGATTTCGACCAAAAATTCACCTAAATTGATTACATAAATAATTATGCGATGTTGAATTACACATCGACCCACTTTTAACAAGTTAAAGAAAGAATTGGGTAAATACTATAATGAATATAAAAATAGTAATACAATTCAAATTAATGAAGCTGAAGAATTTTCCAAAAATCAAACAGCAGTTGATATGACAACAACTACAACTCCCAATGGTTGATAAAACACATCCACAAGCAATTTATACTAGTAGACTTCACAAGTTTTCAAATTTTCCAGAACCTAAAAATAAAAAATTGAAGAATTAATAGAATCTTTTATCAAGTGTAGCTGATACCATTATTTTTTTTTTCAAAATAAAAGATGGAAGAAAATTATGGAAAAGTATTTCCCATAATTATGTATCATTACTTGAGGATAAAGATACTTGTGATGTAACTATTACTGTTAGTAATGGAGAAAAGATCTATTTCGTGCACATTCACTTATCTTATGTGCTCAAACACCTTATCTCATGTAAATATTTTTATATCTTATTAACTATTATATAATGGAATTGTTAATTTAATTAAGTAATATTTCACAATAAAAATATTCAAAATATAATTTTACTCTTTTAACATTTGCCTTTTATTTATAATTTTACAGGGAAATTTATCACATTATTGGTACTTTAACGTCAGCAAATGAAGTTATCTTAGCGGAACATGTTGAAAATTATTTGATGAAAAATAAAAAAAACATTAATACAGAGTCGTCCATCTAATTTCATCCAATTAAGATGTTATGATGATCATTACATTCTAAAAACCATCCAACAGAATTATCAAGTTTGCCAAAAGCTTTGTCTGGTTTGGTAATATCTAACATCAATCTCGTCAAAATAGTCTTATGCTTAAAATTAATTAAACCAATGACAAATTCTTCTAGCATAGGAAAAATTTGTTCAGATCACATTCACATGAAAATTTTCAATAGGGAATTTTAAAGATAGCAATCAAATAGATAATGGACCATCTATTAGAACAAGTACTTTGATACAATAACTATAATTGCTTCACATGGAAACCAAAAAAGTACTGAATGATTCATCACTGTTAGGAAGGCTCATATTTAAAAAATGTAGGAATTTCGTGAAGCAATCACCAGGTCATAGTGGAACCTTCCGATCCAGACTACCACTCCAGGTAAGCAGAAGAATATCCATCAATCAGCAGAAGGTGCAGGGCACAGCTTGCGTGATCTCAAAGTAACAAAATATTTAGGAAAAAAAAACTGACCTTTAGCTCTTTTTTGCTTTGTTCCACTCACAAATGCTTTACCAAAATAATTAACAAGTGTTTCAAGTTCCCCTGCCAATGTTCTATGGGATTAAATATGTGATGCACCAGGTATTCCGTTGATAAAATAAAGATTACAAATTTATCACACTTCCCCATGAAACAGAATCTCTTTTCCAGTACTCTAATAAAAGTACATGTTAACATTCGGATAGAGTGAAACGAAAATTTTTGATTAAACAACTTATTGGGGTAACTAAGTTCATTCACTTCCAAGAATTTTTTGTTTCATTTTTTTTTCTTGGGGATATAATTGATAATAATTATTCATGAATTTAATTTTAAGAACAAATTAATAATAATAATCAATTTCGTGTTAATAAATAATTAAATAGCTAAAATAATTCAAAATAGATTAAATACAGTGGGTGAGTAAAAATAAAGCAATAAATATTAAATATATAAATATCCAATTGATTATTTTCTAGGTCCATAATGAAGTTACTCTAATGATCACGTGAATAATAATTCCAGAGTAGATTTTACGGATATCCGTGCAGGGCGGTGTATCACATAATATGTGTTACAAAAGTAGAAACTTAAACATGTGATTATATTCTTTAAAGGTCATTCGCCAACATGTCAATCATTTGATCTGCGCAAATTTTATTGATTTTCGATTAACATCCGTGACGGATAAATTTATTCCAGAGGAGAGAATAAAAAATATAAAAGACAACATAACAATAATCATAATAACCCGGTCAGTAATTTTCATCATTATTATCAACTGCAATATATTGAATTTAATTTGAGCAGTGAATAGGCAGAAATAAGGAATTTCAAATTTTCTAGAAGCTTTGGAAGCTATTTCTAAAGTCCATTCATATTAACATTAAAAGAAAAAAGAAATTGGTTTGGTACTATTTTATTAATAATTGTATTATAATTTTTAATAACAATACCTTTAATATTTTAACAGATTTCATATAGTTCAAGAGAAAGCTTTATTAACAATGGTCCAATTTGTGAAAATTTGAGTTAAGTTTTAATTTCTCAATTACAAATATTAATATTATAAATTATTATTATATATTTTCTAAATTATTCAATTAGATAAAGCAACAACAACCATTCATATTTATGCTCAAGATTCGACATCACAAGCCATCAATATGACTGGATTCCATACTAATTATAAAGCAAGACAAAGATCAATAATGAAATTCAAGCATATCATATAATTGTAATTAAAATTATTTATAATCATTTGAACTGTATATTTTGTATATTTTTTTTAAGATTGTTTAACATAATTTGATTATTTCATTACCTACTTCTCATTACTCTCTCTTTTAATAATTTTTAATACCAAATAACTGATGAAATTCGTATCTTGCGTTTCAATTAACAAGAACTTTTTGAAGATATCAAATATACAATTTTGAATGTTTTGGGGATTCAGAAATAAATAAATTTGTTATAAAGATGATGATAGTGAATATATCTCCATAATTAATAGGGCTGATTTTGAAATTGCAATTAGATTATACAAGAGAGATAACAAATTAGAAATTTAAAATTCTCTTTTCCGTTTTTCATTTACTACTTCGAAGCATAATATTTGATGTGATAGGTACAGTTGGACCCAAGCAATACTAATAAAAATAAGTAACTATTTTTCAATCAAAAAATAAGGAAACCAAATTTATGACTCATAATAGATTATAGATTATTGTTTATTTTATTAGCAGGTATATTCTTTTATTAATATATATTAAAAATAAAATTAAGCTCATAACTATATAGAATAAAGCTAAAAATTATTTAAATAATTAAGCTATATATAATATATTTAAAATTACCCTTAAATATAGCTCAAGATTACATAGGTAACTCAAAGTTACCTTTAAATAAAGTCCAAGACTACATAGTTAAGCCTTCACAACTATAGAATCAGAATAGACTTGCACACAAAATTGCCTATCATATCATATAAAGTCAAAATAATTATGGGAAAACCCCTGAAATATTTTTTTATAGAAGACAAAATTATTTTTCATAAAATCCGAAATTTTTTGAAACTGGATTTAAATTCTTTGATTAAAGATACACTAAACTGGGTATTTGTTTTATCTCCATATATAGAAAAAATATGGTTAAAAATTAAGACAAAATATTCCAAAAATCAGAGATAAATTTTGGGGCATGTATAAATCAGATTAAGGCTCATGACTAATTCAGGTTACCTTAAATAATTTCAAGACTATATAGATTGATTTCAAATTAATTCAGAATAAAGTTGAAGACTACATAGTTAAACTCAAAGTTACCTCAACTTTAAAATCAGATTAAGGCTTATGACTACGCAATGTAAATTCAAAATTACCTTAAAATAAAGCCCAAGGCTGCATGCATAGTTAAAGTTACCTCAACTGTAGAATCAGATTAAAGCTCATGCAATATAGAATCAGATTAAGGCTCATGACTATGCAATGTAAATTGGTTACCTTAAAATAAAGCTCAAGATTACATAGTTAACCCAAAGTTAGAATAAAACTCAGAACTACATAGTTAAACCCATGACTGTACAATGTGGAATCAGATTAAGGCTCATGAATGTGCAATGTAGATTAAGATAAAGTTCAAGGCTACATAGTTAACCCAAAGTTAGAATAAAGCTTAGCTCAAGACTATATAGTTAAACTCAAAGTTATCTCAACTGTAGAATCAGATTAGGGTTCATAACTATACTTGCACGCAGAATTATTTTGGGGCTCCAAAATTGCAATTTGGGAGAAAAAAGTTAAAATAGTTTTTTGTAAAAGACAAAATTATTTTATTTAAAATCCAAAATTTTTTAACTACCCAGATAAATTCTTTGATTAAAAATACACATAACTGGGTACTTTTTTTTACTATACCGTATATATATATAGAATAGATTCCACATAAATGAAATACCTCAAAAAATCCAAAATCAATTTTGGGAATATGTATAATTACAATATTATCAATAATCTATATCTTCAGTCATTGATTTAACCTATAAGTGTGAATAAAATCTACAAAATTAATATAATGTTGCAAATAAATTAATTAATCAATGAAATATTTATCTGGAGTTTTCCATATATATATTCAGTCATTGTATCACTAACAAATAATGTAATGGAAAAGGATTATTTCATTTTAAATAATCCAATCTCTGTGTGTACCTAAAATAAAAGAGCAAAACATTAATAGTATATATAAGTAAACTTAAATACATTATAGACATGTAAAAAATAATATAACATTTACATTGTTTTCTCAAAAAAAAAAATTAGCTGTGGAAGAATACAAGAATTATTATCTACTGTAAGAACTTTGTAAATATGTGAGACCTTTCTGGAGTGAAAATTATTTCCTTTTTGGAATTTTATATTTCCTTTGTTTGCTGAAAATTTGTAAAATTAGTTAATTATACATTTTTAATATTATGGATAAAATGAAAAATTCAATTACTAGATATAGAGATAATGAAAAGGTTGGAAGTGTAAGTTACCTTTTTTATCAATTATGATGACGAGGATAATGAGATAATGCTAAATTTATAACATAACCTTTCCTTAGATACCAAATTAATGGCAGCCAATAAAAGTAAAAAACTGTGCCAAGTCAATAGCATAGCCTTCCTTTAGAAACCAAATTAATGACAGAAGAAAGTAAAAAAACCACACTAAATTAATAGCATGGCCTTTCCTTAGACACCAAATTAATGACATACAACAATAAAAGCAGTAATGCCATGCCATAACTACTGTAGTTCTAACATTTTCCCACCTTTTGCATTTAGAAATTTAGGATTCTAAAACTTTTACTCTTTTTCTGAGATCAGTAATTGTCAAATTATCATTATTATTATCAGTTTCATTATACTTGCACTTTCTAGTAGGCAAAGTAATCCAATAGTGGTTTTAATAGTTGGTCTCTTTTTAATAGGAATGCTGGGAAGAACTTCAAAAGATTTGCAAATCCCATTAACACAATTATTATTAATAACAGGTACCTAAAAATAATAATAGAAGTATATAAAGTTTGATTTTAATAGAAATTGTATTTAAATTTAATCACATCATTATTCAAATTTAATTAACCATCTATTTCAAAAAAGAAAAGAAATATTTAATAAAAAAAAAGTACAAAAAGTTACCTATGGGATTTAATCATTTCCATATTGCATCTATCTGTTGGATTAACAACCAACATCACATTTAACAAATCTTCTGCTTCTGAACTTATGTATTCAGAAAATATCAATGTTGTTGCAATAATGTGCCTATAGAGACCATCAATACCATCAATACCATCAATTTTCTCATTAGTATTAAATGGATAAGCTCCTATCAACATGATATATAAAGCAATGCCACAACTTCAGATATCAGCATACAGTCCCTCTTGCAAGATCAATTCAGGTGAGGTTCAGAGTACCACAAGGACTTTCCATTAGATCAGAATTACCAAATTTTCTCACAAATCCAAAATCTGTAATGTTGTGTCTAATAATAGATTTTCCTATAATAAAATAAAGAAATATATACATTATCACTAATATCATATCCTTAATATTATTAAAATGTATTAATAATTTATTATAAATCTATCATGATGTGCAATTGTTAATTCAGTGTAAATAATCTACTTCTTGAATGAGCTGCTTAAAAATTCTGCAGGCTTCAATGTCATCCAGGTGGTGCTTTTTGTCAACATAATTGTAAATCTCACCAACTGAAAAATTGAAAAATATAATTTATATTAATTAAATTAATTAAATTAATCATACTTAAATATTTTTAATTATAATTACCTGGAATGTATTCAAGAACTATTCCTATAATCATTTGTTTCAACAACATATTGCAACTTAATAATGCTAGAATATTGTACACTCTATATATAACAAATTGATTAATTTAATAAAATATAATTATTACAATTATATTAAATATGCAATGATAAAATTTATAACAATAATAAAAAAATGAAATACCCTCAAAATGTCAATTTTTCTTTGAATTTCAGTAAACTTGGAAGATTCCACTCCTTTAGGAATCAATTTAACTGCCGCCTTTTATATAAATTAGTATATTAATTAGTTGGAAAAAGAGAAAGGAAAAGATAAGTGTGGTGAAATTTAAAATTAATAGGACATTACTAAAATAAACCACTAGTGCCCAGCACCCACTGCAATTAAATTATATCATCAGATTTTAATCTTAACCATGATAGTATAAAACCTTCATTTGTAACTTTCAATTTTGATTATGAAATCACCTTACCCCAGTATTGTCATGGGACATCTTGGGACATTTTGGGACAAAAATAATTTTTTAAATTATAAAAAATTCCATTATAAAACTTAGTTTAAGTCATTAATTAAAGTTATTTAGAATTGATTTTTACATATATTTATAAAGTTTTAATATATCTTTATAAGCCCAATAAGGGTAGGGACAGTGGGACACGGGACATTAGGACAGTAAAAAAACCTAGGGACATACAAAATGTACAATACTGCCTTACCCTACCCTACCTAACTAAGATCAATCATTGTGGTCTTTGATGCCATAATGCATTTTAAAATTTTCCATTATAATAATTGTTATTTAATTATTCTAACTAATGAATTAATAATATAATGTCTTGCCTCTTCACCACTGACTCTATACCTTCCAAGTTTGACTTTTCCAGATGCACCTTCTCCCAAAGTTCTGGTCAATAAGTAGGAACCAAAAAATTCTAATAGATTTGAATTTATTCAAGTGTGAATATTTTAAAAAAAGAAAAATATTAAAGGTGAATATTTTTTTTTAAAAAAAGAAAAATATTAAGTGTGAATATTTTTTTTTTAAAAAAAGAGATATATGTGAATATTTTTTAAAAAAAGAAAATATTCAAATGTGAATATTTTTTTTAAAAAAAAGAAGAGGGTGTTTTTAAAATTTATTCTTGCCTCCGGTGCTATTCTTCATTTAATTAAAGAAATTTATCGGGAGGTTAATTAGTATTATTATAGATAATTTATGGTGCGAAAATGATAAGTTATAGTTATAAAAATTTACCATAGTTAACAAGTCTCTTTGATTATTGAAAGGTTTTTTAAAAAAAGAAGTTTCAATAAAAGCAAATTTTGGAAAATTTCGAAATTCTTGAAAAAAAGGATAAAAAAAAATACGTGGTATTTATATAAAAAATTTTCTTTTATTTATATTATGCTATTAATTTCTAATTTAGATATTTTTTTGCGCCTCATGCACTTTTTCCATATATGGCATAGCATTTAAATTCTGCGATATGTTTAACCCATTGATACATAATCAATGGGAAATATAATCTTTACACTTTATTGCTGAAGACATTTTTTTGATGCAAAATAAAACAATTTTGGATTTTATAATTAATTAAGAGAAAACAGACGAAATAATTATGAATTAATTCCTTTGTTAATTTTGGAATCTTCGCTAAATAAATTAATCATAAATAAATAAAATTAATAAGAATAAATTATTTTACAATTATATAGTATAAAATAATGATTAATTTTTTTGCCTGGAAGTTTTTAGAATTTTATGGTAAAATTTTCCGATAATAATCATGTGCCAATAAATTAGCCTATAATATAATTGGTGATAGTAATAATGATAATAGTCATATTTCCTTGTTCATATTATCTTATTTTTATATATTATGAGGACAACAAAGATGTTTATTTAAATCAATAATATTTATATAAAATAAATAACCCTTTTTCGATCAGAATTAGATTGGGACAATTCATCTCTTCCAATGACTCCTTTTACTTCATCATCATCATCATCAACAAAAACTTATTCTGATGCAATTCGTCAATTACGTTTTAATTATAATAATCATAATAATAATGATTCAAATTCAAGTTCTTTGATAGAATCACGGTTTAAATTTAATCGTTCTCATTCTTTTCGCCAATCAACTTCTTTATCAGGAGAACATTCTCCTTTAAAGAATTTATCTATTAAAACTTCTTTTAATAATGTTAATAATAACAATAATAATACACCAAAATTTTAACATAATCAAAAATCAATTGGTACACCTGTTAGAAGAAATAATAGTAATGACTCATCTACTACTTCTTAATGGATTTTTCATGTCATGCTGTTAAATCTTTGCAACGTAAACGAAAAAAATTTGACCAAAATTATTACCGTGCATAGGTTAGGCTTATTAATATGTATTAAAAAAATTCGTCGAGGATGCAACGCAGCAGGCAGGAAAATATCCGAATGCTACATTATCACCATTATCATCTTTATTTCTATCATCACCATCTTCTTCTTCAATTTCTTTATTACGACCATCTTCTTTTTTCTCCTTCTAAATCACCCGCTCTTTCTTTGAATCAACTTACTGAAAATTTAAAAGTAGTAATAATAATATCAAGACATTCGATGAATTTTCTTGAACTTCCATTAATGAACGAGAAAAACAACAACAACAAATGAAACAACAATAATGCAATAGCAGATTCATGAACGTGAAAAATAAATACAACAAATGCGTCATTCGATTATATTTTATGCGTCATTTGAGGAGGCAAAAAAAGTAATTGCGCAAATGCTATCTGACCATGCTATATATATGCTATCTGATATGTCGCGTAAATGCAATTGGGTTATACTATCAAGTTTTTTTTTTTTTTTCCCTTCGGAGTCTTGCTCCAAGACGTTTTTATGGGTTATACTATGCATAAATGCTATTAATTGAGTTTATTTGGTATGATCGCCAGTGCCAATACAACGATTTTGATACATGTTTATAAACAATCACCCAAAATGAAAAGATGAGGTTAAAAATGATCTTGTACCCCATTGTTTTTTTCATTCTTTGTCTTACAATCCTGTTTAATGTGATTTGTTTGTATTTGNTCACCCGCTCTTTCTTTGAATCAACTTACTGAAAATTTAAAAGTAGTAATAATAATATCAAGACATTCGATGAATTTTCTTGAACTTCCATTAATGAACGAGAAAAACAACAACAACAAATGAAACAACAATAATGCAATAGCAGATTCATGAACGTGAAAAATAAATACAACAAATGCGTCATTCGATTATATTTTATGCGTCATTTGAGGAGGCAAAAAAAGTAATTGCGCAAATGCTATCTGACCATGCTATATATATGCTATCTGATATGTCGCGTAAATGCAATTGGGTTATACTATCAAGTTTTTTTTTTTTTTTCCCTTCGGAGTCTTGCTCCAAGACGTTTTTATGGGTTATACTATGCATAAATGCTATTAATTGAGTTTATTTGGTATGATCGCCAGTGCCAATACAACGATTTTGATACATGTTTATAAACAATCACCCAAAATGAAAAGATGAGGTTAAAAATGATCTTGTACCCCATTGTTTTTTTCATTCTTTGTCTTACAATCCTGTTTAATGTGATTTGTTTGTATTTGCATCATACTTTTGAAATTTTCTTTAAAAAGAACAATAGAAATTTCTTTTATTTATAACGATAAGGGAAGTAAAAATTCAAAAATCATTTTTTATTCTGCTACTTCTTAGAAAAATAAAAGTGAAATATAAAAATATACAACAATAATTAAAGAAATTATAATAATATGTCAGGATCAGACAAAAATTATACAGTAGCTTATCGGATACTTATTGAAAGACAATTATCAGATGCATTAAGAAAAAGGCAAAGCTTACTGGAGAGAAAAGCAATGGCAGAAAGAAGGTTAAGAAGGGTTGATGATTATATAAGTAGAAAAACTGTGGAAAAAATAGAGGAAAGAATTCAAGAGAATAATAGGAAAATAGAAAATTGCGATTGCTTAACTCAGGACGTTTACATTAACATCATCAAAAAGCGCTTATCCCCTCCAAAAGATTAACAACATCACATCATTTCCTTTTTTGATTATGCATCTGTTGATACACAACCTCAATAAAAACAACTCGTTACGCAATACCGGTAGAATTTTGCAATTTTCAATTAGCGAGATTTACAAGATTCTTGGAATTTTTGAGACACCTCATTTATTTTTATTATTTCAGTGATTTTTACAATTTTTTTTTATTCATTTTATCTTATTTATTTTTACTATTTTTACTATTTTTATTATTTTTACCATTCTATTGATTTCTTATTGCTACAATTTCTTGTATCATCAAATATGTTGTTATTGGCAATAGTGGGGTGAATTATGCGACGCGACCACAATAATATAAATGTTATGAATCTGATGATAATAAAGACAATTTCTAGCTTCTGATTTTGTATACATACAGACTTTTTGTCACAAGTTATCTGCAGGGTACTTGTGACGGAACCTGTGACACCTGTTAGAGAGAGTCTTGAGCCTTTTCGTTTCTTTCTTGATTAGTTTTATATATCTGTCACAATTAACTTAAGTAAAATAGTAAAATTCTAAGGGAATAATTAAAACTTTTATACAGTGTGTTGCAAAAAAACCGGAAAATTTATCACATGGTTGGATTTTCAACCAATTGATCACAAGGTCTCAGCCGTTTTTATAACACCTTCAAATTTACTTTTAGACTTTGACTTTTGTTTATTTTGGCTAGGCTATCGGCGTCTAAAAAAAAAGGTCACCGTGAAACTCTATTATACCTGTACCTGTGGAACGAAGGCATATATGACGCAAAAGAATTATATATCAGAACAAATATTCCCCTTTCTACAATTTATGATAACATTAAAAAACTCAAAAAAACTGGAGCAGGATTATGCCCAGGTAATGGCTGGCCAAAAAAAATTACCGACATGCTTCACGAGAACTTGGTCAGTATATTTGTAAAGATTCTTCCCTTTCAACAAGAACATTATCAACAAAACTATTAAAAATAGATGTCAAGGTATTTAGCAAAGGCTGGATATTTAAAAAACCTCCCACTAGGAATCCCTATGTTACAGATGTTCGCAAAAGAAACGTGTAGAATGGGCAAATAAACACATCAATGACAATTAGAATAAAACTTTTTTTTCAGACGAGACAGCATTTCAGCTCTTCCGGAATACAATAGAACATTGGTATAAGGGAGCACGACCGATCCGTTGTCTTTCAAAAGACAGAACAAAAATTATGGCATGGGGTGGGTTTTCTATAAGGGGAAAAGCCAGTTTATTTTGTTTTAAGGAAATAATGAATGCACAATTTTTTGTTGAAATTCTTCGTGAACGTATTCCTGAGGTTAAGGAGATGTTTGGTAATCAGTTTCAGTAGCAACAAGACAATGGCCCGAAACATACAAGTCGTTTTGCCACAGCTTTTCTTTCCGAAAATGTTCCCGAAATTATAGATTGGCTATCGAATAGTCCAGATCTAAACCCGATCGAAAATCTATGGACAATCATCAAGANCAGTATATTTGTAAAGATTCTTCCCTTTCAACAAGAACATTATCAACAAAACTATTAAAAATAGATGTCAAGGTATTTAGCAAAGGCTGGATATTTAAAAAACCTCCCACTAGGAATCCCTATGTTACAGATGTTCGCAAAAGAAACGTGTAGAATGGGCAAATAAACACATCAATGACAATTAGAATAAAACTTTTTTTTCAGACGAGACAGCATTTCAGCTCTTCCGGAATACAATAGAACATTGGTATAAGGGAGCACGACCGATCCGTTGTCTTTCAAAAGACAGAACAAAAATTATGGCATGGGGTGGGTTTTCTATAAGGGGAAAAGCCAGTTTATTTTGTTTTAAGGAAATAATGAATGCACAATTTTTTGTTGAAATTCTTCGTGAACGTATTCCTGAGGTTAAGGAGATGTTTGGTAATCAGTTTCAGTAGCAACAAGACAATGGCCCGAAACATACAAGTCGTTTTGCCACAGCTTTTCTTTCCGAAAATGTTCCCGAAATTATAGATTGGCTATCGAATAGTCCAGATCTAAACCCGATCGAAAATCTATGGACAATCATCAAGAGGAATGTTGAAAAGCGTATGCCAAATAATATTGGTGAATTAGGACAGTATATGACCGAAAAATGGAAAAATATTCCTAATTCGTTTCTAATTGATTTGGTGAAATCAATGGGGTGGCGTTGTGAGTGTATAATTAAAGAAAAATATCAACCGAATAATGTATAAATTTCACATTATTTTAATCAGTCATTGATTTGCAATCGTGTGATTTTCAATTCTGGTTTTTTTTTGTTTTTTTACTGTATCTACTATGTGAATGCGAAGCAATATATCACCACATTCGCATGAGTTTTCAGGATATGACCTGTCTGCGTTGCCCCACGCAGATCGACAATTATTATTTTGTTAGCCGTCATTTTTTCCGTTTGTCTGCGTGGCCAAAAGCAGACAGGTTATATCCTAAAAATTTCATGCGAATGTGCTGCAATATATATAGTATATCCTATATATGTACATACCCTTGGTAGCATGAAGTGTCAATATATGTTATATATATGGTATACCTATCCTTCGATATATGGTTTATATCCATAGGAAAAAAATATAAAAAAGGCAGGACTCAATAAATCAACCTAAGAAACTTGTGACATTTGTGACAGTTATCGAGAACAGTTTTTTTCGGGCTTAAAATCCCAACATCTTACCTTTCTACCGATTTTTTTAGTTATGACAAACTTATGACAACTTGAGTCAAAAAATTTGGACTATGCCTGCATACTTACTAGGCATACAGTATACTACATATAATTACTAAGAGTCTTTTACATTACTATCTTGCACTATCTTCTCCAGCTTTTTTCGCTGATAATGATCATGAAATCGATACTTACCGGCATGAGTTCTAGATGCACCAAATACAGATGATGTCAATTTACCACACTCTTTACATGGTGTACGGGTAGGAGAGTTTCAGTAAACTCTACACCCCTCTGGATGATAGCACCCCTCATTACATACTTCGGAGGATATATGGACAACGATAAAATCCCATATCTATACTAAAATGTATATGTTATATGCATATCCGAAAATTTCGATCCAGAGTCAGAAGGCAGTGGAGTATTATACCACGGGGGGCCCAAAGCTTTTCCTCAATCAGAGATTTCGGAAAGTAAAAAAGTAAACCAAGTATTCCGATATAATGGAGAAGATTACTTACCAATCCGTCAGAGTCGTAATATGGTAATTGTCGAAAATGATGACTACGTATCAACAGCAACTATTAAACGGGTATTATTCACTGGAAAAGATATCCCATTTATGCTCAGTGATATCGAAGAATATAATGAATATATCGATAGATCCCCTATTATGTTTTACGACTCTATGGTTATCTTGTTAATGGCCAAAAAGCCGTAGTGACTAATCAGAGCCTAATGAAAGTCCGAAGCAAATTTTTTATTACATATAGCTTTTTTAAAAATAATTTTTAAGTTGTGAGAAGACCAGCTACGTCTATTACTATTATATGAGATCAGGATTTTGGAGAATTTTATTGGATTGGTTTAAATAATATATCGTGTAATCTGATCATGAAATTTTATTTGATATCTCTAACAAACATTGAAAGCTTTGATGTTAGCTTCGGACAATTAAACACCAAAAATAAAATTAACAATATATATTTCCTGTTTCTTAGTATTTTTACTTAATTATTTAATTATATAATTGTTAATTCGTGATTCGCGATAAGTGGAAAGAGATCTACATATAGGAACCATAATCTCATTCTGGAATAAGAATATCACAAGAACTATCTTATAAAAGTCCCTTTCTCCATTAATATCATATGAAGCAATGGTTCTGATTTAAAAATGTTTTTAATTTCAAGAGACAACATCAATAAAATAAAGAGATATGCCATTTTTTTAACAATAAAAAAATAAATTTTTATATATAATTGGGTTATGCAAATCCTTTCCGTTTCTGGCGAATCACGAATTACATGTTGCATGTTTCCCATTGCCACCAGAGAGATTAAGTACAACGAAAGATAGATTTATTTTCTCATTGAAAAATGGTAATATACAAACTTCAATTCTTAGCAGAGTAAAGAAATCAGAATGTGCACTTATGAATATTTGCAAAAGTAGTCAAATAATGTGGGTCCCTGTTTTGGAGAGGATTTTAATATGTATAGTCCTAATTTTTCTAATTTTACTTTAGACAAAAACTCTTGATATAATAATTATGGTCATTATTAATTTTTTTTTTAACCATCGAAGTCTCTCTCCAATGAGTTTATTGTTTGTTGAGCTGTTATACAGCTACTAAACTGGCACATAATTTAATACATGATCCAGCACAAAGCACCTAATGGAGTTCACTAAAACTATATTTACTGTGCGATTTGTCGATGCCAGCTTCTGGTGGAAGTTAAAGTCAAAACATGTGGAACCCAATTTAAGACAAATAACTCGTAAACATCTGAAAAAATCATAAAATCTCCATTTGACCCAAAAAGAAAATGAAGCAAAATAAAAGAAAAATGTCAACTGACAACTAACCTTCTAACATTCTTGTAACCGCAGCGTATAATTATGTCTCAAAATTCATTGAGAACCCCTTGAGGTGGGGCGATCCATTTATAAGATAATTTATTAAGAAATATGATAATAATTTTTTTAATAATATTATAATTATCTAAGAAACAAATTATTAATGCTAATATCTTTTATGCATAATAAATAATTCTTGGTTAATTCTTCCAAAAAAAAAAGTAGCAAATCTTTGAACCATAACTGAACTGCGTTGAGAATATTATTATTGACTATAAAAGAAATTACTTTAATTTGTGTTTGTCATACTAACAACTGCATAAATCAAACATATGGTAAGGCTTGCTTGCCTTTTTTTTTCACTTAATTTTATGTAATTGAAATATGGCTTTAAAATTTTTTGACAAGTTATCTCAAAACTTTATTGAACTTCTTGATGACAAAGATGATTACGATGTAATCATCGAAGTTAAAAATAAAGAAAAATCATTTATGGCACATTCTAATATATTAAAACATCGATCGTCTTACTTTCGTAAAGAGTTAGAAAATATTCAACCAAATAAAAATAATATCAAAACAATTATCAAGTCAAGCATTTCGGCTCAAATTTTCGATGTCATTCTTAAGTAAGTTATTATCAATAGCTAAAAACAATATTACTTATACTTATTTATTATTATTAAAAATTTATTAATAATTATATAGATATATTTATGGAGGAATTGTTAATTTGGAAAATGTTGAAACTAGATTTATTTATGATTTAATGTTAATTGCTAACGAATTAGAATTTGAGGAATTGACTACTAAATTAGCAACTCATCTTATTGAAACTAAAACTTCTTGGTTAAAAACTCATTTTTCCTTTATTTATCATTCAATTTTTATTAATAACAAATTGGAAAAATTTTGTAATGATATTATAGTCAAGTATCCAAATCTTATTTTTGAAGATTCAGATTATACTTCACTTCCAGAATCGGCTTTAATATCTCTTCTCAAACGAGATGATTTACAGATAGAAGAAATTAAAATTTGGGATTATATGATTAAGTGGGGAATTTCTCAGAACCCTACTCTACCTAAAAACCTCGTTGAATGGAATAAGGAAAACCTTTTGACTTTAAAAACCACACTACAACAATGCTTACCATATATTAGATATTTCCATATTCCTGGTAATAAAATTCAGCCATTCAAGAAAATTCTTGATAAACAACTCTGGAAAGATTTGATGCAATATTTAATATCTCCCGACCGACCTGTGAATTCAATTATTTTACCAGCAAGATCAGTTCTGATTCCAGAATTACCTGTTCGAGAAAAAGAACCATTTTCAATTATCATTACTAATGAACACGTTGCCGAAATTTCCTCTTGGATTGATCGTAAACCAGATACTTATTCTTTAGCAGATATTTCTTACGAATTTCAACTGATTTTAAGAGGAAGNAACTCATTTTTCCTTTATTTATCATTCAATTTTTATTAATAACAAATTGGAAAAATTTTGTAATGATATTATAGTCAAGTATCCAAATCTTATTTTTGAAGATTCAGATTATACTTCACTTCCAGAATCGGCTTTAATATCTCTTCTCAAACGAGATGATTTACAGATAGAAGAAATTAAAATTTGGGATTATATGATTAAGTGGGGAATTTCTCAGAACCCTACTCTACCTAAAAACCTCGTTGAATGGAATAAGGAAAACCTTTTGACTTTAAAAACCACACTACAACAATGCTTACCATATATTAGATATTTCCATATTCCTGGTAATAAAATTCAGCCATTCAAGAAAATTCTTGATAAACAACTCTGGAAAGATTTGATGCAATATTTAATATCTCCCGACCGACCTGTGAATTCAATTATTTTACCAGCAAGATCAGTTCTGATTCCAGAATTACCTGTTCGAGAAAAAGAACCATTTTCAATTATCATTACTAATGAACACGTTGCCGAAATTTCCTCTTGGATTGATCGTAAACCAGATACTTATTCTTTAGCAGATATTTCTTACGAATTTCAACTGATTTTAAGAGGAAGCATGAATGGATTTGCTCCTCAGACTTTTTGGGATAAATGTCATGGTCATTCTCGTACTGTAATAGTCATGAAAGTTAAAGGAACAGATGAAATCTTTGGAGGATACAATCCTTTAGCTTGGGATGCAAATGTAAATAAAGATACTTGGGTAGAAACAAATGATAGCTTTATTTTCTCATTGAAAAATGGTAATATAGAAAATTCAATTCTTAGCAGAGTAAAGAAATCTGGAAATGCATTTATGAATATGAGCAAAGATTCTCAACAATCATGGGGTCCATATTTTGGAGAGGATTTTAATATGTATAGTCCTAATTCTTCTAATTTTACTTTAGATCAATTTTGCGTTTATCGAAATTGGGGTTGTTATGAAAAACCCATAACAACAGGCAGAAACTTTTCAATTGTTGATTATGAAGTATTCAAGGTTATTAAGAAAACTAGTTAGAAATTTCAACCTTTAGAAAGCGATTAATGATATTTATATTTATGAATTTTGTCAATATTTTTTTTATAACTAGGTAATCAGAGCCTGGTGAAAGTCCGAAGCAAATTTTTTTTAGTTTTTTTATTACATATAGCTTTTTTAAAAAAATAATTTTTAAGTCATGAGAAGACTAGTTACGTCTATTACTATTATATGAGATCAGGATTTTGGAGAATTTTATTGGATTGGTTTAAATAATATATCGTGTAACCTGATCATGAAATTTTATTTGATATCTCTAACAGACATCGGACAATTAAACATCAAAAATAAAATTAAAAATATATATTTCCTGTTTCTTAGTATTTTTACTTATTTATTTAATTATACAATTGTTTAATGTTGCATGTTTCCCATCCCATTTTGGTGAGCTTTCTTTTTTTGTCTTTGACTTTCAATTTTACGTAGCAGAAATGTCTTTAAAATTTTTTTGACAAGTTATCTGCAAAACTTATTGAACTTCTTGATGATAAAGATGATTACAACGTAATCATCAAAGTTGAAAATAAGGAAAATATTTCATGGCACATTCTAATATTATTAAAATATGAAAATTAACTTAAGATCACCAGTGGTGATTGTCACCATTAAATTTACGTGGGCAAAGTTAGAGTTAAAGGTTGATCGTAAATTTGCTTAGTGGCGACAATCACCACCAGTGAGATTTAGTAATACCCTTAAAATATCGTAAAGAGTTGAAAAATATTCAACCAAATAAAAATAATATCAAACAATTATTAAGTCAAACATTTCAGCTCAAATTTTCGATGTAAGTTATTATTAACACTATTATTTCTATTTTATTTATTATTATAAATTTATTTATAATTATATAAATACATCTGTGGGGTGAGGGAATTGTTAATTTTGAAAAAAACTTGGTTAAAAACAAATTTTCTCTTTATTTATTATTCAATTTTATTAATAACAATTTTAAAATTTAGAAAATTTTTGTAATGATATTATTGTCAAGCATCCAGATCTTATTTTTGAAAATTTGGAGAATCAACCTTAATATCTCTTCTCAAACGAAATGACAGATAGAAGAAATTAAAATTATGTCATTAAGTGGAGAATTTCTCGGAATTCTATTCAACCTAAAAACATTGTTGAATGGAATAACGAAAACCTTTTGACTTTAAAACTACTCTACAACAATGTTTGCAATGTATTAGATATTTCCCTATTTTTGGCAATGACATCTTAAATAAAATCCAAACGTTCAGGAAAATTCTTGATAAACAACTCTGAGAAGATTTTACGCAATATTTAATATCTCCTGACCAACCTGTGAATTCAATTATTTTACCAGCAAAATCAGTTCTGATTCCAGAATCGTCTACTCGAAAAAACAGAGTCATTTTCTACTATCATTACTAATGAACACATTGCTAAAATTTCCTCTTGAATTGATTGTAAATCAAGCACTTATTCTTTATCAGGTCTGCTTTTAAGTTTGGTCGTAAACCTAGTATTCCTTACGAATTTCAACTGATTTTAAGAGGAAGTTTAAATGTGTTTGCCCTCAGACTTTTTGGGATACATGTCATGGTCATTCTCGTACGTTAGTAATCCTGAAAGTTCAAAGAACAGATGAAATTTTTGGAGGATACAATCCTTTATCTTGGGGTGCAAATGTAAATGTTCTCATTGAAAAATGGTAATATAGAAAATTCAATTCTTAGCAGAGTAAAGAAATCTGAATGTGCAGTTTTGAATATGTGCAAATATTCTCAAAAATCAATTGGTCCATATTTTGGAGGATTTTAATATGTATAGTCCTAATTCTTCTAATTTTACTTTAGACAAAAACTCTAGATATAATAATTATGGTCATTATTAATTTTTTTTTTTAACCATCGAGGTCTCGCTCCAATGAGTTTATTGTTTGTTGAGCTGTTATACAGCTACTAAACTGGCACATAATTTAATACATAATCCAGCACAAAGCACCTAATGGAGTTCACTAAAACTATATTTACTGTGCGATTTGTCGATGCCAGCTTCTGGTGGAAGTTAAAGTCAAAACATGTGAAACCCAATTTAAGACAAATGACTCGTAAACATCTGAAAAAATCATAAAATCCCCATTTGACCCAAAAAGAAAAATAAAACAAAATGAAAGAAAAATGTCAACTGACAACTAACCCTCTAACATTCCACATTCTCGTAAGCGTATAATCATACAATCTCAAAATTCCTTTTTGAGGCGATCACATTTATAAGATAATTTCTTAAGAAATATGATATTAATTTTTTTAATAATATTATAATTATCTAAGAAACAAATTATTAATGCTAATATCTTTTATGCGTAATAAATAATTCTTGGTTAATTCTTCCAAAAAAAAAGTAGCAAATCTTTGAACCATAACTGAACTGCGTTGAGAATATTATTGACTATAAAAGAAATTACTTTAATTTGTGTTTGTCATACTAACAACTGCATAAATCAAACATTTGGTATTGTTTCCCATTTCGGCAAGGCTTTCTCTTTCTTTTACGTAATTGAAATATGTCTTTAAAATTATTTGACAAGTTATCTCAAAACCTTATTGAACTTCTTGATGACAAAGATGATTACAATGTAATCATCGAAGTTAAAAATAAGGAAAAATCATTTATGGCACATTCTAATATATTAAAACATCGATCGTCTTACTTTCGTAAAGAGTTAGAAAATATTCAACCAAATAAAAATAATATCAAAACAATTATCAAGTCAAGCATTTCGGCTCAAATTTTCGATGTCATTCTTAAGTAAGTTATTATCAATAACGAAAAACAATATTACTTATACTTATTTATTATTATTAAAAATTTATTAATAATTATATAGATATATTTATGGAGGAATTGTTAATTTGGAAAATGTTGAAACTAGATTTATTTATGATTTAATGTTAATTGCTAACGAATTAGAATTTGAGGAATTGACTACTAAATTAGAAACTCATCTTATTGAAACTAAAACTTCTTGGTTAAAAACTCATTTTTCCTTTATTTATCATTCAATTTTTATTAATAACAACTTTAAAAAATTGGAAAATTTTTGTAATGATATTATAGTCAAGTATCCAAATCTTATTTTTGAAAATTCAGATTATACTTCGCTTCCAGAATCAGCTTTAATATCTCTTCTCAAACGAGATGATTTACAGATAGAAGAAATTAAAATTTGGGATTATATCATTAAATGGGGAATTTCTCAAAATCCTACTCTACCTAAAAACCTCGTTGAATGGAATAAGGAAAACTTTTCGACTTTAAAAACTACTCTACAACAATGCTTACCATATATTAGATATTTCCATATTCCTGGTAATGATATCTTAGATAAAATTCAGCCATTCAAGAAAATTCTTGATAAACAACTCTGGAAAGATTTGATGCAATATTTAATATCTCCCGACCGACCTGTGAATTCAATTATTTTACCAGCAAGATCAGTTCTGATTCCAGAATTACCTGTTCGAGAAAAAGAGTTTTCAACTATCATTGCTAATGAACACATTGCCGAAATTTCCTCTTGGATTGATCGTAAACCAGATATTTATTCTTTAGCGAATATTCCTTACGAATTTCAACTGATTTTAAGAGGAAGTTTAAATGGGTTTGCTCCTCAGACTTTTTGGGATACATGTCATGGTTATTCTCGTACTGTAGTAGTCATGAAAGTTAAAGGAACAGATGAAATCTTTGGAGGATACAATCCTTTAGCTTGGGATGCAAATCTAAATAAAAATACTTGGGTAGAAACAAATGATAGCTTTATTTTCTCATTGAAAAATGGTAATATAGAAAATTCAATTCTTGGCAGAGTAAAGAAATCTGGAAATGCATTTATGAATATGAGCAAAGGTTCTCAACAATCATTTGGTCCATGTTTTGGAGAGGATTTACTTATGTATAGTTCTAGTTCTAATTTTACTTTAGCTCAATCTTGCGAATATAGAAATTGGGGTTATTGTGAAAAACTCATAACAACAGAAAGATACTTTTCAATTGTTGATTATGAAGTATTCAAGGTTATTAAGAAAACTAGTTAGAAATTTCAACCTTTAGAAAGCGACTAATGATATATTATATTATTGAAATAAATAAACTTGATATCTATATTTGTCCAAGTTTTTAACATTTATAAAAAGTATTAATATTATTTGTGCGTAATAATTATTTGGTTTTGTTCTTTCTACATTTCCATCCCATCAACAATAAATAAATAAATAATAATAAAAATAGGTTCAATACCACGACGAGAATAATTTTATATGAATAAAAAAGTTTATTATTATTATTATTATTATTTTGAGGAAGGTACTTCTCGATGAATAATAATAGACATGCAAATACCTTTGACTAGTTATAACGGTGTACAAATAAATGATAAAATTACAAATGTAAATTATTATTACTATTATTATTTATATATTAATAAATGTATTTACACATTAAATATTTATTAAATTTNTCAATTGTTGATTATGAAGTATTCAAGGTTATTAAGAAAACTAGTTAGAAATTTCAACCTTTAGAAAGCGACTAATGATATATTATATTATTGAAATAAATAAACTTGATATCTATATTTGTCCAAGTTTTTAACATTTATAAAAAGTATTAATATTATTTGTGCGTAATAATTATTTGGTTTTGTTCTTTCTACATTTCCATCCCATCAACAATAAATAAATAAATAATAATAAAAATAGGTTCAATACCACGACGAGAATAATTTTATATGAATAAAAAAGTTTATTATTATTATTATTATTATTTTGAGGAAGGTACTTCTCGATGAATAATAATAGACATGCAAATACCTTTGACTAGTTATAACGGTGTACAAATAAATGATAAAATTACAAATGTAAATTATTATTACTATTATTATTTATATATTAATAAATGTATTTACACATTAAATATTTATTAAATTTGTACAAAATTATAAATAATTTTTTTGTCCGTTATTCGTTATTAGGATTCTTTATTATTATTATTATTATTATTATTATTATTATGATTAAATTCATCATCAGAAGAATCTATATAATCATCATCATCATCAGAATCAACAGGTATCGCTCCAACTCTCATTCTACTAATTAAATTTCCTATTGGACCAGGTAACCCTTGTTGTGCTTTAAAACTTTCTAATACATTTGCGGCTAAATTTAAATTAATATTAACTGGTTTATTTAATTCTTCATCATCTTCATCTTCATCATCATCATCATCTTTAGTTTTTTCTTTTTTGTTAAGAATTTGATTTGACGAATGTATAAATGATTCAAATATTTTGGATGATGATAATTCATCACTTAATGTTTGATAATAAGTTTCCATATCTATATCATTATCATTATCTTCATCCTCATCCAATTTTTCATCGACTTCCATTTTCGTCATCTTTTCATCATCATCATTTTCTATTATTTCTGTGATTTTAGGAGTTGATGATTCTATAATGTAATGTGAATATTATTAATGATATTAAATGATATATATATATACACACATGCATACTTTATTAATTAATTACCTGTTGGAAATTCTTCTAAATTCTGTTGTTGTTTTATTTTTACATTGGCCATTTCTCTATATTCTTCATCAGTCAGCCCTTTAATAATAATAATAATAATAATAATAATAATAATAATAATAATAATAATAATAATAATAATAATAATAATAATAATATAATTAATATGTTATTATTCTTATTATAAATTAGAAATAAATAAAAAAAATTAAAGATTACCTAATGTTTGCCTCATTATTCTTAGAAAATTTGAAGGATTGAAATTAATTTGACTATTTTTGTCATCCATATCAAAATCATCAAAATCATAATCTCCATCTGAATAATGTTCACTATATGATTTTTAATTAATTTATAAAATTTTTGAAATATTTTAAAAAATAAAATAAATAAATAAATAAACAAATAAATTAGGAAATAAATTAAATAAATTAATTAAATAAATAATATCAACTTACTCCGAAAATTCAGCTCCTTCGATACCCGCGTTCTCATCATCAATGAAACCTTCCAATTTATCTATCATGTCGCTTAGATCAAAAGTATTTAATTCATCATCAGACTTTAAACGAAATATTTTTTTTAAAAAAAAAAATTAATAAATAATCAAATTAATAAATCAAGAAATAAATGATTAAAATAAATTAACATACATTAAGATGTTCATAATTTTCATAATTTCCTTTGGATGATGATTCAAGTAAATCATCTAATTGTTTAGGATCAACTTTCAACCAACTCTCATCATCTTCAGTTAGATTAGACATTAAAACTTCATCTGGTATCATAGGTTGATCCAATATTTCATTGATTTGTTCCATTGGTGATTTTATTACTTCCATTTCATTATCATCATCTTCTTCACTAAATAAATTAATAAATTAATAAATTATGAATTAAATTAAATTACGAATAATACAAAAATAATTCATAGCTTAAAATTATTAAATTGATATTTACCTGGAAATTTTTTGAATTTTATTTTGTAAAAATTGTTCTTTTGCAATTTCATCTAATTTCTTATACGCATTTGATCCTGGTAAATTCCCCCGGTAATAATCACGAGCTAATAAATTAGCATGAAATATTCGCCATGCTGGGTCGGAATCAAACGGATAAGTCTATAATAATAATAATAGTGAAAAATAATTGTAAATTTAATATATTCTAATATACTTAATCCTGGGAAATCTGGAATTTAAATAAATTATTTATTTACTAACTTCAATATTGATATCTTTAGATCTTGTTGGTAATTTGGTGTAATATTTGTCCGAACAAAGTATTTCAAATCCACATGCCTAAAAAATATTTGCAAAAATATTTAAAAAAATATTTAAAATATATAAAAAATTATTAATATATATATATATATATTTATATATAAAATAAATATTATAATAAATAATTTACCAATTTCATTCCCAATTCAGCGGCCGGAAATTTATTTGATGTTCTAGGTGGAAGTTTAAATGGTTTGGGTGGATTAAATTTTTGATGAATGATTTGAGCGTATAAAGTTTTGGTAAATTTCACGGTAGCAGTTATTGATGTTGAAGGAGGAAATTTCTCCATTTTTTGACATGCCTAAAATAAATTAAAAATTAAAATTATTTTAATATTATTTAATATAATACTGTACTGTTATAATGGCTGTATAATAATAATAATGATAATAATAATAATAATAATAATGATAATAATAATGATAATAATAATAATAATAAAATATAATATCTATAATGACAAAATAATGTTGTTTGTGGAAACTAAAACATTTATAAAGGTATATTAAAAAAAAATATGTACACACTTTCAAAGCAATTGGATCACGTGTATAAAATGCTTCAACAGCTGGAGCAATCAATTGAGGATTATGATACAAGATATGAGAAATACTTCTTGGAATATGACATCGAGCATGATGAATATTTTCTTTAATCTTATCAGGATATCTAAATGTCATAAACGAATATTAATGAATATTTAAATATAATAAATAAATAATAAATAATAAATAATAAATAAATAATAAATAATAAATAAATAAATAATAAATAAATAATAAATAATAAATAAATAATAAATAAATAATAAATAAATAATAAATAAATAATAAATAATAAATAAATAGATAAATAAATTAATTAATTACTCTCTTATTTTTTGAAATACAGCAGATTGTATGTTATCATCAGCTTTGGTAGAAATATTATTATTACGCACTAATTGGATTGCCTTTTCGATAGATAATCTTTCCGTAGTAGGATGAATTCTTGTCGCTGTTGTTGTATGTTCTGATGATGATGATGGGATTATTAAATGAAGGTCATTTTGATATATGAAAACCTTTATTAATGAAAATATATTATTTTATTCTTTTTAATTAAGTATCATAAGAATTATTTAAGAAAATAGAGATGCATTTTATCTGGAGAGTGCGTGTAAAGAGAGGTGTGTAAAGAGAAGCGAGGTGAAGAGAGAAAGAAATAGAGAAGGAAAATAATAAATAATTCTTACTCTATTTTCAGTATTACTAGGTTCCATCCAAGAAGGAATTTGCATCGCTGCTTCAATTAATAAAAATTCTCCATCATTATCCGTAACTCTAAAATAATAATAATGAAACTAATTACTTTAGTTGAGAAATAATAATAATAATAATGATAATAATGATAATAATAAAAAATAATAAAAAATAATAATAATTACTTAATAACAACGGAAGGAAATTTCTTTGAAATATGTCTCAATAAGAAAACGATGAACCATTCATCTTCAATACAATCACTAAATATTGTTCTTCCATGCAAAAATGAATAACTCGGATCTATTATAATATAGGTTACAAGACGTTAATTGAATTTTAATCGAATAATTTAATGTTAATAAAAATAATAATATTATTATTTTTATCTCATTTACATTATTCATTCGTTTATTATTGATTATTATTATTATTATTTACCTGTCTCATTTTTTACAATTCTCAATTTAAATAATTCTTTTTGCCAAATATATCCATCTAAGAACTGATTTAATTCGGATAATATTAATACAATATTTTCTTGAAGAAATTTTATGTAATCATTAATTGAATCATTTTTTGTGTCGGAATTATTTGTGTTTGCATTATTATTCGTGTCTGCGTTATTTGTATCTGGGGGAGGTGGAGAAGGTGGAGGAAAGTAAAGAGAATAAGAAACGTAATCTTCGGATGGTGGCGGATGATGAAATATCGAATCCATTTTTTTTTTTAGGTTTTTTTAAAAATGGTTAGGTAATGTTATCAAATATTTATATTATCATAGTATAGATTTTACCTATTGTTATTCCTTTTTCGGTGAAGTCACGGCACAAAATACCTTCACCCAATTGGTGAGTATTGGTAAGTTCTTAAGTTCAATCACTTGCCAGCAATACTCTTTTTTGGGAAGATTTTCGTGACCCGAAATNTTCATTCGTTTATTATTGATTATTATTATTATTATTTACCTGTCTCATTTTTTACAATTCTCAATTTAAATAATTCTTTTTGCCAAATATATCCATCTAAGAACTGATTTAATTCGGATAATATTAATACAATATTTTCTTGAAGAAATTTTATGTAATCATTAATTGAATCATTTTTTGTGTCGGAATTATTTGTGTTTGCATTATTATTCGTGTCTGCGTTATTTGTATCTGGGGGAGGTGGAGAAGGTGGAGGAAAGTAAAGAGAATAAGAAACGTAATCTTCGGATGGTGGCGGATGATGAAATATCGAATCCATTTTTTTTTTTAGGTTTTTTTAAAAATGGTTAGGTAATGTTATCAAATATTTATATTATCATAGTATAGATTTTACCTATTGTTATTCCTTTTTCGGTGAAGTCACGGCACAAAATACCTTCACCCAATTGGTGAGTATTGGTAAGTTCTTAAGTTCAATCACTTGCCAGCAATACTCTTTTTTGGGAAGATTTTCGTGACCCGAAATGGAAAAAAAAGGTCAAGAATTTATATACATGGTACATGATAATGACCTTTTAGAAGAATAACCCCACCCACCCAAAGAATAGCGGGTGTTTATATAATTTCTGAAATTTTTAAAAATAGTAAAAAAAAATAATTTTTTTTACTATTTAAATAAATTTATTTTTATAAAAAAATTATTATTTATTTTTAGTGATTATCGAAAATCATTTTCAGTAATCACTATAAATAAATAAAAATAAATAAAAAATTGTATTATCACTTATAAAAATTAGTAAACTCACTGGCCAACTATTTTTTAATAAATTTTTTAATAAATTTCTAAGGTGAATTATAGCACAAGGAATAATTCAAATTCCATAAACTTACTTCTTTTTAAAAGAATTCCTAACAAAGGGCTATTATATGATATCTTATTTGTTAAAATCTGATGCTTGCTTGTGCAGTAATTGTGTTTTAAATCAAATTCACCAAAAATACTAAATTGAATTAATGATCGTAATGTCCTTCGGATTCAATAACTATTCATCGTAAGTACCAACTATCTTATACAGACTTGTAGATTAGAACAAAGGCTACAAGTTTTATTAATACCATATTTGACATTTTCTAATTAAAATCAGAACTTTACTTAGACACGACTAAAAATGATCGAAATTATTAAAAATTTGACTTGATATTGACCAATAATTATGAATCGTTTTCGTATATAAAACTTAATTTTTTACTAATTAAAAGTTAAACATATTATTAAGTAATCTAAAAGACAAATATATTGTACACCTGTCACAAAAATATCAGACTTATGTCATGAGAATTGAAGAAATAATTAAAGTTTGAATTTTAATAGATAATTGCTAATTATTTATTATTTAATAAAAAAACATCAGAAGCAAGCCTAATTAACCTTAAAGACAAACATGTTGTGCATCTACTATAAACATTTGAGAATTATAGCATAAGAATTGAGGAAATTTTTATATGTAACAACTTTTGAAAAATATTACATCGGAATAAAGTGATCAACAATCATTTCCTTAATAAAATAGGTCCTTTGGTGTTAATTGAAGGAACACTTAATTCTGATAGATATATAGAATTACTTAAAAAATATTTGATTACATTTTTAAATAATTTAAGAGTAGAAAATCATATTTTTCAAGATGACAATACACCTTGTCATGCTTCAAAAAAAACTAAAACTTGGAAAAATGAAAACAAAATTAAATTTCTTCCATGGCCCGCACAAAGTTCTGACCTTAATCCAATTGAAAATTTGTGGAATACATTGGAAAGAAAGGTTAGAAAACACAGACCTATTCCAAAAAATAAGAAAGAATTTTTTGAAGTATTAAAAGAAGAATGGAATAAAATTGATGAAAATCAACTTATTAGATTAGTAAAAAGTAATAAAAAATAAAGGAAACCCAACTAAATATTAAATAATACTTAAAAAATTTATTAATTATAATTTTGATGTGACAAAAATTTAAACAATAATATAATAAATGTAACACTAATTAACATTGTCTTATTCATGTGGTGGATACTCAAAAAAATAAATGGCTAGTTTTATATTAAAATATTTTTTCCGAAAAAAATCTTGTGATAATCTTATGTAATCAATCAAAAAATTTTGTGAAATCAATATTCAATATCAATAAATAGTAACAATCGCTAATTTTTAAAGAAAACTTTATTAATTTATATTTAAAGATAGGTAAAATGGAACTTTAACATCTGCTAAATAATACATTTAATATTCATTACCTAATCCTAAATCTACGAATGTAATAATGTATTATCTATTTAAAGAATATCTATTTAACGAATATTTTTCAAATTTGAATCAATGTCCCGATATTTTTTATCTGAATATTAATCATTATTTTTTTAGAGAAAAAAAGCATTGTAATGGTTTTCAATTTTTTAAAAACTTTTCGACTCGTTCTATTATAAATGAGAAAATTGTTTAATTGTTACGTATAAAATATATAATAAGTTAGGTAATCATTATTGCTATCTACAAAAATTTAAAACAGAATTTTTAAAGAATTTTTGATGGAGGTAATGAAAGGCGATGAAGAGCAATACACGGATAAAGGTATCCGTAATTTAATTGTATTATTTTTTTTTTCTCTGACATTTTTTCCTTTTTTGTATAAAATTACATATAATATTTTGTACGGAGAATAATTTTTTTTTCGAGAAATAAAGTTACATAGAAATGACTATGACATACATATTTATAATAAAAAAAATACCATATCTTTAATAACATAATAAAATTTTCATTGTAATAACCAAAAAAGGATTCGGAATGCGTGTTACCATATTTAATCATTGCATACAACAGATAATTAAAACCCGAAAAAAAAAATTTCAGGAGTTTCTCAATTATACATTAGATTATTACAAGATGTAAGTATTAAATTCGGAACTCAAAGTTTTCTAACTTAATAACTAATTTAATTCAACATGTATGTTCTCTAATCGATCCCCTTTTCAATTGGATGCACATTATTATATTACAGGGAGTGAGTATTTTAGATTCATAATAATTATAATGAAAATAATGAAAATCGAAAGTTTCATATTTAACATTAAATAATTCAATATTAAATAACTCCCCTAATCAATCATAAATTATTTGCATTATAAATATTACAGTGAGTGAGTATTTTAGATTCATAATAATAATTAATGAAAATCAAAAGTTTCATATTTAACATCAAATAATTCAAAATTAAATAACTTCCCTAATCAATCATAAATTATTTGTATTATAAATATTACAGTGAGTGAGTATTCTAGATTTATAATCATAAAAAAATTAAAGTTTTAAATTTATTTAATAAATACTTTTCTAATCTTAATCTATTGTACATTGATATACTATTGCAGGAAGTGAATATTTAAATTTATAATCATTTTCAAAATATTGAAGTTTTTATAAATAATAATAATATACATATAACTATTTTTTTTTTTTTAAGTTTTACCAAAGAATATGGAAAGTGTAAAGAATGTCAACAAGATAATACCGGACAACATTGGTGCAGGACATGTAATGGTAAAAGATTTCAAAGTGATTTTGATAAATGGACAACCGGAGATCCAGAAATTGATGAGTTTATTCAACAAATTCAACTCAGTGCAACTTCATGTGAAGGAGTTATTGAATGGATTCCATTTGATAGATTTGATGACTTTATATTTATTTCTGAAGGAGAATGTAGCGCTATTGAAAAGGCAACATGGTCTGATGGTTATCTTGAATTTTGGAATCATGAAAAGAATTATTGGCAAAGATTCAATAATCAAAGTGTTTGCTTTAAACGTCTTGATACTTTAAATAAACGTGAATTATTAAAAGAGGTGAAAATATTTTCTATTTTAAAATAAAACAATGATTATTATTATTATTATTATTAATTAATTAATTAATACCGTATTGTTGAATTAATATTTTAGATAAAATATCAACTCAGATTTCGAGGTGGATGGGCAATTGCTGTTTATGGTATAACTAAAAGTCCAATGGAAAATGAATACATGATAGTTTTACAACATGCAAAACATGGTAGTCTTCGAAATATGTTAGATAATAACTTTAAAGAGTTAACTTGGAAACAAAAAATTCAAATTATACTTTTTATTGCTTATGGACTTGCTAAAATTCATGAGACTGGATTGATGCACAGAGATTTTCATTCTGGTAATATAGTTAATGAAACCATAACTAGTTCTTATATTACTGGTTTCGGTTCGTGTAAGCCAGTTACACTAAATTATGAAGAAAAAATTCATGGAATAATTCCATATATGGCACCTGAGACATTAAATAGAGGAGAATATACTCAAGCATCTGACGTTTATTCTTTTGGCATGATTATGTCAGAAGTTTTTACTAGTTATCCACCTTATTATAATCTTCCACATGATGAAAAACTTGTAAAGTTAATTTGTGATGGAAAAAAAACCGAAATTAAATGTGAAATTCCACAATTGCTTAGAGATATAATGGAAAAATGTTGGGACATTGATCCTTTTGTTCGCCCAACTGCTAGAGAATTGGAAATTCAGTTTAAAAATTATTCCACGAATAATGATAGTGAATTAGAAAATCAAATTGAAGAAGCTAATGAGTCAAATAAGAATTTCATTCATTATGATCCAAAAATGACATATCCTCAAGATTATATACATGTAGGTGTTTGTCTTTTCTGAAATCAAAGAAAACTATTAAACATGAGTTTTATATATATATTGAGTTATATATATATATATATTAATTTATTAATAAATGACTTTTTTTTAAAAAAAAAATTATTATTTTAGATGCAAAAACAGTGGGATCTGAGATGATATAAGTGAGTATTGTATTTCTCGAATCATTTTTGTTTAATCCATTCCATTTAATTGAATGAAAATTAATGATATTTAAATTATTTAAATTACGTAATTGAAGATGAAATTCCAGAAAATTAAACCTTTAATTTGTTGAGAATTTATTTATCTTTTATCTTTATCTTTATAAGCAGATATTTATTTTTTATATTTATATTATTTTATTTTATATTATTATATGTTTATTTTTTTTTATTTGATCACTGGAATTATAGAGTAATAGCTTTTCATTTAAAGTAACAAAGCAGTCCAGTATGTAATCATCTAAAATAAATTATTAGTTGTTTAAAAATATGTCATGAATGAATTTATTTATTATTAAATATTGTATTTCAGTAATTTTATTTCAATATTTTAATTATTTTTATTATCAAAAGTAAAAAAAAAATGCATGAAATATCATATCAACTCAACAGAACTTGTTATCAATTATATTCTTAAAAAATAATTATCATTAATTATTTAATGTCGTTAAAATTTTTCTGACCATAAAAATGGAAACCTTCCATTTCCATTTCATTTTATTTCTTTAAAATTGCTCAACTCTTTTTTTTTGAACACTTTTATTAGAGCCTTTTTTTTTAAACATAAACTTATGAAATAACTGATATCTTTTAATTAAAGCAACTAGGAACTTTTTTAGACCGTATTAGTCATATTGATGTCTTTAAATTATTTCATATATAGGCGTTTCGTATAAAAAATGTATTTTTCCTTTTTTATCATATTATATAAAATAATGTTTTTTCGAATATTTTTTGAGTAGCTAAATTCATTCCAAATAGATGAATTTTTTTAATTAATTCCGGAGATACAAAATTACTAGAAGGATTATTATCGCCGCAATGTCACACCAAATATTCGGTTTACATATATACGGTTTTGGATAATTATTATTCGGTTTCAAACCAAATCCGAACCGTAGTTTCCGGTTTTACTGCTAAACCGGACCGAACCGTGCTTTACACACCATATATGTTGCAAAAGATAAATAATGGTAAGATTCTAAATATTCTTGCCTTTTTTTAACATTTCTTTCATTTAATGACTTGACAGGTGTTCAAACAAATGATGTAATGAAGATATTAATCAAGATTTTCATTCCAAACTTGTTAAAACTGTTGGTAACAATATATTTATATTGTATGATGGAAAAGCAATATTTGATATAATTAAAAATTGAAGGTAATTATTTCAATAGTTTCAATGATGAAATTTCGATTACATATTTTAATCTTATTTTCTTCGATTTCTGTTATGAACCAAGATAAAAGCAATGTTAAAAATTTCATTTCTTATTTTACTAAAATTTTAAACCAAATAATCTTATAAATTTTTTTCTTCTTTGTTTTGTAAATAAAATTATCCATAAAAAATATTTTAACGAAGAATGAATTAACCATGAATAAACTTGATTCAATTTCTTTTTTTTAATTTTCATTTAAAATTGTATTCTGGGTAGGAGCAGAAAAAAAAACATGATTTTTAATTGCATTAAATACTGAAATTAATATTGAATCTTTTTTTACATTTATCTTTTAATTTCGAAATTTGTGATTTCCAATCCACGAGGCATCATCATTTTTGTGCAATCCATTTTGTAAAACAGTTTGAAGGTCTTTTTCCTTTGCCAGACGCGTATGACCACCATTCTCCTGATAGTATTCAAGACATATATATCTAGATCTTATAATTTCACCTGATAATTGATAACACAATGATGGATACTCTTTTAAAGCTTTACATGAAAAATTGACAATTACAAGGAACAAAAGGATTTGCGTTCATTAAAATACAATTTATGTAACTTTGAATAGTAGAAGCTTTGGGACTCTTTTTGTTTATCTTTATTGTTATTAGTCACCGCTAACTTTTAAAGGATCTTTGCCATTTATATATTAGACTAGGTCATTAAATGGAGATTACAAAAATGAGTATACATTTAACTTACCAAATTTAGAAAAAAGGAACTCAGAAATGAAAAATTTACATTTAAATTAATATTGGTAGCAAAACAAATGGTATTAGATGAAGAATTAAGTAAAAATGATGATAGTGAAAAATAGTAAAGAACAAGATGACTTTATAGTGATTTAGACAAAAATAGAAAATGAAATAATTGAACACCATGAAACAAAACATATAATGCCTTGTGATTATTGATATAATTGGTGGGAAATTTAATGTACAATTAATAGGAATGTGGCAAGTAATGATCCGGTTAAACAGTTTAGCACCTATTCTAAACTTTTTTGGCTTTTTAATTTTATTAATAATTTCAATTTTATTTCATGTGATATAAATCAGTAGTCCTAAGCCTAATGAACCAATTATAAGTTTTGCCTATAATAAAAAAAACCTTTCTGTTGCCTTTAAGTTAAGCCCAAAATATCCTAACTGCCCTAAATCCTTTAGCTCAAATTATTAGTGGCAAGTTGATAAGAGTGTTGTAAAAGAAGCAAACAAACAACTAGAAAATCTTGTTATCTGTTATTCACATTTTATATTTGATCAAAATAAATTACATAAAAAAAAATTAAAACAAAAAATTTCAACTGAAAATAGTATTCTTCACCATTGTCACTGTTTATTCTGTGGACAAAATCTATACTTTTATAGTTGAGGTAATATTTGTTTAGAGCATTCAAAAGCAATTAACAATAACAACATTCAAGACCTTGTATTGGTCAATATTCATATCCTGCTTTAAAAATAATTGATCCAATAGTTATGCAATCCTTAAATGACTCGTGACTCCATTACATTTGTTGTATCTGTTATGAAAAAAAAAAATAGTGAGTATTTACATATTAAAGCTGATTGTCCTAGGAAACATATAAAAAAATGTGAAGAGGGAAAATTAGGTAATTGGATTTTAGCTGTTGCAAAATCTAAAAAGCAAATTTATTAAAAAACCATATCACCTATATTTCAATTATTATTTCATCACAAAAAATAAAATTCTGTATCTTTCACAATAAATGAAATTCCAAGTTTATTTTTGTTTAAAGTTTTGTTAAAGCAAGAATATTGGACAATCCACTACTGGGTATTGATAAATATTTAAAATTATGCTCTCAATGTTCTAAATCCTTAAATTTAAGAGAGAAAATTTTAAATGATAACATAATTTGGAAGGACTATCTCCCAAATCAGCATCATCAAATATTAGTGATACAGGAAAAAAAAATGTTAAAGATAATATAATTCAACACAAGAAGAACCATATATTAAACCAAAATTGAATACTGGTGCAACATCTAAAACTGTACTATCAAGTTTCAGTGATCCAGTAATATTAATTCAACCCAAGATGAACCATCTATCAACTAAGCACCAATTAACAATGCAATACTTGAAGAGTCATTAAAAGAATCAAGTATCAGTGATCCAAAAGAGGAAAGCATTAACAATAATAATACTAATTCAACCCAAGAAGATACCAATGAAACATCTAAAACATTATCAGAAGAATCTAGTTTCAGTGATCAAAAGGAGGAGAGCATTAACAGTAAAATTAATTCAATCCACCTGATTTTGTATCAATTGCCAATGTAACATCTAAAGAGTTAACAAGTTTTGGTGATACAGAAGTAGAAAGCATTAACAATAATATTCATTTAATCCAAGAAGATATCAATGAAAAATCTAAGGTATTATCAGAAGAATCAAAGTTTCAGTAATACAGAGAGGAAAAGTGCTGACATTAATATTAATATTAAGTTAACTCAAGAAACTGCATCAAAACTATCTTGTGAATTAACATTAATTACTGATACAGCTGAGATGTTACCGTTATTGAAATTAACAAGTTCTGGTTATACAGAAAAAGAAAGACTTAATTATAAATATATTGATAGTATTATTTATTATAATTATATAATCATTAATAAGTAACTAACAAATAACAATTTCTTTACTTCTTTTACTATCTATAAAATAGGTATAAGTGATTTACTTGGTGAAATTTTAAGCCACATTGAAGGGATTAAGAAAAAAAGCATCACCAACAATAAAAACATTAATTTAATGAAATTAAATAAGAGTTATTATTTAGTCTGCCCATATGTATTGCATTTGTTTACCAAAATGAAAATTGAAATTGAATAAATAAATAAAAATAAGAATTAGTAATTAGACTGGAAAATATTTTAAATATTTTTAATGTGCAGTGATGAATTTTATTGATTTATCCATCCTTAATTATATTTTCCTTATTTTCTACTTTTTTTCCCTCAATTCTCATGATTTTCGCTGATGAAAATTTTTTTTTATTCCTTATAAACCACTTTGATCACTTTTCATATTGAATTTGTTGTAACGAAATACGTATCGAGAATTAGTTAATACATTTTTATAGTTTATTACAGTAAAATAATTTTTGTATCTGTTTGTTTTTTAAAAAAATTTTTCTTCAATAATACATGTAAATCATTATCAGCCATTCCGGTTTTTTTTTCAATGCAAATCTTTTTCACTAACATTCACCATATATATAGTCCATATTGTAGATTATTTTTTAACTCTCAAGTTCTTTTTGTATCTTTTCTTTTCATTTTCATAGTAAAAAAAGGAATTCTGGACGCGCAGCAAATAAAAAAAGATGTATGCTAGTAGAATTTCCTTCACGTATTAGTTTTTTTTAAAAAAAATGAGAGATTTGAACCGAATCTAATTCTGTTATGTGTCCAGTAAATGAATTGGGGTACATTTCGAACGAATGAAAAGCAAAAACAAAAATAAAAACAATCAATTAAAGTTATTACACAATTATCCAAAGTTACTGTTGTTCAAAGATATTCAAAGGTATATGGGCAATTGGTTTCGGGGTTGAGAGATTGTTTTTATTTTATTTCAGGATAAACATATATGTATATTCTGACTGGATAATTGAATAAATAAAAGGTTCTCGAATAATTGTACATCGAGACACCCAAATATTTTAAAAAAAATCCATTAGAAAAAACCCCATCTTTCCGAATAATATTGAAACTGATGTTCTTCATATTTATAAATAAATAAAAATGGAAAATATTTAAATGTATTATATATATATTTTTGAATAACCAGTATAAATAAATAATGGCAAAGCATGATCTTATCTTTAAGAAGTACAAAAAAAAATAACGTTTACCATATATGTATGACAAATTTGGTATGAAATGATGACGAATGTGGCACATGACGCATTTGGCACATGACGCATTTGAAATTATGGGAGGTATTATCACGGGTGGGTGACTTTTTATTGATTCCAAATGATCCGATCCTTTTAATTTCTTTTTATGAATCCTTTTTTTTTAAAAAAAAAACAAACAAAAATTCCCAGACCAAACTTTAAAAAAAACCAACATTTTTAATCAAATTTCTTAGTTCTATTATTATATATATATATATTTTTCGCTTACGAAATATCGAATATTATCTATCTATCTATATCCATACACACATATATATATATATTTATTTATATTTCTTAAGAAAAAAAAAAAAGAAAAAATGATAGGTAAAACTAGAAGTAGTAGATATTCAGATATCTATGAATTTACAGATAACATCTTATCAAATATTTTTAAAGAATTATCGGATCCCGAATTACGTTCTTGTACATTAGTGAGTAAAGCTTGGTGTAATGTGGCTTTGCCTTTACTTTGGGAAGATCCATTATCATGGGGAGCCCCGATTATAGAAATTTATTTGAATTTTTTATCATCGGATCAAAGAAAATCAATTTCAAGGGTTGGAGTTTATTTACCCAATGTACCAAAAAATCCCAAACATATTTACTATTATCCGGAATACATCAAGAAATTTAGTTATACCGAATTACATGAAGCAGCATATTCTTGGCTTCTCGAAAGTAGAAATATTTCTAGAGCTTATCAAGATTTATTTGATAAAAGTTTTAATCAAGAGGAAGCGGATCATAATCCCAATTTAAAAATAATAATTAAGATGATGACAAGTTTAATGCATCATTTAATTAAATTATTATTTCTTTCATCCAAAGGATTTGAAATGATTGATTTATCAACCTCATATAGGAGTGTAGGAATTCCACCATTATTGGCGAAAATTCCGGAAATGTTAAAGATGGCATTTACGGATTTAAAACATTTAAAAGTCCATACGAATTATGCGGATAGTAAGATTACAACGGAAAGATTAGATTCAGCCAATAAATTATTTACCAAGGCAGTAGAATATTGTAATAATTTAGAATATCTCGATGCCAAAGATTATTCAAATGAAAAGAATGAGATGAGACAATTATTTAGATTGGTGGCAGTCCAAAAGAATCTGAAACATTTTACAGCCAGAAATTTTGAACTTTGGCCTAATTTAATGGTTACATTGGGTGAAGCAACAGAGAATACTTTGGTTTCTTTTAATTTATCTGGAGTTCCAATTGATATTCATTTATTGGAACATTTATCTCATTGTAAAGCATTAAAATCTTTAGCTCTTGTAAGATGTATGGAATATAGAAATTATCATTATAATAATTATAATTATAATAATAACAACAACAATTATAGTTATAACAATAATTATAATAACCATAACAATAATTATAATTATAATAATAGTGATTACAATAACATTGACAATAATAGTCTTATTAGTAATAATAATAATAATAAGGGGAAAAGGAAAAGGGATGAAATGGAATTAGAAGATAATAATAATAATAATAATAATAATAATAAATCATCTACCAGATCTTCTAGATCAACAATTTCATTAATTACTGCCAAAGAATTATACTTTTATAAAAATAAACTCGAATCCAATACTTTAAAATCAATATTAAAATTGGTAGGAAAAAATTTGAAAAGTTTAACCGTAGTTAATAATAATACAGAAGCAATTATTCAGGGAATTAATAGATTTTGTCCAAACCTTAAATATTTAGCTTTAACAATTTATTCGGATACCAAATTTTCAACATTCACGGATTGGTTAACTATTTCAAAATTGGAAACCTTAATTTTAGGAACATTATCATCAAATATTCATAATTTTTCTGATAAACCACAAATCGATTTAGGGGAAATTCTTAAAGATTTAGGAAATCATTTTCCGATTTCATTAAAATGTGTAGATTTTGATTTTGAAATTACCCCTCAACAATTAGAAGTCTTTTTACAACGTAGTAATCAAGTTTTTGTAGAATTAGGATTACATCAAGCATCCGGATTAGATGATAAACATTTAAGGATTATTAGGAGTCATGCGAGATTGACCAAAAAATTAAAAGAAGTTACATTTGATAGAGTTTATTGGATAATTGGAGGTGATGATGATGATGGTGAAGAAGAAGAAGTAAATAATGATGATGATGATAAAAATAAGAATAAGAATAAGAAGAAGGATAGTGATGCAATGGATTTAGATGATATAAATGAAGAAAAACCTGATCGATCATATTTTTCTAATAAAGTTTTAGCCGATGCAGAGAAATGTATTCAAACTGTTACCTCAACTTCAATTGATCCTTTCATTGATCCACTTAAAAAATTATTTAGAGTTCATGATATAAAAGTAATGGATACTGAAGATATGATTAAAAGTGAAATTGAAGATTGGTAAAATAATAACAAATTATCAAATTATCAAATCAACAAATCATCATAAATGTATAAAGATTCTTTCTTTTTCTTTTTCTTTTTTACTTAAAATAAATTTATTATTACTCTGTTATGTCAAATAAAATGGTTTAAAAATAATAATAAATTTTATAATTTACAAAATCTCTATTTTTTTTTTTTTTAAATTAGAAATTTAAAAGTACAATTTGATTTGATTATTCTAACTAATAATAAACATATCTGAATATTTAATTTAATCGGTTCCAAAGTTTTCTCCTGCAACACTTGACATTCTTCTCTCTGGTAACATCATAAGATTTTGTGCTTCATGAAAATCTTCAGAATTCACTGGATGATGAATGGCGGCAAGATGACGTAAAATATATTTTTTAGTAATTAATCCTAGAAGTTGACCATTCTTTGTAACTAAACAATAACGAAGACCCTATACAAATATATTAAGAATATGATAATAAAATTAATCTTTATTTTATATACATAATTTAGTAAATTATTTAGTAAGTTACCATTTTTCTAAATATTTCAATAACCATTTCCATTGGGAATTTGTGTGAGATAGTAATTGGTGTCTTTTTAAAATTAATTAATTAGTAAAAATTAGGAATAAAAATTAATTAAAAAAAAAAGTGATAAAAAAAAGTGATAAAAAAAAAGTGATAAAAAAAGGTGATAAAAATGAATAAATAAATAAAATACCTGATCCATCCAAGGTCGAAAATCAACAAAAATTGTAGAATCAAGGATAGGAATATTACTAGAAAAATAACAAGGAGCCAAATTTGATATTCCTGGTTTTGTCTTTACTTTTTCTGTAGTAATAATAATATTATAAATATTATGAAAATGATAATTATTATAAATAATTATAAAAATATTATGAATATTATAAATCTTACCCATTGCAAATCTCAATTCAGATCTTGATATAAATCCTATTAATAACATATTTCTCGAATCATGTACCACCGGAAATCCTTTATAATCTGTCTCATTAAGTAATTCCTCTATAAAAGATAAATAAATAAATAAACCAAAAAAACAAATAAAATAAAAATAATGAATATGTCAATAAATATAAAATAATAAAATAATATCATCAGTGAAATAATCTCATAAACGTATTACCTAAACTTTCTAAAGTATGACCAGTAGCAGTTATCACCAATAAATCTTCAACTCGAGTCATAACTTGTGATGCGGATGTATTAAAAACATATTCTTCTTTACTATCTAAGAATGGATATTCGGAAATACGAATCCATCCATCATGAATTCCTTCCTTATCAAATGCATCTCCGACCCATTTACTAATCATTACTATATAAATAACAATTATTATTATTTATACATTAGAAATATTTTATGTTTATATGTTAAATTAATGAGAAATAAATAATAAATAAAATGATTTAGTAATTACCCGCTACCATTATAGGAAGAACATAAGTCAATGCACCAGTTAATTCAAACATTATTACCACTAATGACACTAATAAAATAAAATAAAATAAAATTGTATTATCAGACTTTATTTATTAATAATAATTATTGATTTAATAAATGAATAAATAAATATTTATTTATTCTTACCTGTCATACGCGTTACTCCACCAAATGTCGCTGCCGCACCAACCATAGCATACATTCCTGGTGTGATACATTGTACATCAGGTTGGCATGACGAGAAAATCCATAAATCAGGAGAATTACTATATTAAATAAAAATAAATAAAAAATAAATAAAAAATAAATAAAAATAAATAAAAAATAAATAAAAAATAAATAAAAATAAATAAAAAATAAATAAAAATAAATAAAAAATAAATAAAAATAAATAAAAAATAAATAAAAATAAATAAAAAATAAATAAAAATAAAAAATAAAAAATAAAAAATAAATAATTTAATGAAATTACAACTTTTCATAAAAGTTAGAATATATTTACCTATGTAAAGCATAAACCAATAATCCGATAGCTCTACCAAAACATGCGCCTATTGCCATAGATGGTAACCATACTCCAGCAGGAACTTTCAATCCAAAGGTTATGGCCGTAATAAAAAATTTAAATACTGATGCAGCTAAAAGTGATAGTGCTTGTTTCAAATGACTTTCATGTCTTTTATGTGATATATATGCAATATGGTATGAGATATAATAGAATATTGATATATAAAATTTGATTTTTTTTTTTTTTTAGTCAAAGATCAAATATATATTAAAATAATTATTTAAAAAATTATTATTATTATTAAAAAAAAATCATTATTATTATAAAATCATTATGAGATTATTATAAAGTATATATAATAGAAATGATTACCAAATGCATACTTGCAAAGATTATGATAATCGCCTCCTAAACATTCTTGGAAGAGATTTGCTACAAGTTCTGATGGGTTAACACTTTTACAATATATAAAATATATACAAAATATTTTAAAATTTTAATTAAATATTAAAATCCTTAAAAAAAGCATTTGATAAAAAAAAAAATAAAAAATAAATATATTTCGTTACCTCATAAAAATATTTAAATAACTCACTATGGATGCAAAAAAAGTGACAAGTGCTACTTCATGGACACCAAAAAAATGTAACCATGATTTTTGTCGAATATTTGCAATCCATAAATTAATGCGTATAAATAGAGCACCGTATAAACCCTACACAATGATGATGAATAAATATGATGAATGAATGTGATGATGATAATATTATAATAATAATAATAATAATAATAATAATAATAATATTTAAAAAACCTACTCCCATTATTCCTAGTAATGCAAAGAAGAACATTTCAAATGCATGCCATTCTCTATCATAAACTACTTGGAATAAAACGAGTTTGCCAGTTCTAAATGGATTCATAAACTAAAACATAATAATAAATTATTGTTATCTATCACATATAATAATGGTTGAATATTTTAATAATTAATTAATTGATAAAAATTCTTACAGCGAGAGAGACCGCGGCCACCATAGCACAAAAGAAACTTCGCCACATGGTTCTTAATGGAAAATAGTATGAAGCTTCCTAAATGATTTGTGCGTTTGCATTAAATTTAGATCTTTTAATAATTATAAAAAAAAAAATCCTATAATTTTTAAAAAAAAAATAATAATAATACCTCTAAACTATATAAAACCCCTCCAATTGGTGAACCGAAAGCCACCGAAACACCCGCTGCTGCTGCTGCTGATAATATTTCACGTTTCTTGGCTAATGAATTAATTATGATTATAGTTGGTTGTAATCGATTATAATTATGGTTGATTGTAATTGATTATAATTATAGTTGGTTGTAATTGATTATAATAATAGTGATGATGATGGTTAATAAAATTTTTTTTAAAAATTACCTAATATTCATTATACTTATTACTATTATTATTATTATTATTATTATTATTATTATTATTATTATTATTATTATTATTATTATTATTATTATTATTATTTATAGACGTACCTTCGTTATATTTAAATTTTGGAAACATTCTAGGAAAAATATTACCAAAACAACAAGCCAAGTGAACAAGTGGTCCTTCTTTTCCTAAACTTAAACTGGATGCAACAATGAGGCACTATCAAAAAAAAAATAATAATAATTAATAATATATCAGAATATAACATTATAATATAGTATAGCGTATTGAATATTAGTATAAAGTAACACATACAATTCCTATACTTTTTATTATCAAAGTCCACAACCCGAAAAATTTTCGAATAACAAATCCTCCCAGTATGGTTTTTACTTCAGGAATACCACTACCAGCTGAATAAGGTGAATAAGTTTTAACAAGATAAGCAGCTATGGTAGCGAAAAGTGTCTAATAAAATAATAATGATGATGATAATGATGATTATGATAGATAGATAGATAGATAGATATATTGTTTAAATAAACTCAAATAATTATATATCTATATTATAGATATTATAGATATTAATTGGATTGGTTACCGAAAATATTATATAAAAGAAATAATTTGTCCAAAATTTTGCGCCCGTTGATCTTGTTTCTAAAACATCATTCCAGGCTATCCATTCATTACATTGATTATGATCTTTTATAAAAATTTTAACAAATCCCATAAAAAATAAAATAAATATAAAATAAATATAAAATAAATATAAAATAAATATAAAATATTATTTAGTATAATCGCACGCAAGAAAAAGAATAACAATATATATATATAATTTTATAAATAAATAAAAAAAATACCATCATAACCCCAACAACAATTTTTCCTACTTAAATAAAATGCTGTATGACAATATCCTTCTTTCAAATCACTTAACCAATCTGATGTTATGTCTATAATACCCGCTATAATTCCTGATGTAATTCCTATAAAATATAATAAATATAATTAATATATTAATTAATATAATTAAATATTATATTTATATGTCATTTACGAATAAGGATATAAATTGTAGATACAACTTAGTTACATACCGACCAATAATACAACTATCCAACCTTGCATACCATCATATACTATTTTTAATTGACCTATAAAACCTTTTTGTTGTTTCACTTTTTGCTGTTCAGCTCGTTCTTTGGCAAAATCATGGATCCAATCTATATATATATTATATATATACACACATAAACAATATCATAAATAAATAAATAAATAAAAATTAAATATGGATAAAATTAAATAAAAAATAATAAATAATTCAAAAAAAAAAATCCCCCCTAATTACCTATTGTCGTAAAATCATCGTATGCTACTCTCCGACCTGTTCCTTCTATTGACCAATCAGCCATATCTCCTTCGAATTCTTCATCATTATGTTTTCTTAAACTAGTTGATGTATGACCTATCTCCAAAGTTGATCTTTTATTTAAGAGTAAGGGTGAATCGGATCGTGAAAAAATTCGACTACTTATTGATTTCGATGAATGTTTACGTTTAAATGTAAAATCATCATCTAAATCAGGTCTATTATTATTATTATTTATATTTTTAATAAATAATATTATTATTTATATTTTTATTAATAAATAATATTATTAGATTATTGTATTACATTAATATATTATATTAGTATATTTAATTATTGATTAGGTCATTGGATAAGTAATTATTGTAATTTTCATATAATTTTTCCAATATTATAATAATTATACTAACAACTTTGAATTTAAAGCTTCGGCCGCCGAAAGAGTCATTTGATCAAAATCTGGCATATCCTCTTCATTTAGTTCAAAACCCAGCGCTTTTCTTTGTAATTCGTCCGTTAATGAAGAACCTCTAGTTGCATATTCATTTAATTCTTCTTCGCCTCCTTCCCCTCCTTCCCGATTTAGAAGTGAACTATTACTAGCAGTAGATGTAGTAAAAGTGGTTGATGTATTAGATTGTATCGAGTCATCGAGATTTATATCATCATCCATTGTATTATTTATTTTTTTTTTTTGTAGAATAATTTAAAAAAAAATATCATTGATGCAATACAATACTCTTTTTTATAAAGATTTATTTGATCATGTGATGACTAATATTTATTTGTTAAATAAATAAACATGTAAATACATGTAAATTCATGTATTATTCACCGCAACGTTTAAAAGTCATTAGACATAATAGGATAACTTAAATTTATCCAAAAATTTTCCTGGCATTAATAATTCATTGACCTTTTTTTTTTCACCATTTATATNTATTAGTATATTTAATTATTGATTAGGTCATTGGATAAGTAATTATTGTAATTTTCATATAATTTTTCCAATATTATAATAATTATACTAACAACTTTGAATTTAAAGCTTCGGCCGCCGAAAGAGTCATTTGATCAAAATCTGGCATATCCTCTTCATTTAGTTCAAAACCCAGCGCTTTTCTTTGTAATTCGTCCGTTAATGAAGAACCTCTAGTTGCATATTCATTTAATTCTTCTTCGCCTCCTTCCCCTCCTTCCCGATTTAGAAGTGAACTATTACTAGCAGTAGATGTAGTAAAAGTGGTTGATGTATTAGATTGTATCGAGTCATCGAGATTTATATCATCATCCATTGTATTATTTATTTTTTTTTTTTGTAGAATAATTTAAAAAAAAATATCATTGATGCAATACAATACTCTTTTTTATAAAGATTTATTTGATCATGTGATGACTAATATTTATTTGTTAAATAAATAAACATGTAAATACATGTAAATTCATGTATTATTCACCGCAACGTTTAAAAGTCATTAGACATAATAGGATAACTTAAATTTATCCAAAAATTTTCCTGGCATTAATAATTCATTGACCTTTTTTTTTTCACCATTTATATTATATTAAATTATTTATATTATTGTTACTCTATCATTGTTCACATTACTCACGTTATCCATACATTATCCTTTGTTTTCTGTTTTAAGAAAAATTCAAAAATTGAATGTTACCCAGACAAACTTTAGAAAACTTACCCCGTCCCGTCTATTTAGATACCCAGATGGTTAAAAGATGAACTAAAATCTAAAAATGGATATTATTTTCACAGCCCCTAACGTTTTTTTTTTATCGATTTTATCGATTTTATTGATAAACTTTACCTCAGGAGCAACAATCAAAGTACTATATTAGTTATGATTTAAATTTTAATGATGATGATAACTTAAATTGACATTTTACATGCCTCATATCCCCTGACCTAACATTTTTATCTGCTTATTGAAATTGAATTATTCAATTTACTAATGCTTTAGATTCTGATGATGATGTAAGAAAAGGGTTTTCAAACCCCATTTGTTATAGTATTAATTCAAGCAAAGTAATAAAAAAAAAAACAACTCAAAATCATTCATCTTAAAATGTCACGACCTACATATATAAAATTCAAATATAATTATGACCCACGCCTATTGGGATATCCCTTCTTTATATCTAGGAAGGTTTTAAATATTGAATTATCGTTTATATGCTGTTTATATGTTATTAATTTATATGTTATTCATGTTATTTCTATGTTATTTATGTTATTTATATGTTATTTACATATATTTATATGTTATTTATATGTTATTTACATTTATTTATATGTTATTTATATGTTATTTACATATATTTATATGTTATTTATATGTTGTAAAATAATTTAATTAATAAAATAAATGGGTGGAATCGTACGATATTAAAAAAATATATTAATACCAGGTTATTATGATATTTAAGAAAATATTTATTATAATTAAATTATTAGAATATGGTTGACGCGTTGAATTGACCACATGCGTGATGCGTTATGAATCTCCGCTCTTAAATAATAATAATAAACTTTTTTTTATTCATCGATAAGATAAAAAATAGTATTAAAGTATGTTATAATAAATTATAGTTAAATATTTCAACGTAGTATAAAATTTATTATTAGTATTATTGATAATTCTTACACGCAAAATATATTTTTACTACTAAAATATTGAATGAGAAATTTCTTTGATAATAATTAATATTTTTATTATCAATAATAATAATAATAATAATTATTATTATTATTATTCTGCGCAATTTTTAAGAAATTATTTTATAACTGATAAATGTCCAGAAAAATAATTAAATTATTATAATTAAATAAAATATTTAATTTTAATGAGAATCATGAATATAATAATTTTATTAATGAAAATTCTACGATTATGGAGTGATTTCCATAAAACAACAATCTCTTAGATATGATATTTTATCATAAAATATAGATGTCAATAATATTTCTAAAGATTAAATTTCTAAATAGTTTTCTTAATAATTTTGAATACTTCATAATCAACAATTGAGAAACTTTTTGCTGTTGTTATGGGTTTTTCATAATAACCATAATTTCTATATCTGCATAATTGATCTAAAGTAAAATTAGAACTAAGACTATACATATAAAAATCATCTCCAAAATATGGACCCCGTGATTTTTGAGCACTTTTATCTAGATACTTTAATGCACATTCGGATTTCTTTACTCTGCTAAGAATTGAATTTTCTATATTACCATTTTTCAATGAGAAAATAAAGCTATCTTTTGTTTCTACCCAGGTATTTTTATTTAGATTTGCATCCCAAGCTAAAGGATTGTATCCTCCAAAGATTTCATCTGTTCCTTTAACTTTCATGACTACTACAGTACGATAATAGCCATGACATCTATCCCAAAAAGTCTGAGGAGCAAACCCATTTATACTTCCTCTTAAAATCAGTTGAAATTCATAAGGAATATCGGATAAAGAATAAGTACTTGGTTTAGGATCATTCCAAAAAGTAAAATAAGTACTTGATTTACGATCAATCCAAGAGGAAATTTCGGCAATGTGTTCATTAGTAATGATAGTGGAAAATTGTTCCTTGTCTCGAGTAGGCAATTCTGGAATCAGAACTGATCTTGCTGGTAAAATAATTGAATTCACAGGTCGGTCGGGAGATATTAAATATTGCATCAAATCTTTCCAGAGTGGTTTATCAAGAATTTTCTTGAATGGCTGAATTTTATCTAAGATGTCATTACCAGGAATATGAAAATATCTAATATATGGTAAGCATTGTTGTAGAGTAGTTTGTAAAGTCAAAAAGTTTTCCTTATTCCATTCAACGAGGTTTTTAGGTAGAGTAGGATTCTGAGAAATTCCCCACTTAATGATATAATCCCAAATTTTAATTTCTTCTATCTGTAAATCATCTCGTTTGAGAAGAGATATTAAAGCTGATTCTGGAAATGAAATAAAATCTGAATTTTCAAAAATAAGATTTGGATACTTGACTATAATATCATTACAAAATTTTTCCAAATTTTTAAAGTTATTATTAATAAAAATTGAATGATAAATAAAGGAAAAATGAGTTTTTAACCAAGAAGCTTTAGTTTCAATAAGAAGAGTTTCTAATTTAGTAGTCAATTCCTCAAATTCTAATTCGTTAGCAATTAACATTAAATCATAAATAAATCTAGTTTCAACATTTTCCAAATTAACAATTCCCCCATAAATATATCTATATAATTATTAATAAATTTTTAATAATAAATAAAGTATAAATAATATTGTTTTTTAGTTATTGATAATAACTTACTTAAGTATGACATCGAAAATTTGAGCCGAAATGCTTGACTTGATAATTGTTTTAATATTATTTTTATTTGGTCGAATATTTTCTAACTCTTTACGAAAGTAAGACGATCGATGTTTTAATATATTAGAATGTGCCATAAATGATTTTTCCTTATTTTTAACTTCGATGATTACATTGTAATCATCTTTTTCATCAAGAAGTTCAATAAAGTTTTGAGATAACTTGTCAAAAAATTTCAAAGACATATTTCAATTACGTAAAATTGAGCGTCAAGAAAGAGAAAGCCTTACCGAAATGGGAAACAATACCAAATGTTTGATTTATGCAATTGTTAGTATGACAAACACGTGACAAAGAAATTATAGTAACGCAGTTCAATATTTGATTTTTTTGGAAGAATTAACCAATAATTATTTATTACACACAAAAGATATTAGTATTTTCAATTTGTTTCTTTGATAATTATAATATTATGCAAAAAATCAATATCATTATTCTGTACAATTCTATTTTATAAATGTTAAAAACTTGGACAAAAATAATTAACAATTAAATAAAAATAAATGTACATTTCAATTATATGTTATTAAAAATAAGAAGCAGGAATGTAACAGAATATATATTTTTTTAATTTTTTAATGATAATTCTACGATTTCCCACAATCTTAAAAAAAAATAATTATTAGATTGGATATTTTATTATAAAAATTTTTTAAAGTTTATTTATCAGAATGATGTAAAAATATTCATACAATTACATAAAATATAAATCTAAAAAAAATAATGTAAATGTCATGTCATTAATATTTCTAAAGATTGAATTTCTAAATAATTTTCTTAATAACTTTGAATACTTCATAATCAACAATTGAGAAAAGATATATATTTGGTGTTTTTTTTATGGGGTTTTCATAATGACCATAATTTCTACATCCACAGGAATTGTCTAAAGTAAAATTAGAACTATAACTATGCATACCAAAATCCTCTCCAAAAGCTGGACCCCAGGATTGTTGAGAAACTTTTCCCATATTCATAAATGCCGTTTCAGATTCCTTTACTCTGCTAAGAATTGAATTTTCTATATTATCATTTTTCAATGAGAAGATAAAACTATCATTTGTTTGAACCCAAGTATTGACATTTAGATTTGCATTCCAAGCTAAAGGGTTGTATCCTCCAAAGATTTCATCTGTTCCTTTAACTTTCATGACTACTACAGTACGAGAATGACCATGACATGTATCCCAAAAAGTCTGAGGAGCAAACCCATTTATACTTCCTCTTAAAATCAATTGAAATTCATAAGGAATATCTGATAAAGAATAAGTACTTGATTTACGATCAATCCAAGAGGAAATTTCGGCAATGTGTTCATTAGTAATGATAGTGGAAAATGGTTCCTTGTCTCGAGTAGGCAATTCTAGAATCAGAACTGATCTTGCTGGTAAAATAATTGAATTCACAGGTCGGTCAGGAGATATTAGATATTGCGTCAAATCTTCCCAAAGTTGTTTATCAAGAATTTTCTTGAATGGTCGTATTTTATCTAAGATGTCATTACTAGGAATATGAAAATATCTAATATATGGTAAGCATTGTTGTAGAGTGGTTTTTAAAGTCAAAAAGTTTTCCTTATTCCATTCAACGAGGTTTTTAGGTAGAGTAGGATTTTGAGAAATTCCCCACTTAATGATATAATCCCAAATTTTAATTTCTTCTATCTGTAAATCATCTCGTTTGAGAATAGATATTAAAGCTGATTCTGGAAGTGAAGTAAAATCTGAATTTTCAAAAATAAGATTTGGATACTTGACTATAATATCATTACAAAATTTTTCCAAATTTTTAAAGTTATTATTAATAAAAATTGAATGATAAATAAAGGAAAAATGAGTTTTTAACCAAGAAGCTTTAGTTTCAATAAGAAGAGTTTCTAATTTAGTAGTCAATTCCTCAAATTCTAATTCGTTAGCAATTAACATTAAATCATAAATAAATCTGGTTTCGACATTTTTCAAATTAACAATTCCCCCATAAATATATCTATATAAAATAAATTAAATAAATTTATAAAAACATAATAATAATAAATAAATTATAAATAATAGTATTTTTAATTATTGATAATAACTTACTTAAGTATGACATCAAAAATTTGAGCTGAAATACTTGACTTGATAATTGTTTTGATATTATTTTTATTTGGTTGAATATTTTCTAACTCTTTACGAAAGTAAGACGATCGGTATTTTAATACATTAGAATGTGCCATAAATGATTTTTCCTTATTTTCAACTTCGATAATTACATTGTAATCATCTTTATCATCAAGAAGTTCAATAAGGTTTTGAGATAACTTGTCAAAAAATTTCAAAGACATATTTCAATTACGTAAAAAGAAAGAGAAAGCCTTGCCAAAATGGGAAACAATACCAAATGTTTGATTTATGCAATTGTTAGTATGACAAACACGTGACAAAGAAATTAAGTTCTTTTATAGTAACGCAGTTCAATATTTGATTTTTTTGGAAGAATTAACCAATAATTATTTATTACACAAAAGATATTAGTATTTTCAATTTGTTTTGATAATTATAATATTATGAAAAAAATCAATATCATTATCGTGTACAATTCTATTTTAAAAACGTTAAAAACTTGGACAAAAATAATTGATAATTAAATAAAAATAAATGTACATTTCAATTATATGTTATTAAAAATAAGAAGTAGGAATGTAACAGAATATATATTTTTTTAATTTTTAATGATAATTCTACGATTTCCCACAATCTTAAAAAAAAAATAATTATTAGATTGGATATTTTATTATAAAGTTTATTTATCAGAATGATGTAAAAATATTCATACAATTACATAAAATATAAATCTAAAAAAAATAATGTAAATGTCATGTCATTAATATTTCTAAAGATTGAATTTCTAAATAATTTTCTTAATAACTTTGAATACTTCATAATCAACAATTGAGAAATAAGTTGTTGTTGTTATGAGTTTTTCATAAAAACCAAAATTTCTATATTCACAATCTTCATTTAAAGTAAAATTAGAACTAAGACTACACATAAAAAAATCATCTCCAAATAACGGACCCCATGATTTTTGAGCACTTTTATCTAGATACTTTAATGCACGTTCGGATTTCTTTACTCTGCTAAGAATTGAAGTTTGTATATTACCATTTTTCAATGAGAAAATAAAGCTATCTTTTGTTTGAACCCAAGAATTGTGATTTAGATTTGCATTCCAAGCTAAAGGATTGTATCCTCCAAAGATTTCATCTGTTCCTTTAACTTTCATAATCACTACCGCACGAGAATGACCATGACATTTATCCCAAAACGTTTGAGGAGCAAATCCATCTCTACTTCCTCTTAAAATCAGTTGAAATTCGTAAGGAATATCTCCTAAAGAATAAGTACTTGATTTACGATCAATCCAAGAGGTAATTTCAGCAATGTGTTCATTAGTAATGATAGTGGAAAATGGTTCCTTGTCTCGAGTAGGCAATTCTGGAATCAGAACTGATCTTGCTGGTAAAATAATTGAATTCACGGGTCGGTCGGGAGATATTAAATATTGCATCAAATCTTTCCAGAGTGGTTTATCAAGAATCCTCTTGAATGGCTGAATTTTATCTAAGATGTCATTACTAGGAATATGAAAATATCTAATATATGGTAAGCATTGCTGTAGAGTAGTTTTTAAAGTCAAAAAGTTTTCCTTATTCCATTCAACGAGGTTTTTAGGTAGAGTAGGATTTTGAGAAATTCCCCACTTAATGACATAATCCCAAATTTTAATTTCTTCTAACTGTAAATCATCTCGTTTGAGAATAGATATTAAGGCTGATTCTGGAAGTGAAGTAAAATCCGAACTTTCAAAAATAAGATTTGGATACTTGACTATAATATCATTACAAAATTTTTCCAAATTTTTAAAATTATTAATAAAAATTGAATGATAAATAAAGGAAAAATGAGTTTTTAACCAAGAAGCTTTGTTCTCGATAAGATGAGTTTCTAATTTAGTAGTCAATTCCTCAAATTCTAATTCGTTAGCAATTAACATTAAATCATAAATAAATCTAGTTTCAACATTTTCCAAATTAACAATTCCCCCATAAATATATCTACATAAAATAAATTAATTATAAATAAATTTATAAAATCATAATAATAATAAATAAATTATAAACAATAGTATTTTTAGTTATTGATAATAATTTACTTAAGAATGACATCGAAAATTTGAGCCGAAATACTTGACTTGATAATTGTTTTGATATTATTTTTATTTGGTTGAATATTTTCTAACTCTTTACGAAAGTAAGACGATCGGTATTTTAATACATTAGAATGTGCCATAAATGATTTTTCCTTATTTTCAACTTCGATGATTACATTGTAATCATCTTTGTCATCAAGAAGTTCAATGAAGTTTTGAGATAACTTGTCAAAAAATTTCAAAGACATATTTCAATTACGTAAAATTGAGTGTCAAAAACAAAAGAAAGAAAGCCTCACCAAAATGGGAACCAATACTGAAGATTTTGAAATTAGTTCATTGGTACAAATCCGGATTTTAATTGGTTANGAGTTTCTAATTTAGTAGTCAATTCCTCAAATTCTAATTCGTTAGCAATTAACATTAAATCATAAATAAATCTAGTTTCAACATTTTCCAAATTAACAATTCCCCCATAAATATATCTACATAAAATAAATTAATTATAAATAAATTTATAAAATCATAATAATAATAAATAAATTATAAACAATAGTATTTTTAGTTATTGATAATAATTTACTTAAGAATGACATCGAAAATTTGAGCCGAAATACTTGACTTGATAATTGTTTTGATATTATTTTTATTTGGTTGAATATTTTCTAACTCTTTACGAAAGTAAGACGATCGGTATTTTAATACATTAGAATGTGCCATAAATGATTTTTCCTTATTTTCAACTTCGATGATTACATTGTAATCATCTTTGTCATCAAGAAGTTCAATGAAGTTTTGAGATAACTTGTCAAAAAATTTCAAAGACATATTTCAATTACGTAAAATTGAGTGTCAAAAACAAAAGAAAGAAAGCCTCACCAAAATGGGAACCAATACTGAAGATTTTGAAATTAGTTCATTGGTACAAATCCGGATTTTAATTGGTTAATGTTTCACCTAATTGACGAATCATATAATATGAATATTTTAATTGGTTAATTCGTTCACATGATTGATGAATCATATGATACGAATGATTTTAATTGGTTAATGATCAATGTACTATGAACTAAATTTTTAATTTATGCATTTATTCGATCCGGAAATCTGTGTATCTGCACGGATATCCAGATTTTGTGTCCACGGATCGGACCACTAAGTTCAAAACAAAGAATTATTTATTACACATATTTGTTTCTTTGATAAATATAATATTATTAAAAAAATTAATATCACCATTCTTTTATAAATAGAAAAAACTTGGACAATTATGTACATTTTGTACATTTCAATTATATGTTATTAAAAATAAAAAATAGGAATCTAACAGAAAATTTTTTTGAGTCCCCAAAACAACAATTCAAGTTAAAAAATAATTATTAGATTTAATATTTTATTATAAAAAAAATATTTAAAGTTCATTCATACAATTTCATAAAATATAAATCTAAAGAAAATAATATAAGTATCATTTCTAAATATTGAATTTCTAAATAGTTTTCTTAATAACTTTGAATACTTCATAATCAACAATTAAGAAACAATATGATGTTGTTGTTATGAATTTTTCATAATGATCAAATCCATTTTACATTTACAATTTTTCTCTAAAGCAAAATTAGAAGAATTAGAACTATTCATAAAAAGAGTATTTCCAAAATAAGGACCCCGTGAATTTTGTTCACTTTTGCGAAAATCCTTAAATGCACGTTTGCATTCTTTAATCCGCTAAGAATTGAAGTTTATATGTTACCATTTTTCAATGAGAAAATAAAGCTATCTTTTGTGAATATTCAAAACTGTATATGAAGATACCTTTACTCTACTAATAATTAAAATTTGTATATTACCATTTTTCAATCAAAAAATAATGTCATCTTTTGTTTGTACATAAATAAATAAATTCATTTGGATTTGCATCCCAAGCTAAAGGATTTTATTCTTCTCTTTAACCTTAATGATCACATGACATATGTCACATAACGTTTGCAAGAGCAATGTGTTCATTAGTAATGACAGTGGAAGATGATTCTTTTTCTCGAAGACAGGGATGGCAAATGACCTTAAATGACCATATCATGTGATAATTTTAATATTAATTTTATATGTGAAATGACCTAGGTCATTTGAAAAATAGCAAATGACTTTGAAATTTGCCAACCCTGCTCGAAGAGGCAATGTTCACAGGTTGGACAGGTGATATTAAATATTGCATATAAAAGTATTAACAATTTCTTGAGCAATTGTTTTTAATTCATTATCAGCTTTAAAGTAAACTCCATAAATCTTTCCAGAGTTGCTCACCGAGAATTTTATCCATGTCATTACCACACTGTTGTAGAGTAGTTTTCAAAATCAAAAAGTTTTCCTTATTCCATTCATCGAAGTTTTCAGTTTCCCCCACTTAATGACATAATCCATTTTAATTTCTTCCTTTTACAGATTATCTTAAACTTCGTGCACTATGAAATAATACAATATTAAAAATTAGATGAAATGTCCATTGTTACTGCTAATTTGGAGAGCTTTAACTCTAATAAGTGTGGTTTAGCTTGGCAGTTGATTTGTATATCAAATATATTCCCCAGGGGCAAATTGGTTTGCTTTTAATTATCAAAGCTATAAAATATTAAAGATTCTCTTCAAAATAAAAGGTTTATCTTAATTAAAACAGCGATACAGTTCAATTAATCAAGAGCAAAATCATCATAGGTAAATTTTTAATAATTTGTTAGTACGATTTATTTTCAAGTGAAAATATTCTTTTTATTACCGATAAGAACCTCTTTATTGATACTCCGAACGCCAGCGAAGACAAGATTGAAGTTGCCCGCATGGCGATCAAACCTTTTCTCCACAGAACGAACGTACAATTGCTATTCCATCTTAAAATATGATATAAAAAAAAAGTACTCCTAGTATCTTTCCTGTACTTAACGAGTTTAATTGTTCTGAAATTAATTTTAACATTGAAAAGCTACGCTTCTCGCTGGTGAAGAAGTTATAGAAAAAAACCTAAGTGTACACTAAATGCTGGGGTCTTTTTTTTTATAGATCGTCACAAATATGCGTTAAAAATCATAATTTCCAGTCAATAAACGTTTATATGTGTAGAAAAAATAGAAAGAACCATTAGATACCTTGTAAACGAACTTAAACAAACACTGAAGTTTCAATAAACTTGAAGACTTGAGAGTCGCAGAAAAATACAGATAAGATGAACTGATTTTTCAGGGGTAGAAAATTTATTTATATCGCAATGTGTCATATGTCATGTGTTTCATGTCTTCGAAAACGTTTTTTCATTCATTTGTTTATATAGATAATATTGTAATAATAAAATTTAAATTTATACTAATATAGTAATTTATCTTATGTATTATCTGTTATTTTTAAGAATTATAGACAATTAAATCGTATCACAAAAGAATATATTCACACACAAGATCCGGTGGTGAAAAAAAAAAGATGCCATTTTCACTTCATAGTCATTCCGGTCAATTTTGTGAACATGCAACAGGAAATCTTGAGGAAATAGTTCAAGAAGCTATTAAAAAGAAATTTTTAATTTATGGATTATCAGAACACTGTCCTAGAAATAGAGTTCAGGATTTATATCCTGAAGAGGTATATTTTTTTGATATTTTTTCATTAATTCCTTGAGAATTAAATATTTAAAAAATTTAAATGTATTTCGTATATTTCAAATAGTCTCATCTTCAACCATCAGATTTATCAAAAACTTTTTCCGAATTTATTATTGAGGCTTGTCGCCTTCAAGAAAAATATAAATCTCATATCAAACTTATTGTAGGATTAGAAACCGAAAATATTACAGATTCAACTACTACTGAAATGCTTGATTTAATTTCGAAGTATAAATTAGAATATATTGTTGGTTCGGTACATCACGTTCATGAGACACCAATTGATTTTGATGAAAAAACTTTTGAGATTGCTCTTTCTAAATCATCATCCTACGATGATAATTCTTATTCTCCGGAAGAATCTTTATTCCTTTCATATTTTGATTCACAATATCAAATGTTACAACATCTCAAACCAATAGTTGTGGGACATTTTGATGTTATCCGAATTTATAGACCAAAATTTTTATTAACAAATTTAATTTGGAAAAAAATTGAGAGAAATATTGATTTCATTATTAATTATGGTGGATTATTTGAAATTAATTCTGCTGGATTTAAATATTTTACCGATGCTTACCCTCTAAGAGACATTTTGAAGGTCAATATTTCAATATTTATAACTTTTTATATTCTTTTTCTTTGTCCTAAAAAAAAATTTAAATATTAATACAAACTAAAACTATTACAAACTATTACTATTAGTTAATAATTCAAAAAGGTGGAAAATTTACAATTTCTGATGATAGTCACGGACCATTAAAAGTTGGTCAAAATTATGATCAGCTTTATAATTATTTAAAAGAATTTAATATTGATACTTTACATTATTTGGATTATGATGACGATGATGAGAATGAAATTGATGAAATTGATGAAATTATTATAAAAGATAAAGAAGAAAAAGGAGATTTAGGTTCAGGTAGAAAAATTGTAATTAAAGAAATGAGAAATGTATTAAAGCATTCTTTTTGGAACCAATTTTTGTAAAATAAATAATATCGAAGATGTATTTTCTTTTTTTATTAGAAATTTACAATAATAATAATAGTAATCAAATAAATTAAAAATTTAAAAATTTCGATCTAATATTAAATTTAATCGGATAATTGATAAACCAAATCCGTTTTCGATTGACATTATAAAATTATTTGAAATTCGAATAAAATTAACAATATTTCTTTGTCGAAAAAAAAACCGGAATCTCTTTTGAACAAAAAAAAATAATTTCTTTGATCTTTCCTTTCCTTTTATGATCTCGAGCGATATATCTTACCTTAATAACGATTGAATTTAGTTAGAATAATAATATTTCTTTTGTTGTCAAAAAAAAGAAAAACAAGAACTTTAAAAGAAATCTAATTAAACTTCTTTTGAACGAAAAAAAAAAAATTTTAGTCAAAAAAGAAGTTTTTGATGACAAATAATAATTTTATAATGTCGATCGAAAAATGATTATTTTTAACAATTATTCTCATTAATTGTGTTTACAATAAGGTATATCACTCGAAACAGATTTTCTTTTATATAAAAAATTTCATTCGATTGATTTAAGGTTTTTTTTAAATAAAGATATTCGTTTATTATTGAAAACAAAGTTGGGAAAATTTTATTTAATTTAATTGAAAACANGTAATCAAATAAATTAAAAATTTAAAAATTTCGATCTAATATTAAATTTAATCGGATAATTGATAAACCAAATCCGTTTTCGATTGACATTATAAAATTATTTGAAATTCGAATAAAATTAACAATATTTCTTTGTCGAAAAAAAAACCGGAATCTCTTTTGAACAAAAAAAAATAATTTCTTTGATCTTTCCTTTCCTTTTATGATCTCGAGCGATATATCTTACCTTAATAACGATTGAATTTAGTTAGAATAATAATATTTCTTTTGTTGTCAAAAAAAAGAAAAACCAGAACTTTAAAAGAAATCTAATTAAACTTCTTTTGAACGAAAAAAAAAAAATTTTAGTCAAAAAAGAAGTTTTTGATGACAAATAATAATTTTATAATGTCGATCGAAAAATGATTATTTTTAACAATTATTCTCATTAATTGTGTTTACAATAAGGTATATCACTCGAAACAGATTTTCTTTTATATAAAAAATTTCATTCGATTGATTTAAGGTTTTTTTTAAATAAAGATATTCGTTTATTATTGAAAACAAAGTTGGGAAAATTTTATTTAATTTAATTGAAAACAAAGTTGGGAAAATTTCGATAATAAACAACATTTCGAATAAAAAAGGAATACATCGTATTTTACAATCTAATCTTATAAAAATATTTTTTCCACGTGCTTTTAGACGGCAATCTCCTTGGTCAATTAAAAATAATTTATTATAAATATGCCACCAAAGATTTAGCCAATGTGCCTTGTGTATCTTTTGATCAAATTTGGTTCATTGAATGAATCAATATATGGAAAAAAAACGTGCCCTATGATTTTTATTGGCTAGTTTAATTTTTAATTATTTGAAAATTTATGTAGTACATTCGGAATGGAAATAACAATCGACCTTTTAAGTATAGTAATTAAAAATACGCGCATATCCTCCAATAGAGGTAATTTATTATAAACCTACGGCCAATTTTCTTAATATATTAATAATTCATTTTCTATTCTGGTAAGATTCAGATAATCTAAAATGTATTTAAATATCAAGGGATTTTTACAATTCCTACTTGCAATTTTTTTAACGAAAAAAAAATTCCCTCTAAAAATTAAATAATACGTATATATCTGCTTTGATTTTCTTAATTCGTTTTTTAAAAAAAAAAAAAAAATCATATAATCAAATAATCATGGCAGATAATGAAATAAAAAATAGAGATATAATTAGTTCCGATGATTATGATTCTAAACGTAGACAAGCTTTAGCGGAAATTGATAATGCTAAATTCGGGTGGTTTCATGTTAGAACCTGTATAGTAGCTGGTGTAGGATTCTTTGCCGATGCCTACGATCTTTTTGCCATAAATATTGTGTCCGTTATGTTGGCTTACGTTTATTACAATACATCATCTCTTCCTTCAAATATCGATATAAGTGTAAAAGTTAGTGCACCAGTTGGTACTTTGGTAGGTCAATTCGCGTTCGGTATATTAGCTGATGTCTTTGGACGTAAGAAGGTAAAATATTTTTTCTTTTTAATATATTTCGACTCGTGTTAATTATTTATTGTTAATTTTTATTGATATAATATTTATAACATTGTAGATGTATGGTATTGAATTGATGATTATCATAATTGCTACAATGGCATCTGCTTTGGCGGCATCCAGTCATGCAGTAACTTTCAATGGAATTCTCATCTTTTGGAGACTTATTTTGGGTATCGGTATTGGAGGAGATTATCCTTTATCCGCAAGTACGAATTAATTTCTAATCTTTTCTCATTTTTACATCAGATATCAATTATTTATTAATTATTTGTCAATTGGTTTTATTTAAATAGTTATTACTAGTGAATACGCTACCACAGCTAGAAGAGGTGCAATGGTTGCAGCAGTTTTCGCCATGCAGGGTTTTGGTATCCTGTCAGCTGCCATCGTATCAGTTATTACTTTAGCTTGTTTCAAGTCAGCTATTATAGCTGATACTTTAACTATTGATTACGTTTGGAGAATTGTTTTGGGTATGGGTGCTGTTCCCGGTGTAGTTGCTCTTTATTTCCGTCTTACTATTCCAGAAACCCCTCGATATACCATGGATATTGAACTTAACATTGATCAAGCAGCTAAAGATATTACTGATGTATTGGAAACTGGTGCTTATGAAGAACGTGATAATAGTCAACCAATTGTTAAAGTTGAAGCTCCTAAAGCTTCTTTCAAAGATTTCTGTGCATATCTAAGCAAATGGGAAAATGGAAAAATTTTACTTGGAACTTCTATGACTTGGTTTTTCCTTGATGTAGCTTTTTATGGAATTGGATTAAATAATTCTTTTATATTGGAAAAAATTGGTTATGGTAAAGGTACTCCATTTCAAACTTTATGGAATATCTCAGTTGGTAACATTATAATAAATTTATTGGGTACTGTTCCTGGATATTGGTTTACCGTTGCTTTTGTGGATAAATGGGGTCGAAAACCTATACAATTTATGGGCTTCACAATTCTTACAATATTATTCATTGTTCTCGGATTTGGTTTTAACGCAATCAAAGATAAATCTATACCTCTCTTCATTGTAATCTTTACATTAATACAGGTAATTATATTATCATTATTTCCCTATTTTGATTTATCAATGCTAAATATGTTAAATTGAAATTGAATTTTTTCTTCTTTTTTTTAAAAAAAAATAGTTCTTTATGAACTTTGGACCCAACGCAACAACATTTATTGTTCCCGGTGAAGTTTTCCCTACCCGTTATCGATCAACTGGTCACGGTATTAGTGCAGCATCAGGAAAATTAGGAGCCATTATAGCTCAAGTAGGATTTGGTGCATTGAAAGATAAGGGAGGTATTAAAGGTTCCAATGCTTTTGTACCTCATCTATTACAGATTTTTGCTATTTTCATGTTTGCTGGTTTATTATTCACTTTCTTCATCCCTGAAACGAAAGGAAAAACTTTGGAAGAATTATCAAATGAAGATCAAAAAGATTTTATAAGAAGAAAATAAACGTTTTTTTTAAGAGATTCCCTATAGAAATTTATTCAATTGTAGTTTTAATTAAGAAATTTATTACGTGGATTAGATTTTCCCGTTATAACAATAATCTTTCTTTATATGCAAGTAGATCGCTCTTAGGGCAAACTTATTATTATTTTAATTTTTTTTTTTTTTTTGAAATGTGTAGAAATTTTTTAATTTTATATTTACAAGTGACGAAACCCATTTCTCTATCTCAACAACTTGAAAAAAAAAATTAACTAAAAATAAAAATTTAAATCACTGATAAACTCATTTTAATATGGCATTAAAAATTTATGAATTTTTTTTAATTAACAATTTTTTTATTAATTTTATTAATTTTTATTAATTTTTATTAATTTTTATT